>VWYP01016894.1:382687-408046 GCA_013400435.1 Pycnonotus jocosus
CCTCTTTTCTTTTTTTTTTTTTTTTTTTTTTATGGGTGCTAGGACAGCAGTTCCAGTAACGGCTCCAAATGATCCCAGGTAATCCTAAGTGCTACTCACACCAGGCTCTGTAAAACTTGCAAGAAAACAACTGGGTGCCTACCTCACATGTATGTACATTAATATATTTTCCTGAAAACTGCAAAAGCATGACAATCCCTAACATCTACAAAAATGTTGAAGTCCAAATGATTTTTTTTTAAACTTGCCTAATTGCCTATTTATATTTAATTACACCAACCATAAGAACTCCAAGGGTCCACTAGCTCATCATTTCAAATGGTGACATAAAACAAATGAGCAAATGAATCAACAAAAGTTAATGGGGAAAAATGGCCAATATCAAGGAAATTTTGAGTTTAAAGCTTGGGCTGGTATATTTCTAAAGCAGCTGCCTGCAGTCATTGCATCTGGCTAAGACCTCCTTGTCTCTGCAGGGGCCCAGCTGAACCACCACTTGACCAGAGAGCAGGGGTGCACAGCACAGAGCAGGGCACCTTTCCATAGAAGCAGCATAGTTTTTGGGGTCAGAGGGGGCTACCCCTGAATGCCAAACAAAGTATGAAAGAGTACTTCCAACATCTTTTGGGGCTCTTACAGAAACCTTGGCACTGAGAGCAGTGTAGACTGCTAGTCCTGATTTCCCACTGTCAGTCAAAGCAGGTGACAGTGGTCTACCCACCCAAAAGCCCTGCTGCGGGTTTGGGGTGCCATGCTACGGACTGGGTTCATGGGACTGAGGCTCCAGGGAGGGCTCAGCTCAGCAAATACAGTCAGGAAGGGTCCCATGTGGCACAGACTTCCAGAAGCCTCTTCCAAGTTGGTAGGCAGTACTCATGTCTTGGATGACGGTCCTCGGCTGATGCAGGTTAGAACTCCCTACCCCATCTGCCCAATACAAACAGAAAGGCAAATTCCCCACTACCTTCAGAGTGAGAAGGATCATCTCCCCCAGCTCTCAAAAACATGTAGGACATTGACTGCACTTCAAAATCTAGGATGACCCTGTAATGACTGTCTGAGCCTGCCACCTTCAGCTTACAACAGTATTCAGCAGCAAATTTAAGCATGCATTTGAGTGTACTGTATTATGTGGTAGATTGTGGCGTAAGTGGTGATGCATCTGAGGAACCCCGAGGACTAAATCACAAATTTCTGTGCTCACTCTGTAAATACCCACTTTTCCTCTAATGCCCAAGAAGACTGCAACACAGATTTATTACTTACCTCCAGGCAAATTTGCTCTGAAATTACAATTCAGTAATAGAAGACTGACCCAAAAAAACCTGTTAGTAAAATATTGTGTGTGTACTTGGGCATGTAGTTAGGATTGTTAATATCAATTAATTCTGCTCACAGAGGAGGACTTGTTTTAAAACAACTTCATTTTTCTTCTGCATATATGTAATTACACAGCTGTAACTAATAGCCATAGAAAAGCAATCTGCCGTCTAAACAACCAGCATTATTCTTCAAAGTATTACTTGTGCTTTTCTTCTTGTATTTTCTCAGTATGAGAGGTGATTAGTAGATATGATTAAATGTATACATCAAGCCTTTTAGTGAAGTACCAAGCCCAGCTTTTCGGCTTCCTTTTAAATGGTATTAAGCAGTTTTCTGGACACATCTACTGGTTTATTCTGCAATGCTGATAACCATCTCCCCATATGGAATAAGATAAAATTTATTTCTACAGGATTTCACCACTACCATCCTTTTCTAATGCATGTTATCACTGGTATTCATTTCTTTTATCTTTGTGTAAACCATGTGCTCTATCACATTTGCCATTTTGTTTGGGTGACATTCCCATCAATCAACCGATCGCCTATATGTGCACACAACAGGGACTAAGAAAATTTACCAAAAATTTCATTATGCTTCCCAGCAGTCACTAGGGAAAAAACTCAACCTTTTGGTTGTTTTGTAAACGAACCTTTGGCATGAAGGGAAATTTTAGCTATGAAGAATACCAAGCTTAATAAAGATTAAATACATGTTTATCTGGCTGTATTTCACAGGGCTCAGTACTTTTTAATTTAGCCTTTATAGAACGACATAATACAGAATAAATGTCAGCAAAACACATATGTAACCATTGCCAGCTACCTATTATAACAGGAATTCCTGAAGCACCAGCATGAGTTTTGCTTTATGAACAGATAACCTCAATGCTTTCCAGAAGTAAATCCCGCACTCTGGCAAGACTGAAAAAGTGCTCCAGATACATGGTTTCAAGCATTGCAAAGGTTCATGTATTTGTCCATTCTTTCAGGAAGCAAGGGGGAACACTGAATACTCACACATGCAGAGGAGGAATGGGAGATGGTTCATAATGGTAGCGTCCCTCATGATGTCTCGCATCAATTGGTACAGGAGGGTGGAATGCTGGAAAAAGGTGAGGAGGATCTGAAAAAAACAAGCAAGGTTTCCAGATGTCAGTATCTCAGAGTCTTTGAAAACAGCATTTATAAAGACAGAACAGTTACTGAAAAGCATGTGTTAAGAAGAGTGCTACAACTTAGGGGTCACAATCTCCTTCCCTGCTGCTGATAGTCAGGTCTGTCTGAGAAGAGAATTTAGCCCACAGTGTTTGCATGACTTTGTATTTACTAATTTTAATATTCTCTTTTTATAGCTTAAATGGACAAGGGCATAAAAAAGTCTTTAATAAATAATTATGTGCTCATATGTGAAGCATCAGATCAAAAGGACTATCATGGCTTTCATAAGCATTCCTGATTTATTTATTTTGTATTAAAACAAGAAAAAAAACCACCCAGAACAGAAAGCCTAAGCAGAGAACACAATGCAGTAAAAAATATATTCTCTGAGATGTATGCACAGTCCTACAACAGAATGCCAAACTGAAGTGACATGCTGAGAAATACAGGTAAAACAGGAGTAAATCAGACAATGATGTTCGAAGGCAAATGCGACAGGGAAAGGCCATATTGGAGATGTTTAAGTGCACCATATCAATGGCTGAACCTGGAGGAATGTGTGTGAGGACGAGGGACTCATTTCATATCCAGCTTCTAAAAAGGAAGGGTGCTTTCTTTGTCCCCATGACTGGAGACCCAGGGACTCATGGCTGCAGTAAGCTTCCCTACTCCATCTCCTCCATGGCTTTCACAGGATGGGAGATTTTGCAGCTGTCAGAACTCCTGCTCCCTGCTGTTTCCAGAGAGCCTCAGACACAGGCTGACAAAAGGGGGAATGCACCCCTGACACCCCCTGACACCCCTGAGGAGTCAGAAACTGGCCTGCCCTCTCCATGGATTCTGCAGCTGGATTGCCTCCCATCTTCAAGGGGCACAGTTCACACAGACCACAGCTCTCCTCACCAGGACGCTGCTGCGATCTGTGTGCCTCAAAATGTTACACACTGCTCACCACTGCCTCCCAAACGCTCACAACTCCAACAAACACCTCCAGCTGCATGAAACAAACTCATCCTGCACAATCGTTACCTAATTGCCACTCTGGGTGATGTCATGTGTTTATCAGTCACCAAAGGCTGAGAAGTACAGACATTAGGTTATGTCATGGATTTACTAAAATGTCCCTAGAAAAAAAGAAAACTTCAATCATGTACTGGCAGTAAAATTAATTCTACTCCAGTTTTGCCCATCAACTCTTGAAGGGATCTTTTCTTTTCTATTTCCCGCCTGTCTTACTCAGCAAAATGTAAACCTCCTCTTAGATTATATTATTTGTGAAAGCAGTTCCCTGGTCACAATTAGAGATGGTTAAAAATATAAAAAGATTTTTCCTTGTTATGTTGAGTTGCTTTATTATTGTATTTTGAAGCGAGAGAAGAATGAGAGGAACAAACCTCACTGCCTTGAGGGAATACACACAGGCCATTAAGGGGAAATAAATTCTAAGGAAATATTCCCAGTATTTCAAGAAAGCCTGGAAACATCTGACACACACTGTCCAGTTACATGGCTTGATTTTGTGAAAGACATCAGCATGTGATTAGCCACAGCACATTTCAGCCATTTACTGAGTTAGGCAACATACATGAAAAATAATTGTGGCATATGATGTAAGCTGGGACCTCAAACTCACAGTGTTTTTAATTCTGGTTCTGTTGCACCAACTGGACCTTGGCATGCAATCTGTTATGAGCTTCACTCCCCATGCCAAGCACTCATGGTCTTCAGTGGAGGTAAAAAAGTGGCTTAGAGATGATCGGGAACACACTGTCATTGTTTGAGTCAAGGATGCTTGCTGCCACCTCCTGAAACATTCCCCAGCAAACACCAAGACAAAGGGGAAAAGGGACATGGGAAGTGTGTTTTAGCATGTCTCCCTGCCTGCTCTCTTCCCTGCTAAACTGGTATTTGACTACAGCAGCATAAGCCAAAGGAAGAAGGTTTCAAAGCAAATGTCTAGCTTTTCACAATACAAAGTCTGCCACCATTTTTTCAGCAAAAAAGGAAGTCACTCACACCCTCATAAATGCACAGGCAAATCCTTCTCTGCCCTGTGCATCTCCTTCAAAGAGTGAGTCTGGAGAGCACAGGCAAGACCATAGAGATTTTGATACCCATATTCATGTCAGACAGGATGTGGTTCACCTGGCTAAAACATGAAATCCCACTTAGGATGCCAAGCCTCCTCACTGTCCCACCCTCAACCAGCCTGAGAGCCCATCCATGAAAACCAATCCTAGTAATTAAGTAGTGAAATAGCATTTGACCCTCCTCAATGTCTAATTACTTTCCACTAAGAAACAGAAACATAGTATTAAACAACCCCAAAAAAGGTATTTTTATCTGTGGGGCATATGCAGTGGAGATCATCAACAAATTTTATTTATGCATGGGCTATAAATCTCCAAGAGCATCTTTTTGAGTCCTCTTCACATTTCCTTTGTGTATCTTGGTTGCATCTTGTTTGTAGTTTCCATCTGGTAAACAGCCGTACTCCATCATGGCACAGGGAGCTGTCTCTGTCAGCCCTGAGCCGTCCGGAGCAGAGCTGCATATCAAACCCCAACATAATTATCCATCTCACAGTTTATTATTTACACATGAGCAATACAGCTGCTGAACATCATAACTCAAGTGTATGTGTAATAAGTTACTACACCATAGCCATCTCTTGTTGCAACCCTTAAGAAAAACCACATGATGACTTTTCCAAACTCAGGCTAAAATTGCTGAAGCAGAATAAAGTGCCACTAAACCTGGCTACCTCCTATTTATCATACAATTTCCTGATTGATGGTTCCACAAACCAGCTGCTAAGTGCTGTGTACTCTACTGTCAGCAGACTAACATGCTAAATGGGAGACAGGGAGAATAATGTACAGAACTATAGAACTGGTGGAGTCAATTTTACAGATGGAAATCAAATCCTGGCGTGTTGGGTCAGCCCTCAGCACAAAAGTTGCTGGTAAATTCTACGTGCCTGGGGGCCCAAGACCACTCCACTTTGAAAAGTACTCAATATTTATATGGAAAGACCCTGAGATCAGAGAGCTGCCAAAGCACCCATCATCCAGGGCTTCACTTGGAATTCACTTGAAATGGCATAAAATGTAATTGGTTGACGTGTATTCATATGCAAATAGATAATAAGAAGTTTACAAAGCAGTAACTGAGGTTGTAGCCAGCTTCACATTGACTTTTCATATCCCACCCAGTAACTATTTCATTAACGGCACCATGAGAATACTAATGGCACATTCTGCCACGATTATTGATACTATAAGTAAGTGAAAAACTGAGCGAGACTCGTCAGGCTAGAATTGAATCTGAACCTATCTGACTCACAGTTGTTCATGCGTGATGCTTTACTCATCTAGGAAACCAAGGAAAAAATTCAGTGCCAAAGACAGGATAGCTGCTCTGACTGTATTTTCATTAATGCATTTAAACCATGAGGAAAAAAACTCTTACCTTCAGCAAGGAGAAACTCCTCTCACCAAAACAAATTGACAAAATCTAACTTACTATTCTGCTAAGGAAATTACTTATCACCTTAAAAATTCTGTCTAAGATGCAAACCTATAGAGAGTATGCCAGGCAATTTTCTTACAGACATCCAAAAGCAACTGTGAATTCCTGAGCAAATGACATCCTTGCAGAGACTGATATAAGTGTACAGTACATGCACAGACGCTGGCTGTGTATTTGCAGCCCTCAGCTTCAACTCAGCAGGAGTACCTGATCCTGTGCATAAATTCCACTGTTTTCAAGAACTTGTAAGGATATGCCAAAGCAATGTAAATATATTTGAAGACACTGCTCACACATTGCTGAGTTTGGTAGCTGTGGCCACCTTCTGAATTCTCTGCTGCCTACTACTGTAAGCTTCCTTCAGATGCCCTCCTATGTCCTGTAGAGCTAGCTTTAAGGGATCTCCTTTAAGGGGTCTCCTTAAAACAAAGTGGGAGACACAACTGCCCTTGTCTCATCAATTTCATCACTGTGAGATCTTCTGGAAAATATGTCAATTTATGCTGACTTTCTGTTGTGTAAAACCTGCCTTCTTATTTCTCCTTTAGGAATCATTCTTACCTTCTTAAAGAAGTGAATAGGATCATCTCTCTACAATTACAATCATTCCCATACAGGAAAAAAAGAAGAGACCTACTCTTGTTCTCTGAAAGTCGACAACCTAAGTCTCTGCTGCAGCATCAAGAGAAAGAAACTAGGAGAAAGGACAGGTATGTATGATCCTTGATGCTGAACAGCAAACCTGAATTGAAGTCTGATGAGATGCAATTCATAGCAAGACTTGCTGGAAAGGGGGATGATGCAGCTGGCTCAGAGATGCTGTGCAACACCCTGAGATGAACAGAAGGGTTAAGCAGTTAGGAAGCTCGCTGAAGTTCGTGGTAACTTTTCTGTACACTCTGTAGTTTCTCAAATAAGCCTCACTTACTGTATCACTACATTTGGAAAGGTCGGCTGTGTTGGTGATACTAGCAAAACACTCTGCCCTCAGCTAGCTGACTTGCTCAAGCACCCTCTGATTCCTGCCAAACGCCCGAGGGAGACGGCTGCTGAAATCATAGACTGCATTTTTCAGCGCATCAAGAAAACATTTGCTACCGTAGAGATGCCTGCACCGGCTTGAACCCATCCAGTGTGGCCCCGATGTCTGCACCTGTGCCACAAGGCTAGGGCCAAGAAAACAGAGGTCCCAAGCCCAACACAGGAAGCCCTCATTATGCTTCAGCACATTTGTCCTTAGGACAATCATCTCACCAAATTACATGTCAGAGCTGAGCCAGGTGCAAACTTCTATCTCAGACACAACCTCACTTGAGGTGAAATCTCTTTCCTGCTTAAATCCATTACAGTCTTGATGCTGAATGACAGTACCAAGCTTTCACACCAGATGTAACAGATACAGTATGATGCAAAATATAGCCTCCCTGTTAATGTCTTTTCAATATGCAGAACAGTTTTGAAGAGTTTGCCAGCAAATTTCTACACTTCCTTTGGTTCACAAGCTGATCACCAGATGAGAATTTTCTAATATTCAGCTTTGCAGAGTCCCTAAGGGCACCACTGTTTCTTCACGTACATTTGCCTCAACTGATCTGAACTTAATGGTATTGCCAGGTTTTATGGCAAGAATTAGGTTCTTAGTTGCCAAGCAAAGATCTTATTTGGGATTTCTGTTTAATTACAGCTTGCATTAGGGCTCAATAAGAGCACATGTTGTCTCTGAGGGTTTTTTTAGTTCTCTTTCAATAAGGGGTGATTTATGTTTTCTACGTCTGCTTATGCAGAGGCTTCAATGAGGAAGAAAAAAATCACTGAGCCACAGCTACACGTGAATGCGTGCACTTAAATCTGTGCACTTTGAGGAGTTTCCCTATGGTGACTGAGGCTGCTGCTTCAAGCGTGGCTGGTTGCCATCTGAAGCACTGCTTGTTTGCAGGCTGATCTGCTGCCGTGCTACAGACAGTTATCTCAGGATGCTTTTCTGTGTGTCTGTGTGCACATGCTTGCACACGCTTCCGATGTGGCAACAGTCGCATTGACATGAATGCAGCCAACTCTCCATCTGACTTCACAGAGAAAGGGATTCTAAACAGGAAAAAGGAAAGTCATGGCGAAGCTGGAAAAAAAGTCAAGCGTATAAAACCAAGAAACAGAGAGAAGGAAATTGAGGAAAAGAATTTTTAGGTGGCAAGTCCTCTCCATTCCAGTAACACTAAATGTTAATTGTGGTAACATACAGTAGATGTAACACATTCAGAAATAGACTTTTTTCCTTTGGCTCACTTCCCTTCCATGTGTCTGTGTGTATTAATGATGATCAAACTTCCCCTTTCTACCTTCTGCTGGTGCTCACAGAGCCTATATACTGATCTTAAAACTAAACCACAGGAGTTTCAGGCCAAGCCTCACAAACCAGAGCAGAGCTTCAGCCCTTGTTATGGCTGAAAAATAATTTCTATCTTTGCAAAAACAAAACTTGAGACTTTGGAGCATCTTAGATTCTTGTCATCCATTTTAATACTTTCAGTTTGTAAATCTACACACCTTGTGGAAACATGCCTTATTGTTAGGTGTTCCGCAACAACCATTATGCCAAACACTTGAGGGAGAAACAGTTATCATTGTGCTGGAATAAAAGTTGCTGGAACTGATTTCATCAGCTGGCACTGAGTAGTGTTTTAATATGCCAGATTTGCTGCAGGTATTGGCTAAATAACTGCTGGATTGATTTCAGTTTGAACACTTTATTATTCTTTCCAGTCAATGCAACTCTGCTGTCTAAGCAGCAGGACTGCCTTCTGGAATACTAACTAAACTTTCTCAAGTCCATTCAACAGACTCCAGCGCACACTGCCATTTGTCCATCCAGAAATAAAGAAGAAAAAAAAAAAAAAAAAAAAAAAAAAAAAACAAAAACAAAAAAAAAAAAAAAAAAAAAAAAAAAGAAGAAAAAATATGTAAGAGACAGACTCCCAGGGTAATAAATATATTGCATGTACAAAACACCTTGAACAGAAAAGCCTCCAATTCTTTCAGAATATAATTTATGATTCATCACAGCCTAGTGATCTGCAAATGACTGTTTCCACTGGGATGGATGAACTGGTAAGCAAAGAAAGAACTCCTTGTACTGCCCTGATCAAGCAGCCATGAACTTGCCTGGTGAGTGGGGTGGGAAAAACAGTGCTGCCCCACAACCCTTTTGAGACATACTTTTTAGAGGAGGAAAGCCAAGTCACTCCATCAGCCCAGTTTGCCCAAGAACAAACAGCAGATTGGTGGAAATACATCTGGAATATCCTGCCTTCCACCCAGGGAACAGTAGCGGCTTCATCCTATAAGCAAGCTTAAAAAACGTGCATGAAGAAGAGCCCAGCTGCATATACCCAGCACCCGCACACTGGCCCATGGTCTCACGATAAGAGCATGACGAGCCTCACCATCTCATTACTTAGAGATATAATTGTTTCATCTAACACAGCTGGCTCTCCGTACGGCACAGCTCATCTTTTTCACAACCTCTGGATCACATGCAGCATTTCTTTAAAAACTTAATAATGTGGTTTCTGCAAAAAAATGACAAATTGGCCTCTGCCAGGAAGCTGACAAAAGAGATCCCCTCCCTCTTCTACCACCAAAGGACACCAAGTAATAAAATAATTCAGCTTCTGCTTTGCAACACAGTTGCTCTCTTGCTGTTCCTGCCCTTAACTTCTCACGCCACCATGTGTCAGTTCAGCCTTCACCACCACCACTTCAAAATCCATCCCTAAAAATTATAAAAACCAAAATGAGCAACCATGTTTAACTCTCAAGAATCACAAACAAGTGGTTTTAACCAGCTGCTCTGGAATGCTTCCCACCTTTTATTACACATGTAGGAAGGATCACATCCTCAGCATATCCTCCTCTGCAAGCAGCGAGCAACTAGATCCATAACCACAATATATACAAAAATAATCTGTACCTACCTACCTGTTCATATCCATTTCTGTAGCACACTGCAAATTCCAGTGGTTGAAGGTGAGCTACAAAGTGGAAACTCAGAAAAGATTACAAACAAAATAAATCCTGATCCACACTGGTAAGAACTAAAGAAGAAATCTCACACCAAGGCTTTCGACTCCAAAGAACTTCTCAGCAGAAGTTCCTACTGAACAGTAGGAAGGAAGTGCTGCCACACATCAGCTTGGTTATTCAACCAAGGCTCAACACAGCTCAAAGAATACATCTGAATGTCCTGATATCACCTGGACACATTAACTTAGCAGTGACATAGATCTGTGAGAGGCAAAGGTAAGTGTGGCTAAGGAAAGGCAACAGAAATCCAGAAACTGGTGGAGGGGGGGACTAGAAATACCCATGTATTGCTGCTGATTTGATGTGGGAACAAATGAAGACAAGTTAGGTAATTCAACAAGCTTTGGTGACATTCTTAGAAGTTTGTAAGCAGCAGTGAGTCAGTCTGCAAACATTATTTGTTTAAACAATGATTTGGAGACCTGTGTGCCCTTCTGTGTAGCAGAATCAAGTTTAAAAGCTATTTAAAAGGCCAAACCTCAAACAGTTGGGTATCAGTATAGCACAGGGAAAAGCACTATAGCTAAACAGATTTTCAGCACATGAAGTCTGGACCACAGTGCGAAAGACTTAGAAATACGTTATATTTAGCAGCTTTGATGAGCATTGTATGGCATGATAGGAATTAGAGAGGAAAATGTATAATTAGAACAATTACCTCTATTTTTAGATTTTAAAACTCCAATTCTATGAGATGCAAAATCAGATGAACACTCTGAGAGATTTCTTCTCCTTGCTGTACAATCTGATTTTTAAAAAATTCATCTAAATATTCATAATTATTTAGCTTCTCTCTGCATCATCCTTAGCAATTACTCTCTTTCTGAGGTGTTTACACTCTTCAAGCTCTTGCGGATGAGCAGATAGTTATTACATATGCTGTCAGGCTACTTGATAATATATATTTATTGCAACCTTTAATCTCTCTGTCCATATTCTAAGTTAATCACATTGACTTGTTTCTGCTTTCTGTGTTTCTTCTAGTGTGGGTTGTCACCCCTGCAGTCTTGGGCATCAGGTTTTCATGTAGGCTGACATTGTTTAGGAGGAGGAAGCCTTAGAAATTTATAGTAGAGATAACCTATTTCTGAAAATATCCCTTTCCAGCAGGGATATGTATTACTTACACACTGTCTCAAAAACCATAATCTTTCACTTTTCCACTATGAGACAGTGTCTCATTCACTGTGTGGCAGTAACCTTACCTACCATTTCTAGGGGGCTGCTGGTGAAACAGGCACTGCTCAAGTCAAATAAAGTCAACGTAAACCAACTCTTGGTTATTACCTCTTGACACTTCTGAATACTTGACTTTAAGCTGTGGTCTTCCTCCATCTCCTCTCACTTTTCCTCAGCTTCTTAGAGAGTTCTTCCTCTGTATTTCATTTTTGTTACTTTTTGTTTCAGATCATTACTGAAGATGGAAAGCACAGTGAGTTCCCTTCATTTGCCCTACTGACATTTATTCAAAGTGCTCACTCAGCCTATTTTTGAGATGTCATATTGTCGATATCCCAATCAATCTTAGTTACTTTTACAAGAAAAAATTGCGAAAAATATTTTTAACAAAAAGGGCCATAGTTACATTATGTCACTTCCCTGGGCCTCAGCCTGGTAACTGTTATCAGAGAGACACCCTTTCTGAGACACTCTAAACCTCTTCAGTGAAAAGTCCCAATAAAAACTAAAATGACAGTATTTTATTAACTCCCCATTATTTCTTCTAAAAATAGTGGCTCAATTGCCTGAAACTTCTTGTTCTTTTACTAATCTCTCTTGGCTTTTGTTAATGATCTTTTATTAAGTTCATTTTTCTTTACAGACAACTTCTCTGTTTCCCACTACCCAAACACAGGATGACAGTACCAGCTTTAGATATAACTACATGTTTTTTCATTTTCAGGACTTTTGTTAGGAATTTAGGATTCCCCAGTTCCTCTTCCTCACCAAAGGGCATTCTCTCAATGGGAAAGTATGGAAGTTCTTCATAAAGTCCTATCAACACTTTCATCCTCTCTCTTGTTCTCTGCAGATGTACTAGCAGGATCTGCCATACACTTCTCTTGCTTTGGAAACTAAGTGCTGCTTACCCAAAGTGGCCAACCCTTTACATCAACCACATAAAGCTGGCATGGCTGCTGAAAAACAGGGAGAAGGGTAGGTATGTCTGAACACACTTATTTAAAAGCACAAATCAAAAATGGACTGCCTCAGCTTAATTAATACTTATGGTCCTCATGCCCCGTGAGGACACCCCAGATCAGTAATGTGTGTCCACATCAGAGGTGCAGAGCAGTGGCACACAGCTGCAGAGGGCATCTGGCTGCAGAACCACCTGCACCATCTCCTGAGGTCTTCTACCTGCACTGTGTCCTACTGACACCAGCATCATTGCCAGGACTTGTGGGTAGGTCCAGCTTCACCAGTGAGGAAAAATACTCCTGCTAATGAGAGAAAATCAAAAATTGAAGAACAGAGGCCTGAACATGCAGAAGCATAAAAATGCAGTAGTGGGCAAAGCAGCACATGGCATTAGCCAGGCTTTTTTTGCATAGCAACAACACAAAGGCAAAGATTTCAGGGCAGTTTCTATCTTTACATCACTTGTCTACAGTGCCTACCGCAACGGGGCCCCAGTCTCCAACTCAGCTTTCTGGCACTACCATAGATAAATGTAACAGTATAGCTTTCTCCAGCCTCCAGTCCAGGCAGACCAGGAAAAAAAAGTTACACAATCTGCCTGTGCACAGCCACAGTCTTCAGCTTGGTGACTGAGGGACAAGACAGGACAAAATGTAGAATTATTTGCAACACAAACCCACTAATATGAGAGAAGAGGGAAAGAACTGTTCTGCCCACCCATACCGGCAAGGGGGCACTAAACGGGAGGCTGCTTTTCATTCCTCTCTATACCCTAGAGAAGGAGCCAGGGGTGCTACAAGGACACAAAAGGAGCCAGAAGAGAGGAAAGATGGCCAAATGAGGACAAGGCACATCATTCCCTGCCACACAGCCAAGTGGCACAGGAGGCCATGGACACAGGGGGTTTGAATGGCCTCAGGGAGAAAGTCACAGAAACGAAGTATAGTAAAGATCTGAAAAGTACCAGATAGGATAGAACCAAGGAATTCCTCAACTGAAAATTTTGTGAAACCGACAGAGAAGCAAATGAAAAGGAGAGTCACCTGTGAAGTTCTTACATTAACCCCATGGCATCTGCTTTTGATCACTGTTTGGAAAAGACATCAGGCATGCCAATACAACTCCTCATACTCTGGGCACTCCTAGCAAGTTCCCCAAGGTAAACCCCTCTCTCTGACACTCAGTCAGCACATCAAGGGCAGTGCAGAATTTCAGCTCTGTGATATAATCATGAAGATATCCCCATCTTTCAGTTGTATGTTTGCATGCTACACTGCATAAAAGAGGTGGAATTAAAAGTAACTTAAGATGTCTGTCTCCTGTCCACTGAGACACAATCCTCTCTTCCACATTTCTGTGCGGAGTTCAGTTGCAATCAAGCTGTAAGAAAACAGGGGACTTCATTTACATTTCAGCAGAAGAAGGGAAGACAAGTTTTCTTCAGTCCCACCCTCTAGCAATCTTGGACCTTTTCCAAGGCATTAAGCATCAGTTTCCTGCCAGTGAAGTGTTTGATGCTCTACTAAATGCAGTGGCAGTGAGAGAGGTATAGTAACTCTCCATATGGAAAAGCCATTTGACACAAAGGTTGGAGGTCAAAAGTTTAAATGTTCATGACAGAGACCACAACAGTCCTTTTCTGGTCAATAACATCAAAGGATTTGCCAGCTCTTAATGCTACTATTGTTGCTTGTTTGGATCCTATTGAAATTCTAGCATATTTATTGCACTCCAGGAGCATAAGGACTTTTTGTTTGTTTTAATCTCTATGCTGAACCCAAGGAGTCTGAAGTGTTGTGACTCCCCTTGCTCCCAAGGAGAATGAGCAAAGAAACAATGCCAGAGGATGTGGCATTGTAGTCCCAACCAACTTGGTGCTTTCTTCCCCGCCAAAAAATATAAATGATGGATGGAAACATATGGTCTCCATTGGACAGGGCTGGAAATCTCTGCTCCTCAAGTCCCTCATGCCCGGTTTTAATTGTTCTGTGCTATGACAGGGGGTGAAAAGCACTCCCCACCATCAAGGTCTGTTTTGCCAGTCATTGTTGAGAAACGTTGTGCTGCAGCTGACTAACACTCCCATTAGGCACAACTGTAGCAGAGCCAGGAGCAGCAGTGAGGTTCTGTGAGATGAATTGAAATGCCTTAACCACAGAGAGTTTCACTTCACCCAGCCCTCCTTTTGCTCTCTGAACTTCTGCTTGCGGTTAGGCAGAAACGTACTACCACAGCTCTGCAGAGCATGTTCCAAGCATTGTATTGCCATCAATACCTCATGCCTTGCCAGGAGTAGGATCCGAGTTCATTTGTTCCTACCTTCCTCAGATTCCTGTTCCCCTCTCCACAATAAGGATTAGCAGTTTAAGTTATGTTGCTGACCTCCATCTGGCTAGGCAGAAACAGATGTCTGTGCACTCGGGCACGATCTTATTTCAAAGTGGGGACTCTGGGTTACTAATGACGTTATAAAGGCAATAGCATATGTTGGCTCTCAACAGTCCATTGTCTAATTGGGATGGTTTTAATCAAATATGAATGTACCCAAGTTTTCTCAGCTAATGAATAAATCCCCCTTTTAAATAACGACAGCAATTTTGAAATCTCCATCGAGGCAGCATCCTGAGGAATGCCTACATGAGCAGCAGTCATCACTGAAGGCCTGTAAGAGGCTGCAGCAACATCCGCTGCAGCCCAGTTCATTGTTTAAACAGTTCCTAACTGCCCTTCCCAGAGGTAAGCTGCAGCCAAATTGTTTTCTTCATTTCACAAACCAGATATGTACGGCTTATGTGAACAGCCCTAAAGTTTACTTTAGTCTCTGTGTAAATACTTTCTACCACATATTTCAAACAAACAGTTCACTTCATTAGAAAGGCAAACAGCGTAGCCGCAGAATACGAGCACTTGAGGAGAACCACACCGGGCAGAGAAATCCTCTGCCCCTGTGTAAACACCGCCTGCTCTGCAGCTCCAGGCAGCATCCGCCTGCAATGCCACTTCAAAAGCCTTTTCACAAATACTTCACATGACTGTTTGCAAGTAAATGATAACCCAAAGAGATTATCTGCAGGGCTGAGAGCCCTGATGACTATCACTACCACTGCACAGGCAGAGAAAGAAAAAGCCAAAACACTTGCTGCCAGCCAGTGCTGAGATAAAACTATAATAAACTCGGTGGCAAACCAGTAACATCAGCTTAAACTGTTAAACTGGAAAAGCAGTGCTGCTTTGGCAGCCTGCTTTGGTGTATCCGGCTCCACAAAGCGCAGCAAGTTTTACCCTTAGCAATGAAAACGTTATTGCACCTCCATCATTTTTTAACTGAGTTGTTAAACTGGTAAACCTCAGAGAGCTGTACAAAAGAGTGAGAAAGCTGCATAGCCAGCAAATCACCAGAAAAAGCACTAAGCTAATTCCTTCTGGGCAAAACACACATGGCAATTCAAATGCCTCAGGAGCACACAAAGTACTCTTATACCATACAGAAGGTGAAGAGAAAAAAAAGACAACTGGACACAGAAAGGAGAGGCAATGGAAGGCATCCAATGCTAGAAGGCTCCTCTCCCCCATTCTCTCCTTCTCACACCCATGTGATTCCTGGGGGTGCTCACCGCTGAGCTGGGAAGGCACCTTCAAGAGAGATACGCAGCTTAGAACTGCTTTATGTCACGTGAAGAATTTTAATCAAAATACTGTCATTTGCACATTTGAGGGGAAGGACAGAAGGCAGCTTGTTACAAGTTAAGGGCACTTTCACCATGTTCATCACTACTGTCATCACCAGAGCAATCACAGCAAGCAACAGGGATGGCATCTCTGCATCAGTCATAAAACACAGACCTTCAGTAAGCCCAGAGCTTTTACATAACCTTCAAAAATAAATTATCAACTATCTATATGCTCTTAAATCAATTCTCAGGCAAAAAAGAAACAACCAAAAATCTAGATAGCCTTTAGAAAGTTTGTAAACTGGGACACACTGCACCTGGCTGTACAGTGAGGGCTCACAAGCTGTGAAAGTGCTTAGGTTATTCTAACTATCATATAAAGAGGAGAGGAAGAGATGACATTTTTATTAGGGGGAATCAAGTCTTACTAAATATGGACATGAAGGTTAGAAAACCTCAGCAACTGTAATTTCAACCCTGCAGTGAATGCAAAACATAATTTTCAGCTACTGCCATTCTCAGGGTAAAATTAAGTCCCACTAAGTTAGAACTGTTCTATCATTAATTTCAGTGGAGTAAGCATAGCCAGCTCTTGTGATTTTATCATAAGTCTTATTTTTCTTTTCAGTGTTTTGTTTTTTTTAAAGCTCTATTTTCAGTCATATCAGTGAGTAAGAATTTCAGCTTTCATTTAAAGGGAAAAGAAACCCAAAAACCAACCAAAAACCTCGTATTTCCAGCTGTTATGGTTGCAGAGAAAAGCTGGAAAATGAGAAACCCTCAAGTTTCATAACATGTGAGCAAATAAAAAGCTCCAAAAAACCCAAACATGAATAGGTATGTAGGTACAGACAGGACTTCGCACTTGGTATGTATGTGTTTTTGCATGATCACAAATACAAAGTTATTATACATATACAAAGTATATACAAAGTTATTATTTTGAACACCTAGATACTAGGTGAAAGCAGGACAGTACATCTGTGTTACAAATGGTATCTGTTGGCATTAAAATCTGTGCATTAAAACAGTGATTATCTTTAGGGGGTTTTGCAGAGATTTTGGTCCATACCAGAATTGCTCTTCATTTTTCAATGATTTTTTTATTCGACTAAGTAGATACTTCCTGTACACAGAGTAATTTTTGTCCTATCTATTAAGAGTTGAGAATTCTTCTAAATTCTCCTTATACACCCAGATTATAGTCTTAGAAGATTGCTTACTGAAAGACACAAGGTAGGATGATCCTTTCTGAGAATTTTAGTGGAAAGGCTGAATTTAGGTTTAAAATGGAAATAAAAAAACTTTCAGCATGATAAAAGTTTCAGCACAAACTAGAGAAAATTACAGTCATAGACAGCTCTTTCAGGGGCTACAATAATACAAGCAATACATTTACTATTATTATTAGAACAGATAACACAAGCTGACCTCATGCAACTAACATATGCTCTAAACCAGTTCCCGGAGAGCTGATAATACTAACCTTCAGGTGCCAGGAGTTGGGAATTTCCCAGCGTACCAAGCTGGTTAACTTACTGACACTAAAAATAGGACTCCAATCTGCTGCTCTTGTGGTTTGTGTACAGTATGATTTTCTTCAAGCAACTCTGATCCATTCAGAAGGGTGAAAGAAAAATAAAAATCCATTTCTTTCAAGATGTTTATGGCCTGAGGCTTTTCTAATACAAAAAGGGGAGAAACAATTTATTTTTATTATGCCATTCCCCAATCTTCAAGTTAAACCAGACCACTTCTGCAGTTTTTTACAACATTCCAGCAAGTCCTCTGTTGCAGTTTTTTGTTCCCTAGCACATTCAGCTAGTAGCTAAAAAAAGTTATGCCTACCCAAACAATACATGGTTTTGTGGGGCTGGTGGTACAAGGTGCCAGCGTTAATCTAAGCTCTATTTCAGGCACCAGCCAACAAACCACAGCTTTCCTTCCAAATCCATTAAACCCTCTTCCCACAAATGTCCAACCTGCATGGAAGAGTCAGTTCAGAGAACAGGAAATCATCACCCATCCTCTGACACACAAACACAGAGAAGAATCCTAGAAACACAGGAAAAGCATTATCCCATTTTTCTCGAGAAGTATCATTTCTGCTCGTTTACTTGAGCAGTCTGCAATTAGTTCCATTCCTTTTACCCATATTGCAGCAATAAAAACCTAAAATGAGCTGAAGAGAACAACTCATGTAGGCATCTTATGAATGCATTTTTAGGAGTGAAATACATTACATGCATTCAATGAAGAAATCCAAGTCTCTATTCTAGCTGCATGAGATATCACCATGGCTTGTCTCTTCCAAGTGTTTAACTTGGGGTGACATTTCTTTGCAAAAAATGACCTCTCACTTGATGCCCAAGCCCAGGGTCATCCTTGAGAGACTCTCCATCACGCTTGAGTTCAGCAGCCTTCTTGATACAGGAATGTGAACAAGTCAGATCGACAATAGCCTGTGCTCCTAGATTCCTCTTGATGACATACTCTCATTAGTCAAAATGAGATGGCAACCCTTCACTGATGTTTACAATAATGGTGGCACAAGCTGCCTTTCAGTGCAGATGAAGAGCATGTAAGAGGGGCTTGCCCCTTTCTCATGCACAAACACCATCAGGGCTGTAAAGCAGCAACAAATAAACTTGGCATTTTCTTCAGTTTACCAAAACAATTTCCAGAACTTGTTGAACACTCCCAAATGGTTAAAGCAGGTAGCAGGTTAGTAGGTGGAAAGATATTTTTCATAGGACCCATTAGTACATCATGGGTAGAACCTGGAGAAAACCAACAACAGAGGCAATCACCACCACCAAACTTTTACTGGGATGTAGTGAATGACCCTATGATGAGGCATGGCAGAAGCTGGAACTAACAGAAGCTGTTTCAAAAGGGCCAATATCTTCCACCTTCTCCTTCACACAAAAGGCTGGCCTCGGGGCTGTTCTGGCAGGAATCTAAGGAGCTACTTCTTAAAGCACCCAGGCTGTAAGTTCCATCTCAGGCAGCACATAAATCCTCAGGACAAGAGGTACATGCCTTTCCTCCCCTCTCACCTGAAAGATTTTGGGACAATCAAAGTGAGGTAGCAACAACCATGATTAAATAGAAAAGACAATCAATATCTGAGCATCAAGCAGGCGCTCATGGGCAAACTCAGGGAGGACTGCCCCATCGTGCCAGGCACATGCAGGGAGTTCTTGGCCAGGTGGGAAAGCTGTTTTTGAGATGAAAAGCTCTCTTTGGCTGCCTTTGCTTCTGGCATTCATTCCTATTTGTATCTGATTACAGGGTTGGCACAGAATTTGCCTTTTGGAAAAAAAAAAAGTCAGGGAAGAGTTTCCTTTTCAGACACTGGCTTAGACAGAAAACAAGAGACTCACATTCCCTCCTCTCCCAAGCTGCACATAACAGGGTAGAGGTCAGGGGGGTGCAGCAAACTCTCTGTAAGTAATCCCCAATTAAGTTCATTCTTAACTGAAGCACTTGGCTCATGGGCAGATGGCGTTTCTCCTGTGCACGTGAGCGCAGCAGACAGAAATCCCCGGCTTGAAGCTATGCGTCTTGAACAGAGGGAAACTCCTTCTTCTCCAGCACTAAGCTGGTGCTCACAGAGGACTGTGAAGACCTTGCTGAACTCAGAGCCAAGTTAAGGGGATGTGCACAGCACCACACTTGCACCAACATGATGCTCAGTAAGACTGAAAACCCAGTTTACTAGCCTCACTTACATAAATCCACCAAACGACACAGCAGACACGGATTATAATGATTTTTTTGTGAGCCTGAAAGAGGCAGAAGAAGGAATTTAACCCACCCAGAGTAGTCTCATTAAGTGCTGCAATGCATATTCTGTTCTTTAAGGAAAGCACAAGCCTACCAGGAGTAGGAACATTTGGTACATGCATAGAGCAGCCCACTGAGGCTTTGCCTGCATGCAGGAGATCTGACCAGCATGTGCAGACATCAGACACCAGCACAGCAAAGCTGTGCTGAGGACAGGGAGCAGCCTCCCATGCATGAGCCACACAATGATCTGGGATTGTCCTTCAAACCCAAAGTGCCACGTACAGCTAAGCTATCACAGGGACTCCCTCTTGCAGCCATAGAAAAAGGCACGGCCTCCCTCCTCTGCTTTGGCAACACTCTTCTCCTCATCCCTCATCACAGCCCTCTGCCATTGCTCATACAGCAGGGACAGTGGAGTGGGATGGAGATGCTGCCCCACATGCACAAAGCCATGTCTGCACTGTATTTGCCCAGTCTGATTCACAAGATCCCCACAAGAGCGGAGCTGTGGTAATATAAACCATGACAGTATGCATCCTGGGACTGCAGCTACCATCCTGGCCTGCTTATTCAGGCCGTGAGCCCAGAGCTGGGGGTAGCTGCACGTTGCCCACCACACTCGGCATCAGCACCTGAGCTGGTGGGATGCGATGGATTTGCAGGCTCCATGCTAAACCCCCAGCCCAAGCTATGTGGGCGCAAGCAGCCAGCAGGATGGTAAAGTAATGCTCCAATTCTGCTCCCAAGGCAGCAGTGATCAGAGCCAGCACCTCAAGTGGGGCTCAGCTGTACTAGGCATTCTTTGACATACAGGGACACATTCGCTCTCCTGTAGACGATCATGCCTTACCAGCTCTTTAGCAGATTGAGGGCTGAAGTGGACCAGGGAGTTTCCAGCCCATCAAATGAAAGGCGTCTGCTGGGAAGAGCTTTACAAGCCAGTCTTCTCTATTTAATATCCTAGAGCCTCTTCATGTGGTGTTAACCTCATCATGGAAACAAGAAAAAAAGGGGGGGGACTGGGGGTGGATAAAAATCAGACGTTGGACACGATCCAAAACTCACATTCCCAAAGCGCCTGAGAATCACCATGGGGACAATTCTGTACACACTGTTTTTCATTTGACAGCCCCAGACTCAAACCTCCAGGCGCTGGCATGGGGCACTGTGCATTTAAATCCTGCTACACTGCTCCAACCACAGCATCTGGAGTGGTTGCAGCAGCCACTGCCACCGTAACAGGTATTACTTTTTCTGCCAAACCAGCTGGGGAAGAGGTATTGGCAAAGATCTGGCATACGGATGTGTGCAAGGGCTTTTAAACTCCTTTCCCCCCACCACTTGCTGGCAGCAGCCTGTGCCAATACAGACGCTTTGAAACAACACAAAAGAACAGAGAGAAAGCTGAAGGAGAATCAGAAAATAAAGTACAAACTAAAATAAAAATCCCCAACAAGCCAAAGTCCAGCATAAATGCATGTTTTAGGATCTGTGTGGATAATGAGCAATAGTAGAAAACCTCTGTGAGAAGGCCTCATAGAGCTCATTTGTTTCTGGAATAGGTACAAATCTGGCAGCAACTGCAAAAAGGAGTAAGAAAGAGAAGGGAAAAAGAGACTGGAGTTTGGCTCATGGACGAAGAGAGAGAGGGAAACTGGCCTCCTGCCAGGGTGTTTGTGAATGGGTGGGTGTGTAGTATCCATTTCCTCCCCATTCCAGGGGGGAAAAAAACAACAAGGAGGTGGGGAAATGCTTCAAATTATACGTTATTTGGTCATGCTTCAAAAATGTGCAACTACTGCCACATAATTTGATATTTTCCTAGTATTATGGCTATTTTCTTGCAGCCCAACTTCGTCCATAATAAAGGTATTTTCACTGTGTGCTGAATATATTCAACTTTTACACATTAAATGTCTACTCATAAAAAATGCAAGCCCTTTAAGTGAAAAATTCTGGATTTAGGAGTATAAAGACTTTAATGTGCCTTAACTGTCTTAAATCCCCATTCTGATTTCTACTGAGCTAACATTTGCTCCCAACATAAAGGGGCAGTGTTACAAGTGGTCTAAGAGACAATTTCACAGGTGTTGCAAAAATTACAATTTCTCTTTAGTATATTTAAAGCATAACTATTGTACTGCAATGCTGGCAGGGCAAAAAAGGAAAGACCATCTGATGACAAAAACAATAACTAAACATGCAAATGAAATTAGAGGTCTAACATGGTGAAGTTTGAGGTGTTGCTACTTTTTCCACAGCTGTATGATCAAATCTTGTCCTTGTCTTTCATTGTTTGGATTCAGTTTTTAAGTATAAATGTGTATTAATGATAAAGCATATAAATTGTGCGGTAGAGATATTCTAAGCTGAAATAATCAGGTAGCATTGAAAAGATTATGGCAATTTGAAAGTTAGCTTCAAAACAAAGCAAGCAAAACTGTCCAGAGTATGTCACAAAACTCAGAGGAGGGACTAGACCTAAGAGGAAGGAAGATACAATAAAGCCAAGACTAAAAGAGTAGGGCTCTCCAGAAGAGACCAAAATACACAACTTATAGATTTCCTAAAGTTATAGTTCCCTCAAGCAAAATCAAACCCAAACTTCACCATTATTGACAGTTTTTTGAACATTCTAATTCAGGTTTTCAGCAAGCTTGGTAGTGTTTTCAGTGCTCAGTGAGAACTCTAAAGCTCACAGTAAGATACTGGAATAAGAGAATGGTATTTAATTCAGGGAGGATACCAAAAATAAAATCTAACTTAGCCCTGCCACCTCCAAAATAAAGGCAGTTTATGTTTCTCCTAACCAGCAAAAAAGCTGCAGGACTGCCCTGAGGGAACTTCAGCAGCCATATATATCGTTTGTATACCAACAAAGAGATTCTAAATGAACAGCTTTAGTAATCACAGGTAAAAGGGAGACTTTGGCCCACCAGCCACAAGTCCCAGAGTGAGCCAACCTATCTGAGTCTGCTCTTGCACCACAGAGAGCAAGCGGGGACCAGCAAAAGTAGAAACTCCGTTTATAACTCTTCCCCAGCTTAGCTTCACTGCAGGATTAAAGCAAGACCTCAGGGCCCATCTGTAAAAAGAACAGCCTCCAGCCCTGAAAACTAGTGAATGCTTGAAAAGCATTTTGAAGATGCAAAGCAGAGGCTGTCACTTAATAGTGTGCAAGTATTAAATAATGATAACCGTTTAACATTCCTGCAGAGCCTTGTATGTCAATAACTTGTCACCTTGGGCTCAGCTGACAGAAGAGCAGAAGAGCCATGCAAAGCAAAGTTCTCACTGAATCTCTTCAATCTCTCTCTCTCTCAGGGTTAGAATTTCTTACAAACTTTTTATTTTTCTTCCAATATCTTACCTTCAGAAAGGCTGTGCATTTTGTTGCTATCCTGCCACTTTGCATGAATTCAATTTTTATTCAAGTACGGACATAAAAAGGAAAAGAGATGAAACCCCTTTTGGCAAGATTATTTAGAAAGAAATATATATTCAGGCCCTGAAGGCTATTGTGGTTTCTGGAACAGCATATGTTTTCTTTTGGTTTTTTGTTTGTGTTTGTTTGTGGTTTTTCTATATATTCAGTACCATGATTACACATGATCTGGTAAGTTGTGTACACTTAACTACAGTACACCATACATGCTGTCCACCACTCGGTCGGTATTTTTATTTTCAGTTCGGCACAAGTTCACACAAACACCAGGTGCGAGTTTTCATGCTGAACAGATGCATCAAGTATATTCTTTCACCTATTAGGTAACATCAGTTGTCTGAGAAGAATCCATGCTTCTCAAGTTAAATGGAAGTTTTATTGAGAAAATACTACAGAAAAGCCTATCACTTCAGGCATAATCTAGAGACTAGCAAACACAGACACACAAAGTGGACAGAAACAAAGAGGTTCTCCTAAAAAGCCTTGAACATAAAACCCTTTTTACTAACATGTAAACTGGAAACAAAGATCTTCACAAGACAATTTGGTCATGTGAACCACAAAGTGGAAGAATCACTTATATATTCAGTGGGCACCTGAGAGTTTGGTGACAAGACTGACATCTGTGCACGCTTTCATCCCTAGGATGGTTATTTGGTTTCTGGAATGATGTTTGCATCCACTTTTAGACCAGGCTTTTGAGTGAATGGGAAAGATGGCCCACCCAAAAGTTTAGTGCTCAGTCCAAGGGGGTTTTTTTCTACGCTGACGGAAAAAAATCAACAACCCAAATACCTGCAGGACCAATTTACTCCACCTTAATGAAGGTGTCTACATGTCACAGGCTGCCCTGCATGCTTCCAGCCCTCGCCACTGACTACACAAGCCTTACACCAGTCACCAACATAATCCCCTCTTATTTATGTTCATCTTAATCCTTAGTCTTCACTTTTCAATCATTCCCTTCTCAATAAGTACAAACCAAAGGAAGATGGGAACAAGCAGAACACAGGCTATGAATAAATGCTCTACAATACAAGACACATACATATATGTACAGAGGAAGAGAAACAGAGAACAAAAGTACTCCCACACCAGGAAGTTGGTTACTTTCATGTGAAAATAATTAACCACAGGTAGGACCACAGAAAAAGATATACAGCATCATCAGTTTCTTTCACAGTAACAGGGAGATACCTATGGATTCTGGAGCATGGAGAGTAAAGACAGAACAAAGTGACACATCAACTAAAACTTGTGGGGTAGTAGACAGACCCAAGTGGAAACAACTAACAACAACTGCACGTATATATTATCAAATGCATATGCAGTTTTCCTGTACATGGTGGACTCTGAATGTATGAGATTGCTGTTTAAATGTGATCACCAGAATTAGGTATGAGGGAGCTCTATGCGCTAAATTTTACTGCCTTATCCTCTGTTAAATAAAAAACTCACTCTAGCCAGGAGTTCTGAGTCAGCGTACCCATTAATAAGTATCTAAGCATGCTGCAGAGACACTGTATGAAAAGAGAACGAAAAATACCTGACTGAAATAAAGTACAGAGTGAGCAGAATCCAAGAAAAAACAAATAGGAATGAAAGCAATACATATATACAACAGAAGCAAAACACCTCTAAGACAAATTCCTCTAACTTCTTGGGCACCTCATTCTGCTTCCAAAATTATGTATTTAGAAAGCCCATCAGAATAGCACCAAAGACACTGTGAGGAGGTTAATCCATACAGATAAGCTGAAAGCCACTAAATGACCTATTGATAGCATGTAGACCAACACTGACATCAATAAAAGACTTCAGTGGGCCATCAGTCCATATGTTGAATCAGGCATATTTTTAAGAGGGAGGTATTTATTTTAGAATTGATTTTCCTTCCCTTGCAACTAGAATTCTATTTCAGTTTCCTAACACTTAATGCTATTTTCAACATTAAAAAAACCAAATAAACAGAACTCATGAAGAAGCTGCATTTACACACATTAACAGTTAAATTAAATCTATACATGTTTACCTAGAAAAAAGATATAGGTAAGTTCTCACAAAGACTGTGGTTATTTTTAGCTGCCATAACAGGTTATTAATTCACTGCAATAAAACCTATTATTAACTACTGAATGACTACAAACCCACTTGCTTGTATACCAATGCACACTGCATGGGTGACAAACAAGAAAAGCTGGAGGCCATGGTGCAA
>VWYP01016895.1:2437-46962 GCA_013400435.1 Pycnonotus jocosus
TTTTCTTTATCTTCTTTTTTTTTTTTTTTTTTTTTTTTTTTTTTTTTTTTCCCAGGATGCTTTCTCAAAGCCTTGGCTTCTGTTTTCTCCATCAGTTACTAGGAAAACACTTCAGAAAATGTAGCTTGGTTTCCTATCAAGTCTTACTGTGTGCATTTATTTCAAGTATTACTGCTTTAATTTCAGCATCCTAGCTATGTAAAATAATGGAATAATTAATTTTTAAATTGTTTAAATGGTTGTTGTTTTTCTAGAGCCAAGAACTTAAAATCTTAAATTTTCAAATGGTTTTGTTCAAATGTGATGCTTTCTGCTAGCTATTTTCTAGTTAATTTTTCCGTATTGTGGGTTAAATGCATAGTTGTTAAATAGAATGTAAACAAATAGGTGTAAAATATTTATTTAAGATGAAGTTATAAATACCTTAGGATTTTGAAAACAATATAAATCTCCTGCATTTTTAATGTGTTGTTTTTATCAAGGTTTACATTGCTATTTCTTAGTTTGGTATAACTGTTTTTAGTTACAATTACTGTGCACCACATACTATAAAAAAATGAACCCTACTTAAGTTATAGGAGGCAGTTACTGTGATTCTAAGATTTTTATCTATCAAGGCAGTTTTGGTTTGACACATTCTTTGCACCTTTAACCTTTTCTTGAAGCATAGGATTACTGATTAAACCACAAGTGCCTCCTGGATAACATTAACCTCAGGAGTTTCGTCTGTCACTTACAGAACTACATTAATCAATTTCAGTATTTTGAATGAAAGTAAGGTAGTCATGCACAGTAGTCTTATTTTGACATTTTGTCTGTCTTCTCCTTCCTTTATTTTTCTGGGTTTTTGCTTCATATTCCAGTGCAGAACAATTTCTCTGAAACATTATGTAGCCTGTCAGTTCCCTCATCACTGATTTGCATGACCTACAGGCCTAGCAGGGTGTGCTGTTGAAGTTACCTTTTGTTTGTAATGTGTACCTCTCTACTTTGGTGGCAAGTTTATTATGCAGCACTCATTTTGATATTTTCAGCTGGTTAGAATTAGATACATGATTTACAGAGAGCTTGAAAGCTCAGCGATTGAAAATTGGTTTTCTTTATGCATCCGTGAAGTTTCAAGTCACCTGTGATCACCTATTTCTGTAGAACCAGTAGGTTTATTTTCCCATTCTCTTTGCACTTAGGTGCAATTAACTGGAACTGTTCCAGAAAGTGGTTTGTATAAATTCTGTCACTTAGATATATTATTCATATACATACAGTATGTACAAGCAAGTCTGATTTTTCCTCTTTGAAAAGGCAGGCTGTTACTACTTCTGGCCTTATTATTTTTTATGTGATGGTATGGTTTTTTACACTTTTTGGTGGTGTTCCTCTGAACTGAATACTGTGTAGAATTGGAAGGATAAAAGTGTGTATGTTAACTGCCTATAAAATAAATGCAGAAGTCAGTATGCTGGGTTTTAAAAAAATCTCTTTCAGGATTCATTCAAAAGATTGTAACTCAGTTCCAGCTGAAGATTTGAGTAGGTTTTATAAGGTAGTAGCCTTCTGTCCTTTTATCTTTCTTTTATTGTTCTTTTTCTTCTCAGAAAAACAACAAACCAAGGGAAGCAGAGGCTATAAATGCTCTCACCATCAACTTCTGTTAGGCTTTTAAGGATAAAGTTAATTCTTCAGCTGAGTGTATAAGCCTGTAAAGGCCTGCAGAGCATTAGGCCAGCTGTGCATCAAATTCGGCATAGTCTCAGTTTATTTGAGGACCTTTTTCCTCCAGTGTTTTATGGAGTATGATTTAAACATAAAGGAAAAAAAAAAAAGCCTGTCCTTGCTTCCTTTTCCACCAAGCTCAACTTCCCTGAATATAAAGACTGTTTTGAATGGGTGCAGTTAAAAGAGTACAGTAAAGGAGAGAGACAAAAGGGTGAATGACTGGGTTCCTCTTGGGCAACCAGAAATCATAGAATTGTTAAGGTTGGAAAAAAACTCTTGAGGTCATTGAGTCCAACTGCTAATCCAGCACTGCCCTGTTCACTACTAAACTGTGTCCCCAAGTGCCATGTTCATACATTTTTGAACACTTTCAGGGATTGTGGTTATGATGTTTCCCTTGACAGGTTGTGCAAGTGCCTGTAGCCAATTTCAGTAAAGAATTTTTTTCCTAACATCTAATCTAAACCTGCCCTGGTACAACTTGAGGCCTCTCATCCTGTAGCCTCTTACCTGGGAGAAGAGATTGACCTCCTGACCTTGCTAAACCCTCCTTCCAGATAGATCTAGTGAACCATAAGGTCTTCCTCAGGTCTTTTTCTCCAGGCTAAACAAGCCCAGCACCCTCAGTTGTTCCTCAGAAGTATTGTGCTCCAGGCCCTTCACCAGCTCCATTGCCCTACTGTAGTCTCAGAATCCATTTAATCTTGATGCTTAGAATGTTCATTTATGTAAGGGTCAGCCAGATATCTAATGTTTAGTGCTTATGTCAAAGCAATGAAGACACTGTAAAGTGATGATCTTAGGGAAAAATCAGAGTGAAGTTCTGCAAGCTAAATATGTTAGAGGGATAGGGCTGTATTTTTACAAGTCATATGTGACAGAAAAACATGAGCTTCTGAAATCTGCATGCTTTAACTGAAGAATTTCCATGAAGTATGTTTAGAGAAATACTCATGCTGTTTGGTAGCTGATGAGTAGCCTGTATACATTGAATGTGTGATTTTGTTCTACCTTATTCTACCTTGTTTTACTCTGCTAAACTACTCTTTTATCTCTGTTGGCTCTGAAACAAACAGTCTGAGACATAATGATTAAAGAAATTTTCTTTCTTGCTGCCCATACATCAGTGAATCATGGTAAATGTGAATGCAAGGAAGAGTTCATCTTAGTTATTGTCAATTTGGTTCTTCCAGCCTTGTCATGGCAGGTAACCTTTCGAGGGCCTAGATCTGTCGTGTCTTTGCAGCACACCTTTTCCTTGATTATTTGGGATGGATATCTTTGTGACAAGCTGTAGGAAGTTTTGGACACCATGGCTGTCATTGACATGTGGGATTAAGTTGCCGTAGAAGTTTAGACACCTCCAGAGACTCCTGAATTTGAGAAGTACAAAGCTCCTGGAAGGGTTCCTAAGTTGTACTCTGCTTAACCCGTTAAACCAGTCATTGTATATTTGTGTGATGTATTTGTGTTGCTATATTCTTCTGTATATTTATGAAGTCTTTGATGACAGGATTTGAAACAGAAGTAGCTGATAAAATATGTTACTATGTCCAATTTTTTTGTTGTAGTTTCTGGGAATCAGCAAGACCTTTCTTCGGTAAAGAGTGAAGATTTTGGAAATGTTCAGGAGATGTCTACAAAAAGCCTCATTGTGGGTCCACTCAGTCTTCGACTGGATAGCAGCGCAGTACACCGGATCATGAAAATGATAGTTTGTGCTCTGGAACATGAGTATGAACCATACAGCAGAACTAAGCCAGGTTTGCTCCTATTGCATATACGCAAATACACAGAATTAAACCAGACTACATTTAGTGCTTTTGAAGGTGCAGCTTTCAAATAGTTTTTATGAGTCCAAAGAGCAAAATGTAAAATAAAGGTAAATTAATCACAGTATCTCCATCAATGTTGGATGTACTTCTGAGATAATTTCAGACACTTTGAAAGCCATTTGTTTTAATCATGAGCCTCATGTTGAGTAAGAATAGCTTACTTCATTGTCTTCTCTAGCTTAATTTTGGAGTCTTAGAGAAGAAAGTATTCCTACTGATATTTTGTTAGTTCAAAATTATAGTCATACAGGATGAAAATGTGTGGAAACAAGTTAGGGTAGACTGTTAAGATGCATTTCTGAGACCAATACAGATTTCAAGTAAGGAAAATCCAGTTTAGTATTGCATTTAGCCTTAGGTAGAAGCAGTGTGGCATAACATTATTAACTGTGAAGGGGCAGGGGGGGAGCTTTGCCTTTTTTGCTAGTCCCCAGTTGTTTCTGAAGCATCAGCTGTAGGGCACATTTTATGTATTTTAGTGAAATGTGTAATCTTCATTTATTGTAGATATTATGGATGGAAGTAGAACTATGCCAAGCTCAGAAGAAGTAGCATCACTGGAGGAATACATTCCCACTAGACTTACAACGTTCACTGTTCTTAAGTGTACAATTATAATCCCTGTGGCAGAATTCAATTTACTAGACCACTTGCTGCCCATAATCATGGGTGAGAAGGTATGTATGCACAGATAATGATTCAGTTCTTTGTATCAGCATGTGCTGTTTGATATAAATTTTCTTACTGGCCTGTTATTCCATGTGCTGGATGTATCACTGAGTTCTAGATTGGTTTGGTGCCTGTTATCCTTAACTTCAGATACCTACAATGAGCAGTGTCTGACTAGTTAGATTTGGAAACTGAAGGTGTTGTGTATGGATAGGAAAAATACTTTTGAGTGAAAAAGGTTTTAAAGCATCAAGCAAATGAAAAAGCAGTAGCTCTGATCTTTTGATCAGAAAGGTACTTGTTCTGCAGGTCTTCAGAAGCTTGGTAAAGTATGAAATCTTTTAATACACAGGCTCAGTAGAGATGACATAGCTTTTAATAGCCAGCTCTGTGTGTGCTAATTCCAGAGAAGATGTCAGTAGGACTTGGGCATTTAACTGCCAAATGACTAGCTCAGAGAGATAGAAATTTCCTAATAGCCTTCATTTGTTTTATCTTTTGGATATGTGAAGTATAATGCCAGCTAAAGAACCTTATACTGGTTTTATTCTTATAGGTCTCTTTCTTCAATGTACAAAGTTGAGGTAGTGCAGGTATAAATCTGTGACTTGAAGTGAAGACTTGTAGTAGGTTTATCTCTTGTGCCAGAGGCTGGAAGGTGTTTTATGGATAGGGAAGAAGTTGGAAGAAGAGCAAACCTCATCAATTCTTGAGTTCTATTTCTAGGAATTTTTGTCTAATATTTCATCTGATAGGCTGAGAGAGCTGTGGTAGCTCATCCTGAAGAAGAAAATGTTTTGAGGAGATTTCATTGTGGCCTTTCAGTACCTGAAAGGGGGCTTCTAAAAAGGAGAGAGAGAGTTTTATACAGGTAGATAATGACAGGACAAGGGACAATGGTTTTAAACTAAAAGAGATTGGATTTAGTTTAGATGTTAAGAAGAAACTCTTTATTCAGAGGGTGGTGAAGCACTGGAACAGATTGCTCAGAGAGGTTTCTTCCTTTTTAGCACTTTTTAATACATTGCACTGAGTAGTGGAGTGGGTTGTGGTGCTTTTCACCTTATGGAGATGGGCAGATGGTATTTTTATAATGGGAGAACAGTTCCATGTTTGAAGTAAAGAAGTTAAATTCCAGCAACTTTTTTGGTTGATGTAGTCATTACTTGGAGTCTCAATTTACATTTCTTGAATGAAGCTAAGAGTATTTAAAACAGTGATTTTGAATTTTAGATTGAAAATCACATGTACGTCAACTTATTGTCCTATTTTGATCCATATTTAATAAATTTTTTAGATTTGTAGTGTAATTTGGATTTGAAGAGATGTTTGGAGGTGTTCTCCAGGAGTTCAATGTCCTGGTCAAAGCAAGAGCAGGTTTCTCCAGGGCTTGTTCTGTGAAGTACTGAATTAGCACCTCTTCTGTCTCACTCTTCTCTGTACCCTCCCAGTAGTTTGCAGTAGACAGCAGTAGGATTCTTCTCTGGCCCTGTCCAGACTGAAGAACTTCAGTTGTCACTCTTTCTCCTAAAACAGAGCTCATGTGCTCCAACTCCATAATCACTTAGTTTCCAGCAAACCTTTTCTGGTATGCCCATGTCCAACCTGTACTGGGTGCAGGACTCTAATGTAATGGATACTATGAGAAATAGATGTCTAAAATTTTGGTATTTATTTTCTATTGAATGGCATCTTCTTTTGCTAAGATACCTGGCATGGCTGTGAGTACACAAAAGATGACAGTGTGAAGGCTAGATCAGCATGAGACTGTTATGGTGATAGTGCTTTGGAGTGATAAAAAGGTAAACAAAGATTTTATAGGACAAAATATTTTGACTTTGCATATTCTTGTAGTGGATTAACCTCAGCCAGCTTCCAGATGCTTATCCAGCTGTTCTCACTCCCCCTCTTCAACAGCAGTGGGGGAGAGAATGGGACAGGTCAGGGTTGAAGGGGGGATCACTTACCAGTTACCAGTATGAGCAAAAGAAACTTGACTTGGAGCAATTAATTTCGCTTATTGCTAAGAATTCAACCAACAAATATCCCCTACCCCCCTTTTCCTCTCAGACTCAATTTCACTCCTTCATTCCCTGACTCTTCTACCTCCCACCCCTGAACAGAGGGGGATGGAGAACAGAAGATGGGGGTCAGTCTGTAACAGCTGTTCTCTACCATTCCCTCATTCTCCCACTGTTCTGCCTCAGGTTGCAGTCCTTGAGTGAAAATCTGCTCCAGCATGGGATCTCCTCCAGGTTGCAGTGCCCTTCAGGGCATATTCCCCTGCTCCAGCATGGGGACCTCCATGGGCTGCAGTGTGGATGTCTGCTTTTGTGTTGTCTCTTTCATGGGCTGCAAGAGAATCTCTGCTCTGTTGCCTGGAGGACCACTGCCTCCCCTTCCTTCTCTGACCTTGCTTTTCACATTGCTGTTTCTCACTTATTCTCTGAGTCTTTGCAGCCTGTGTGGCGTTCCTGCCCATTCTTAAGTCAGTTTGCACAGAGGTGCCTCAGCTTGGCTGAGGAGCTCAGCTATGCCCTGTGGTGGGCACATGCCAAACCTGGGCAAACCAGGACAGCCCTTGATGTTCCCTCACAGAGGCTGCCCCTGCACCACCAGCACCTGGACACCTGCAAGACAGTTCCAGATAAAAAGCTGATTATTTTAACTTCAAAGAAAATATTTTGGAAAGGTTTGAGGATTTATAGTATAATAATAATAATGCCATGGTATCTATAACTAGTTTATTTCATGTAGATTTTCTTGTGTGTTTAGGTAAGAACATACAGATATGATAAATAATACATCTGTGGTATAATTATTACATGATTTTTTCCTCCCTGCCCTAGAACTTAAGTGGACTGTTAAACACTGCAAGTTTCCAGCCCCTGCGGCCTTTACCTTCCATCCAAATTTTGGTGGATAAGGTGAACCTGGAGCACTCAGTGCCGATGTATGCTGAGCAACTGGTGCATGTGGTCAGCAGCCTCAGCCAGCCATCTGACAACCTGCTTCATTACTGTTACTCACACTGCTACCTGAAGGTAAGTGAGGGCTTGAGATGTGTGCTGAGAAAAAGATCATATATGTTTGGTTAATCCCAAGTGTTAGCAGGTTTCCTATAAGAATGTTTTCAGCTAATCTGAAAGGCCATAGTGTAAACACTTTTCACAGAACATTAGTGTTTGGAATTGCTGCTTCTGACTTGAGCCAAGTGTTTTGTAACATGCTCTGAGCACTTCATACGAGGAAACTGCAAAAGATCCTTGTGACAAGATCGAGTAAAAATTATTCAGAAAGAAACTTTTTTCCTCATCTGAGATAATGCTCCTATGATTTATAGATTGCTGCAAAATACACTTACAAACTTGATGGGAAGTTCGGAGGAAAAACCATCACTACTAGTAATATTGGTAGAACAAAACCATTGCATTTGATATGCAATCAAAAACTGTTAACAAAACAACTTAATTGTTTTTCATTTTAAGAGGACAGATCTCTGAATGTTCTCTGATAAAGATGCATTATGTGAGAGGAGCTCTTATTGTGAGGCTGGGGAAAGCTTAAGATACAGAAAACTATTTGGAGACGGTTCAGTTGCCATCTGCTCTGAGGAGGAGTTTTAAAGCAAGCCTTTCCAGCCTTTTAGAATGTGCTTAGGAAATTTGAAACCTTTTGGGTGCTACTAAAATAGAAATATTTAATACTACTACTGTTGATTTTAGTCAATTTCTGTTATCTATTCACTTCCATGATATTCTATTTTAGTTAGAATTTAATTATTTAAATCTTAATTATCTGCATACAAGAAACTGTTTCAGAATTGCATGGCAAGCTTTCAGTTTTCTGGGTGACATGTTTACCTTCTGCCACATTTAAAATGATTGGAGTTGCAGTACTGCAAGTCATCTGTATGATTTTCAGTTTGAGAGGATTTTTTTCTCTTCAGAAAATGTTTTAGTAGCAAAATTAGGACATCAGCTTTGAGTTTTAAAGTGTTTATTTGCTAGCTTTAATACTGGCTGAATTGTTCTGTTCTTGTGGATAGTGGTACAGCATGTTAAAAGACAACTACAACAGTTCATGTACCATATTGAATAAGGAAAAATCATAAAGAATTCTTGTGATAAATCTTTCTTTAGCCAGGCTCTTATTAAGAAAAAAAAGCTTTGAATGGAAGCTTCTAATTTCCTTAAATACCATGCTTTTATACCAGTGTTATTATAATTACTCAAAGTGGTTTTACTTTGCATGAAAGGCAGCATGTAATCTGCAAGTTTAAAAGATATAAAGTATTTGAATTGAAAAATTGTAATTTGGTATTCTTTTAAATTCAATAGACTATAGTTAATACTTTTTGAGTGAAGAAAATATTTTTACATGTGTTTCTAGGGCATTATTTGAGGTAGATTTTTGTAGCTATTATTATGTTTGGGGAAAAGGATTTATCTAAAAATAATACACAATTTATTTAATATTTACTAACTATAATTATACATAATGTTATAAAATATCTTGAAAGTAATCTAATCATGTGATAATACATCATTTGACCAACTGAATTTGTTCCAGATATTTGGTTTTCAAGCAGCATTGACTTCTTTGGACAATAAAGGATTATACTGCATCCCTGTTCCAGTTATCCCCTCATTCAGTACTGCTGTTTATGGCAAGCTGATCAAATTCCCCAAATACTGGTGAGCATTAAGCCTGTACGGTGTGTTTAAGTCATGTACACAATTACTTTTGCATTTTTAATGAGGGATTTAAAAATGCCAAGCTTTGTGTATATCCCTAAACTCGGTCTCCTCTATCATATTCTGCTCTTATAGCTGTTAAAATTTCTAGGTTTCTTTGTAAGGATTGCTGTCAATGAACATTGTAGACCCTTGTTCCCTCTCCTGAGAGAACTGGAGCATGCTGCTAATGATACCAAGGTCACAGGTTCAATCTCTCTATGGGTCAGTCACTTGAGAGCCATGATCCTTGTGTGTCCCTTCCAACTCAGCATATTCTGTGATACAGAAGCCCTATGGTGAATGGCTTTTTTCTAGACCTTGCAGGTTTCTGGAACCAGTTGCCATTCTTTCTTGAGCTGATATGAAAGCTGAAGTTACATATGATGGCAAGCTTCATGTTTTAACTGAATAGGTCATATTTTTCTTTTTTAAACGCAACCAAATAAAAAGCAACAAATTGGGGTTTTACCCCCAAGCATCTCAAACCCACTGTGTTTCTACTACACTTGTATTTGTTTCTCATTACAGTTGGAAGTATTTCAACATTGTGATGAGATATTTAAAATGTTTGTAGTAGTTCAGATGTTAAATACAAATATTTTCTTCTGAAGACAACTCTGTACTTTATTATGAAATGTGCTATATATTTTTTTTTTAGCCTTAAATGCAGTGGAAATTCAGTATTTAATTTTTTCTCCACAATTCAGATCTTGTGATCATAAATGTCTGTGTGTAATAGTTTATATTGATAAGTTGCATTTATAAAAACTGTTTTCAGGAAAATCCATATTGACAATGTTTTGGACATTTTTGGACAAAGTTTTCTTTATCCCTCATTTTGAGCAGTAGATGTCTCTAATACTACTTTATGACTAAATCCATGCAAAAAAAATTTTACATAAAGTGACAAGATAATGAGAAAGCGTGTTAATGGTTAAATACTTTGGCTTCAAACATTATGTTGAATACCTAATTTGTAAGATACATTTGCTTGTGAAACCTTAATGGATTATACAAAAAACAGTCTACTTCTATGGTTGTTCTTAGTGTCATGTAAAGAATATACCAATTTTTCTTTCACAAGCTGTGATACCAAGTAAGATGTAAATGGGTTTTAGCATTATCAGCACACCACCAGGTGGTAGCAGCCTAACTGACTTTGTCATATTTTCTGTCAATAGTTTATAAAAGTATTAATGGCCTCAGATTAGTTGTTTTGTTGTACCATTTTGCTAAAAAAAAAAAAAAAAAGTTTCCAGGATACCGTTTAATCAGCACTAATCAGAGTACTTCAGGACTTTACAACTGATAGCCTTTCCTTATGTTATCTGACATCTAACACTAAGCTCTGGTTAGCAATCCTGGTGAGCAAACTGCATTAATAAATCAGTGTTGAATGGCATACTTAAGTTTCTTTACTGTATTGTAAACCCCATGTTTAGTTGTGCAAAATGAAAAAATTATTTTAGGTATAAATTTTTAAATAAATCTGTCATCTGACAAGTTCATGGTTTTCAAGTGCTGCTGCTTTCTCCTAAGTGTGTTTGTGCTCTTCTGTGTGTGCTTGTGCTTGCTGTGCTCATCTCTTGCTCGCTCACGCTTGGTTTCTTGTACTTTTCCTTATGCGCTGTTTCACACTTGCCCTCACTCTGTCTTGTGTTCCTGGGCTTGCCCTTGCATTCTCTCTCTTGTGCATTCTTGGATTCTCTCATGTAATCTGCCTCTCTCACATTCTTTGTCTCTCTCTTTTAAAAATGCATTGTCTTACCATACATGCCCAGCTGGAAAGAGCTGTAGTTTTGGGGAGTGGAGGCAGGGGAATGGTCCTGCCTTAAAACAGCAAACCATCCATTGGCATTTATTAAAAAATATTGTTAGACCAACACTTACTGTAGTACTGTGATGTAGTGTGTTTTGATGGTTTTCTCACTTTTTTCCTGTGATATGATCTCTTTCTGTGGCTTATTTATTTATTAATGAAATAAAAAACTTTATGAAATTAACTTAGTCCAACAATTTATCTAAACTAAGCAACACCAATTTGTGAGTAATAAAGTAGAAAAACAAATGAGTCCAGCAGTAGCCTGGTTAAATGAAGTGTAGTTTGAAGTGAATAAAACTCCAGATGAAATGCATCAAATAGCACTTCAACTAAATCGAAATCAGCATGAGGACTGAGAGCTTCATTGAAGTCATGCAGTGAGTGAGAATTAGTCTGGTAGGATAACCTGGTAATGTCATTAAACTTAAGTTCAGTCCTCCCTCCCAAATTATACCACCTGCTTTATTTGGATTTGTGGATTTCACATTCCAGAGTTTCTTAAAGTACACACATCTGATGCTACATGTGTTCTTCTATTTCTTCGTAGAAAATACATACCACAGACCATACCTTTTAAAAACAAAGACATTTTATGAACTGTTATGGAATCCCTTAGGTAGTATGTTTTGAGTTAGCAGTGAAAATCTCAACTTTATTTCTGACATAAATCAGTAGAATAGATTTCTTTTCTAGTTACAGTACAATAATCTCAAAATTACTGTTGTATACAATGTATAAAATACTGTAGTAATATTAATTTTTTAAAACTAGTTGATAAACATTGGCAGGATGTTTTAACAGATAAAATTTCAGCAATGTCAGCCCAGTAAATTCCAGTAAATAACCATAAATGGGCATAAAGTGCTGTTTACCTATTAGGTTGATGTCTCTTTTAATTTCAGTTAGTACATTTTTTTTTGTATAAAAGAAATGTGCTCAAACTCACCAGTTAACTTAGTCTTGGACATCTTTTAAATTGCATAGCTAATCTGTTTTTATTGGAAAGTACAAACCATCTGGTCTTTTGTTTTTGTCAAGCGTAACAAGATGCAAAATACAACGTTAATGTCAATATTTTACAACTGCTTTATGTAGTGTTGCATGCCAGATTGTAAAGCAGCTTTCAGAGCTTTCAGGAGGATGTCTAAAACCAACTGAGAACTAGCAGAATATGGTTAAAAGCCTAGAGTGAGTGACAAGAATGTTTATTGCCAAACAGAAATCTTGAGAGGAGTTAGCTGATTTTCTTTTATTCTTTTGGCTTCAGTGTCTGTGGTAACAGATGAGGTAATCTGGTGTGAGACACTTCAGTATTACAACCTTCTATCACTTCTAAGATACCACTTCAATGTACTTCTGAAGAACGCTAAATTAACAGTACAGATTATGGATTCGTAATAGCCTTCCTTTTATTTTTCTTGTATCTGATTGATAGTGAAGTATCCTCTCTATGTATTGAATTAGATATCAGTCTAGTTATGTGTGTTATTTTATTGCTTTTCTAAACCCGTCTCCTCTAAACAATTGTTCCTGACTTGTGTTTTTGTTTTTCTTTGTCAAGTCTGTAGGAAGTTTATCACTTACTATTTCAAGGAAACAACAGTACAGAGTTGACTAATAGCTAGTCATGTTAAGTTTGAGTGTGTGCATTAACCTTTTATAGAGAGGTTGAGGACTTGCAGTTCTGCACTTGAATTATTAGAGAGTACACAGCATTGATTGGTTTTGATTTTTTACTCTGTCAGAAACAAAAATCTTGAATAGAAACTTGCAAGTAGATCTCAATAATTATTACTAAACAAAGAACACAGTCTTTGAGATGCTTAATAGATACAATTTCTGCAAAAATTCTTTCTTTTGAGCTGTTCTCTACAGACTGCCTTAAATAGATTACAGCTTAAATACATGCAGTGTGCTAATCTCCATCAAGATTCATCTTGCTGATGAAGAAGGATTTTTAGTAGCAGAAGATTTGATTTGTTGGTGCTGTAGTTTCAATTTCTTCAGTGTTTTTATTGAGGTGCTAATTATTATTGACAAAAGCTGACAAAAGTTTAAAATTTGCATTGCTGTTAAAGGCAGTCACATGTATCATATGCTGGGCACCTCAACTGTCCAGAGATCTGTCACTTGTCTCACTGGTGAAAGCTGTGAATTACAGACCTGACTTAGTTATTTTATTAATATGTGCGCTTAGAGTTCTGAAAGATCACTTAGGAAATTTCGATGCAGTGGTCTTTGCATGGAATGAATATGTGTGTTTTCTGTACACTCTTTTTATGAACTCTCAAGAACATTTATGTAGCATAGCTGTGCTTAATGTTTCAACACAGATTTAACTGTAAAGGTAAGCATTGACTGTGTCCTTAGAACTCGCTACATTTAGAGTAGATTGGCACATAAGGTAATAACTGCCTTTTGGCTAACTATTATGCAAAGATTTTAAGAACTATACTTTGCCACCAACCTGAACATGAGCATTTTGTTTTCTTACCTGACTGCCTTGCTTTTATTTTGATTTTGTCATGGTGTAATTGTGAAATGGTTGCTTCATACACGCAATTCAGTTTCTATTTTTATTTCTAGATTTAATATTAACATCAGAAAACCTGAGGACTCTAACTTCCTCTACTACTGCATAGTTTTTGCTCAAACTTTTGTTATTGTAAAGGTATTTGTGTTTTTATATAGCTTTACTTCCATTTTCTTCCATCACGTGTCCCTATACAAGACAAACATCCCTCTCTTAATCAAGCTATGTACTTGGTATGCCATACAGTCGTATTCTTATTTATAGAATTAATTCCTATACTCGTTACACAATTGAGTAATGTCATCATAGGTTCTAGCCAGGATGTGGTCCTGCTCATGTCTGCTTTGGGGTCATCTTGTAAATACCATGTACATTTAATGGTACCTCCATGAATTGATGAGGGTGAGAGCAATTCATGTTGATCTGCAAGCAGAGTGGTAGATGAAGATCTGGCTTTTTACACAGTAAGAAGTTATTCAGCAAGGAAATTAGGTTCTGCTGACATGACCTTTACCAACAAGATACTACTGTGATGACAGTTGGAGATTTAAGGATTTGCTGTTCACCAAAGAGAGGATTAAAAATGTATAATGGGGTATCAGATGAGCTATCTGTTTTTGCTGTTTTTTGATTAAAACATCTTTGCAGGGCATGTCCAGTAGAGTAATTTACTTAGGACTAGAAATCATAGTAGATTTGTGAGTTTGAGAGTCATGAGATTTAGCTGTCATGACATTCAGTGCAGTTGTGCTGGTAAGAGTCGAGCAGATCCTACTGGCAGGTAACACAGAGCCAACTATCCCCAAACTGTGAGCATTAGATCATAAATCTAGGAAGTTTTCCCATAAATTGACACTTAGCCCTTGATTTTGGCAGCCTGTTTTATTGGCTAGTCACAGCAGATCAAGAGCAATGTCAGTTTAGATTGGGTGTGGATTGCATTTCACATGGGTGGTTGGGGGGCATGCTCGTTTCTTGGGTCAGAAGCAGAAACAGGTTGAAAACACATGCAACTCATTTTGTAGCATTCAGTTGTGACTATTAGTTATGTCAGTAATTGAATTTAACTGCCAGATGAAAATTTGGGGTATTCTTCAAAACAGAAAAGATCTGGGGTTGAATGCCTGAACGGATGCATTCAGTGTATGGGACTGGGGAGTTTCAGCCACCTCAGCATTGTTCCAGTTAGATCTGGCACATGTAAGACTTGTTCAAACTGTTGAGATATGCCAGTGATAGGGGCTGCAAAAGCAGAACACAACAGTTATTCTCCTGGCTTCTACAGACATGGTGGTGTAGTACTGCCTCACATGGGAACAGTCAGAACAGCACAAGAGTGTGCTGGATTGCTTCAGCATTGTCCACTTCTCTGCTATTGCCTGGAAAATGCATCAAAGAACATAATGCTAAATCACATTTTTTAAAATTAATTTATTGGTAGCTGGTTTTGGCAGGACATTAGGTGAGCAGTGACTGACACTTTCAGAAGTTTGATTTGCTGTGCATCTTAGCATTTGAGAAGTTATGTCAATATAGTATAGCATCTTGTGAACCATGATGTAGGGTGATATAACAGCTTTAGCAGAAGTACTTTTCATTGATGTAGCATATCTTGCTTTGTAAAAATTCAAGGAGGTCATGCTTGTGTATAAGCATGAAGATATATGAAAATACTTAAAGAACTTCTGTGGAACATTTCTAATCTGCAGTGATAGGAACATTTTAAGTTTCAACAAGAACATTTTGGGGCACTCTTCAACTGCACTGTTTTGGAAGGAGCTGTTGTTGGTTACCAAGAAAAGCACTTGAAACAGGAGGTGTTTTGCATTCTGAGTACATGACTTGCAGCTTGATTAGTGTAACAACAAATTAACTTCAGTTGCAAACCTCAAGTTTAATTTTTTTTAAAAAATCAAGTCCAGATCAAATGTTAGTGTTTCTCAGCAGATGTGGCAGACAGCATTCAGCAAATCTGTTGAAAGTGCACTTATAATCAATGTAAATTGGAAGCAGTTGTGTTGTTCAGTATCGTCCATGAGGAGGAAATTCTGCAGAGTCGACACTGAAGGATAGTCATGGGGGAGTATTTCCAGTGTAGTTACTTAGACTAATTAATTGTCAAGTCTCTTCAGTGAAAGTAAGTTAAGCTTATTAACTAATATCTGTCCAGGGAAAGTGATTTAACATGGTGAATAGTTAATCCTGATTTTTTAAGTGTCGCCATCAGGATTTGCTGGTGGTATTTCAAACAAATGGTATTTCAAAATGTGAAGGATTTTAAGGGTTGAAGCTACATTTTGATTAGAGACTGGTGAAAGGCATTAAAAACCCAATCTTAAAGCTGAAATGCTGTTATATAGCATAGGTCCTAAAGAAAAACTGAATCCCTGATATATATTTCTTTTGCACTGGATGTATTTGGAAATTCTGTTTCTCTTAGTGGTAACACTATCTGTATCAAAGGACCTGTTAGGATTTTCAGTGATATTCTCTGCTGTGAGGCTTTGCCCATGTAGAATCTGGTAGAAAGGTGCATTTGCACAAAGTTTGTCCTTTGTTTCTCCAGAATTTTATCTGCAGTTTGATGCCTTTTCTTCTACCTCTAAGTGAATCTGTGAATTATGAAGATAAATACAGTCTCTGTGCTGGCATCTCTGCTGCTAAATAACACTTCACTAGAAACCCAGCTGTGACCTTGGTGTTTTCTCGTGTTTCAGTTCATATACACATATCTACTGGTAGCTTTCCTTTCTACTCCCCCAAAACAGGAAAAGAATAAAATTAGATCTAAGAAGGACATATATTGAGGCTTCAGACTGAGGACAGCTTCTGACATGCTCGATCCCTTCAGCATTGTTGGAGAAAGTGCCAGCAGCCCTGGCCTGAGGCTGGCAGAGAGCAAGCCAACGGGTCAGTAGTACACACAGCACAGATCATTACTGGAGCCAGCACTCAGCCTCCATAGCTGGCAAACAGGGATGCTTGAAACTTGCACCCTGAAATTGATTGTGGTGTCATTCTGCCAGCCAGCCCCAATCAAATGTTGGTTATTAGAGAGAATTATGAAGAACTGTACTTTAGTGTTGCAGTTGCTCTCTTACCTTTTACCTTTTTCTTTGCATCCTCTTTAAGGAGGTAATGCCATGGGAGTTGATGGGATTCAAAGCACTGTTTTAAGAATTTGTAGTCATTAAATACAATAACTTGAAAATAAAAATGGCCTTTCATTCATTAGGACTTAGAGTAATTCTACAGTGAACTATATTGGATTATTCACCTTGTGTACCAAATAATCCACCTTCACCAAAGTATTTACTTCTTGAATAAACTATATGCTTGTCAATTAAGCTGTATAGAATTGCTGATTTTGTTTATATTTTTTTGTTTACCATCATTATGCTCATGGAGCATTGTCTTGTTGCTGGCCAAGCTGTAGCATATCTTTTTTTTTGTCTCTAGAGAGCTTCACTTTCAAGTGGTAGGCATCACTTCTACCTGAAGTGAGGTACCAGAAATCAGAGTTAAATTATGCACCTACTCTTAGAAGCACATTAATGTGACTCGCAGTTGAACCTGATAACCATGACAAATGGTGACTGCAAACATTGTATTAAAAAACAAACAATTTGTCTTGTTTCAAATAATCCAAACATAAAGGTTCATGTGGATGTTCAGCTGTCCATAATACCTTAGCATCTTTACTGCATCTATGTTCATCTCTAGATGGAAGAAACATGCTGTCCTGTATCCAGAATAATTTGTTTGCTGCATTCCCCTCATGCTTGTTCTCTCTGTCACCCAGAGGTGCTTTTTCTTTTTCATAGGAATAGTCCTTCTCATAGATCAGGATCTCTTTGGTTCTAAGCTGAGTATTTGTTTTCTTACACACAATCAATATGCATTCTCAGCATTTTTCCTCAGTTGCTTCTATCTTAGTTGTTTCTAGGTTTGTACTCTTTTATTACTATTTCTTTAGCAGTGCCTTTTAAAGGAAGTTCAAGTAACCTGTCAGGTTTACATATTGAGGAACAGCATTGAATGAGTACTGAGGTACAGTGTTAAATGCATGTAAACATTTGGATCTCCATTTGGGCCTGTATATTTGGTTAACATTGTCTGGTTTTCATTATGTTTTAATCTTCTAAAGGACATCATCTCCCAGTTTCTGAACTAGATTTTTAGCATGGTGTGTTTTGGATGGGAATGTTAGAGGGCCATTAAAAAAAAACAACAAAAAAGAGAATAAGTAAAGGCAGGCTCAGATGGGATATGAAGCTCTTAAATAGTAAACTATGAGAATAAAACCTGTTTATCTTCTGCCAGATACTTCTGCCATCAGTGCAAGAAATGGAAAGGATTGTGTTAATTAGTATGTTAGTATTAATCGTTCAGACACCAGTATAAAAATTTTGAGTTCATTTTTCAATTGATCAGATTTTTTTTCTCATGTGTGTTTTTTTAAGCAAAAGCCAATATGACTATTTTCTTTGCTGATGTTTAATTAGTTTTTTCTTTGAGTTTAGCGACTGATTCCAAAATGATAAATTGAATAGAAGGAAATATTTGGTAAACATGATTAAAATATTTATTTGATAATGAAGAAATATGCAGGGAGAATGAGAGAATTAAGAACCTGACTTTCATATTTTAAATGAGCAAATAGAAATGAGACTTTTACAATGTCCCATTATAAAAGACACTGACTTAGTCTGTTGCTCCAAAAGTACTTGTATATCTTTCATTTTGCATACATGTTGGATTTGGCTATGCATATTTATAATACAAGAAAATATCTTTTTGATGTGTTTTACTGACAGTATCTTCATTATGTGTGTATGTGATAATTTTGATGGTCTTGAAGACTCACTAGGGCTTGTGGAATTTTTAATTAATTAAATAGATGTTATGAGACAGATCAAATAATAGATCAAAACTGAACACAGGAAAACTATAGCCATAGAATCTGCTTCAAAACTTGTATTATTTTTGAGGAATGAATGGCGTAAAGTAATGCCAGAGTCAATGCTTAAAGACAGTAAATTTAGGTTTAACAATAATTTTAGTCTTTGAAGTGTAAATTATTACACATTTACTGAGATTTAATGTTTTGCTTTAAATAGCTTTTGATAGCCTTTAAAATTCTTTTGAGGTTAATGAGGCCACAAAATAATAATTTTAAAGTCTTTGTACTCTTTCTGCAGTTATGCGGTGTGTGCATGTGAACCATTAGTACACCTTGTCCATTCATGTCCTTGCTGTTGGAGACACCCTTGATCCATCCTTTGCTATATTAAAGGCTTTTCTGGTAATCAGAAAAACAAAACATGCTTCCCTGTTTCCAGCAACTTCTTTTTAATGCTGTAACTTTTCTCTTAAATGTTAGTGGAATTGGCTTTTGAGGTACTGAAAGGCACAGAGTCAAGTCCTTTTATTTAGCAGTGAGGTTGGATTTGAAGGATTGCTTTTGCAACCCCAGCCATTGTGCTTTACCTTTCTGAGAATTCAGATACAGAAGTACAGCTTTGTTTTTTTAGTGCTGTGTATTATGTTTGTGACATGTCCATTTAGGGCAGCAATTTTGTTCAAATACTAATTTTGTTTTGCTAATGCAGACATGCACCATCTTACTGCTCTGACTAGCTATAAAATTTTTTGCCAGAATTTCACATAACCTTTTTTCTCTCAGTGTAAATGTGTCCTCTTTTCCCACCAAAATATTTTCTCCATTTATGAAAGAAAATAAACAGCATACGAAACTTTTTAGTGGAAGGAGTTTACAGAAGCCTGCAAGACATAATCCACTTACCTTTTTGGACATTTTTTTTTCCTGAGATCAGTTGTTAGTGTTTACTTGAAGTTGGGTTGTGTTCAGCTCTTAAATCTTTAGCAAGGAATTTGAAACTGTGTTAGTTCCCAGGAAGACCTTTGAACTGGGTTTGTCAGTGCAGTTTTCTTCACTGAGCACCAGCATGTTTGAGCCCTTCTGGCTCCCTGTTTTACCTGCTAATGGCAACCAAATGGTTCTGTGTGGCAGATTTAGAGGATTGATTTAATGGCTGTTTCTGCTGCTTCTGGGATTGTGAGAAGGGGGAAAGAGGAGAGGGAAAGGGAGAGGATGAGGTTACTTCCCCAGACAGTAAAGCAGGCTGCACTGTGGGAAGCCAGTTCCCCAAACCTTGAACCACCCCAGTGGCTCCTGAGATTGGACACATTGTAGTATCAAAAGCAAAGGTACTGGTTTTATAAAAGCTATAAGAAAGAGTAATGCTTGCTTTGTTTTAATAAATACAGATCTTTGTGGTTTAGAGGTTTATGGCCGCTGGCAACTTTTACCTGGTCACCTCTGGTGGTTTTGGTCATCTGCAGCTGTTTAGTCATAGCATCAGCAAGTTTCAGCTGATTTCTTCTTGTCCCCCACCCACAACTAATATTTACCCAGAAGATAAATGATAATGATGGCTGGCATTTAGTTTGGCATTGCTGCTTTTTCATGTAGGATATCTTTGTCAGGAAAAGATACAAGGCGCAATTAAAATGTAGGTGGAAAAGTTCTCTGCTTTTCACATGATTGATTCCCTTTGCACTACCTTCATTAACCCAGTGATTCCCTATTGAATGTCCCTGCTTCTTTCCAGACTTGCTTCTGGCTTGTTTTTGTTTGTAATACATTTTAATTTTTGGCTGCTGTAATGAATACTGATTTTTCTCATGGTCTTTATATTTGGATCTTGTGGAATATAATGCAGCTGTCATGTCCCATCCCTTGTTCTCACTAATACCTACCATCAACAACAGGAGGATTCCTAGATCCAAGTAAAATGTTAGACCTTCTTGCAGAAGTAAAGAAAGACTGGATGTTTAAAGTGTAAGTAATTAAAAAAGTCCAGAATTCACATTGAGGGCATTCCATGAGGAAAGTTTCTTACCCTTTTTTTTCAAATCTCCACCCCACACTTTGTGGAGTTCTGAAGATGTAGTTCTTTAAAGATGTATCTGTATGCTTAATATATATGGTTTACACACATCAAAGACTTAAATACATCAAGAAGACTGAGGTCTGCTTGTTATCTCCTCAGAGCAGAGAAGTTGTAATTTTATTCTTTTATGTATTAATATATATATCATATCACTTCGATGATTATTTCTGGAGACAAGTATTAACTAGTGCTTAGAAAAAGAGTTTTTTGCAAAGCAAAAAGTAGCAATTATTTACTGATGTCCACTTGGAATTTCATGGCAGTTCAGATCCCTAGCATCTGTCCCACTGATGAGTCAGTAAACTGAACTTGATCTAAACATCCTAAATATGTTTCTCTAATGCAGCTGCAGGTTTAAGATGTTCCTCTGTTACAATTTCAACAGCCACCTTAGTTCATCATGTGTCCAAAAATAAGACTAAAAACCCCCAATCCCTTGTTGGTATGAACAAATTTTTAGTTCAGATCTATTGCATTGTGAGGCACATAGGCAATGACCAAGATAGAAGTGATCATAGACTGCTTTCTTGCCTGCCTGCTTTCTGAAACATTTAATCTGCAGGTAAAAAGACTTATCGGATGCTTAATAAGGCTCAAATCATGTTGGGGGCAATTAGAACTTTCCTACCTTCACATTCCAGGTGTTTGTTTTTTCTTGCATGCTTTCTTCTCATGCTGTCTCATAGCATAGGTCACTGTTTCTCACTTCTTGCTGCTTCAAAAACTAGTATTATTGTTTGCATGTAGCAATCATAATTTTTCATCTAATGGTCATAAGTTTAATGTCCAGATGGGTCTAAATTAATAAAATTATTTTACAAACAACCCAAGTCTAGCACTTCTAACACATCCAAATTTATGCATTCTTTGCTTTAAAGGGATATTATTTTTCAAGGTTTCTTCCTTTTAGATATTTTTTGATTTCATGATTTTTGTTCTTGTAGAATGCATTCATTTTTGGTGTGCTGTATAAAGCTGAATTTTATTGTTCCATTAAAACACAAACTATACTGAGAATTGAGAATGGATAATTTCTATTAATTTTCTAAGCCATATTGAAGTTTGTACTCTGCTTATATTGTTTTGCTTTCACAATTGTTTCAAGGAAGCCTGTGGTGATTTTTTTAAGTTTGCATGGAACTGAACACTTTGCGAAAGTGTTTTCATCACTGACAACTTTTATTTCAGAATTGATGTTAAAAAATCTATACAGAAGTCTTGTTTTAAAATTATAACATTTTTCTCTTCTAATCCCATATCTAAAATTTTCAGAAATATCAGGTTAATATTTTGATTTACAGAAGAAAACAAAAAATTGGTGAACCTTTAAGTTCATTGTTTTCTCCCTTGTAATAAATTGTATAATTAAGTCTTTCCTACAAATAAGAGGCCAAAGCAGGTGCAGCTCCTGGAAATTCCCATATGAGAGATGATGTAAGATACCAGGCAGCCTTTAGTGAAGTCTATAGAAGAGCTGAAGTTAAAGACATCAGTCTTGGAGGTGTTTTTGGAATAAAGTGTTCTAAAGCAGGTTAAATTGTTTGGGATTTTTTTTTAGTAATAGATAACTTGGTCATCTAGCATGAATAATTAATTGTATGTTGCTCTCTGAAGACTGAAAATCATGTTAGTATATATGGACATGTGATATGTTTGGGTGTTTTTGTGTATAGCAGTGACTTCATTTTGGCATTTCAAACAATCATACTTCTATTTCCCTTCCTGCATGTTTGCTTCATAGATTTGATATTTGTCATTAAGGAGCTAGACATTGTTTCCTTTACAGTAATAATAGTTACTTAAATGTTACGAAGAAGGATCAAAATTTTCATTTTTTAAAATTAGATATGAAACATCAGATTAAGTAGAAATACAGATTTGTTGTAGGTATGTAGATGAAGCCTTTGCTCATGTCTCATAAAGCCAGCAAACACTTTCTGGTTGCCAAAGAGAAAAGTGTGCAAATGCTAACTGAAATAATTTGGGCATTTAAATTGCATTCAGGTTTTTCTAAGGCACAATTGCTAGGTTCTAGTAGCAGGTTACCGGTTTTGTTATTTTGGAAAAAATGAACTAATCGTATTTTACTGTACAGGATATGAGTAATAACAAAAATCAAATTTTTTCAAACATTTTGCAGGTTCCAGCTTTCCAGTTGGGGACTCTGTATAAACCTCTGGACCCAGCTGTTCACCCTATATTCTTTCAATCACTCTGAGGTGTTGATTTTACAAGAATGAATTGCTGTTCCTAAAGTCTACAAACTGAAAATATTTCATAATGGGCCTATGAACTTACATGGATTGGTTATACTGATGCCTATGCATGCTGTGTAATAAGGACCAATTCATGTTTTTGTTCAAAAACAGCAAAGAAAACTACTTTCTTTAATGGTACCGCCAGATTTATTCAAATATTTCAGCAAGTCTGTATTACAGTTTGTCAGCAAACTGGGTACAACCAAAGTGTATTTAAAAATCATTTAATTAGGACAGATTCATTTTCACTCCATGCCACTACACAGCAAGACTTGCTTGTTCATATTTCCTTAAATTTATTCTGGAACTTGTCCAAGTTCAGCTTTAATGAGTAGCCTATCCTGCTAGTTAGGATTTATTTTCCCCTAGAGAACTGTGTTTGAATTGGTAGTTTTTTAACCTGTTCAGTTAAATGAACATATGTTCAGAACTGCATCTTAACTCTTGAGTGTAAAGACTTGAGAAATAATTATTTCTATTGTTGTTGCACTTCTAAAATGCAGCTTAAGTAGTGTTTTTAGACCCAGACTATGTGCCATGACTTTTTTAATAAGGTGAAGAGTTTTGATATGAAGTTGCTTAATGCAAATTTAATGATACAGTGTAGAACTACAGATCTGATTTGGTTTACTGAAAAAATCATTTGTACTTGTATTTTCAGTTATTACTTGAATATATCTCTTGGGTCATAAAACTTGGTTAAATATAGCTCAATACCTTATTAATGATGTATTTTCCATATTAACAGGTGCAGGTTGGTGGCAGACATACATTTTAAGATCTTATAAGTGCATTATTTGTGTTTCAAAACTATTATAATAAATCCTGAATTATAATTGTACTTTCATCACTAGCTGGGTCTAGTTAAAATTTCCTTTAAGCCACATTTGCTGCACACATGGTACAATGCTTCCCCTGCCTTCATATTTTTATCTATAAAAAAGGATTTATTTTCAACTTCCCAATACTCCAAACTTATCTGAAAAGGACCAGAAGACTTTATTCCTATGAGATTGTTAAAGTACAGTAAGTGTAGAATTTCCATATTGTTAAAAAAAAATCATATGCTATTACTACTCCTAAGGGACAATTTTATGTGAAACTTCTAAGTTTTGAATGTAGCATAGGTCAGTACAGTAGCTGTAATATTTATTAGTTGAATAGTCAGACTTTTAAAGCAAAATCTTTTGCACTGCTATATTGTATGCTGTGATTATCACGGCTCTTCAGAGTCCCTCTGAAATACATTAATTTATTAACGTGTTTAGATTGACTTAGAGCAGAGTCATGCTCATTTTGAAGTTTGCTGAAAAATGTTTTCTACCTTCTTTGTCCCTTCCCAATTTTACATTAGGAAACTTGTCTTTTGAAATATTTAAACATGTTGTTCTGAAATACTTAGTTTTAATCCTGCAAAATGGTATTCAGAAAGAAGGGGGAAAATAGTGAAAATGTTGTTTGAAAGGATAAAAAATGGAAAAAGTACCAGAAAGGAAAAATGTAACTCTGCACTTTCATACTGAGATAAATAATAAAGGATTACAGTATGTGGCATTAAAAACAAAACAAAACAAAAAAACCAACAAAAACCCACAAAAACCAGGAAACAATCTGATGTCACTGTGCATTGCATTTCTTTCCAGGTAATGCCTGCAAAAGCTTTCCTAATGTGCATAGCTAGTTTTCCAACTTCAGTTCTGTGTAAAAGAAATGGGTTATGCTGTCTGTCTAATCTTAGGCTTTAAAATAAATTATTATGTATACCATTTTGTTTCACAGGAATGGATTTTCCTAAGTACCAAATTGCCTTTTATATGCCTTTGCTCATGCACACCTATTTTGCTTAAATTGATAGATTACTGAGCTTGGATTTAAACTCTAGGGAATTTTAGGAAAACAAGTTTGAATTCCAACTTGAGATGAACATCAGAAAAGGCCTCAGAACTGTAGTCTCCACCTGTGCTTTTCACGGTACTCAGAGCTTTTCTTTGAGTGGCCACAGGCATATGTGTACACTTGCACAGAGCATTTCTTGTGTATCTGAGGAGCTGAAATGGGACACATGTTTTATGTAATTGCATCCACAGTACAGTGATCATGTGTCCTCTTGTGCACTTGTGTGGTAGAAATTGTCAGAATATGTTCCAGGCTCTTTATTCCTTTTGGGTGTCTGAGTCAAAGTGCTTTTCTTTAGTGGTGTTTTTTTGTCTTGTTTTGTTTTTTTAAAGCAGGCAGCATCTGTCTCCGTTTGCCTGATTTAATACTGGTATTATTTTCAGGTTTTGTTTCATCTCTCCTAAAAGCAGTTCTGATTTTCAGATTAGGTAATTTTCTGATGTGTACAAAAATGCTTTTAAACATGGGGTTTTTACACCAGCTAAATTCAAATGTGTTTGAATTCGTTCTTTTCTATGGTTTGTACTTTTTGTGAGAAGAACATTTTCAGGAAAGGTTTGCAGTGTGTTTAAGCTTCAAACTGAAATAGGAAAAGATTCAGGAGTTTTTAAAAGATTTTTTTTTTACCCTTTTGGTGACCTATTGTGCTGCAGTTAATAGAAGTGAGTCTGGAATGGAGTCTGGTCATGTAATCCAGAAAGATGTGTATGAGCCTGGCTGTCAGCAGGTGAGGCAGGTGGGAGGTACACAGTTGCCCCAAACAGGTCATTCATAACTTCTTCGAGCTCACTGTTTGGTGTTTGTGACTCCTATTAAAACAAATAAAATCAAAAATTCCAACCAAACAAGGTTTAGTACAAGATCTCTTCTTCAAAGGCCTCTAATGAGTTTTGATTTTTCTAGCAACAAAGGCTGTACCTATGGGTAGATTCAGACTTCAAAGATGGATAGATTTATTCAAACAGGAGACCGCTCTTTTTGTGGAGGTGTTGTGGAACATGGTGTATGTTCATATGAAAGAAATTTCTACTACCTGACACAAGGCTGAGTTCTCCCATATAAACATGAAATGTTTTTCCTTCATCAATGTGGTTTTTTTTTTTTTTTTTTTTTCTTTAAGTGAATNTTTTTTTCTGTAAATGGCATTTGAAGCTGGCAGCATAATTGTGTCATTAGCTTCAAATGAGTTGCAAATCAGAGGCAGTCTTCTTGCTGGTTTCCTCCCCCTTCTCAGCATTTTTGAGACAGGTAATCCTGATTCCAAACTTTATGAGCTTGGAAAACCTCATTCTAAAGAGTACTGATTACTATTACAGAAGGTTACAACATCTGTTTTTGTTCATTCTTTGTCCTTCATCTGTATTTACATCCATTTCTGAGAATCTTTGATGAGCACCTTATTTTGTAAGAATCAGTTTTTCTTTTATTTTCATATTTTTAATGAGGAGCAATGGCTATTGTGGATGGGCTTTATCTGACACTTTGATCTGTTGTGTAGACCTCCACAGCTGAGAAGTATTGTAATGTCCCTTTATAAGCAGTGCGCAGAAACACTGACCTACAGTGATCTGCAGAGACATTAAATTAATAATCCTCAGATTTGAATGAATGGACCTCTCTTATGTCTACAAGTGCTGTTTTCTTTTGATTTATCTTAAAAGGTTCTAGGCCACAGTCTTAGGTGTGGATTTTTTTAATATGGTAGGTATCTAAGATTGAGCCTAATTCCTCTTGGTCCAGAGAAAATGGTTTTCATTTACCAGCTATTTGCTTGTATTGACAAGGAATTAAGGGAGGAGCTCTGTTTGGGACTTGAGGTGAATGCTTCTATGCCCAAGTGTAAATTCAAAGTGATGACATTATCTTTAGCTGTATCAGTGTGTCAATGTGGTGGTTGAAAGATGTCTTCAGATGTTCAGACTGGTTATTTCCAAACCATGCTTCATAAGTCACATCTTCATAAGTCTGCAGCTTATGGGCCAAAAGTGTTAGCAGCAGAATATTTTATTACTCTGCTGCTTCATCTAGAGCATGATGATCCTGGGTTTTCTCTTCACAGTTTTCATGGTGAAGGCTCACTCTACGAGTCAGATGCAGAATGTTCAAGCAATCTACTCCTTAGTACCAGACTTTTGTGTCAGTTCATGCTGTTAAAGGTTTTAGAATTTGAGCATCATGAATGGCCTGCTTCTGTTCTGCTGAGTCTCTGCAGCCAGTACTAGCTCACATATGTTAGGTCATACAGCTGCTGGCATTTTCTTTTGGGCCTAGATAGGAGGTGTGGTGTATTATGGCTCCTTCTGAGAGTTCCTTGGAAGGTTTTGATTTTGCTGATCCGAAGAGTCATTGAATTTCTGCATGTCTTTACATTTTCAGTCCCTGGGCATTTTGGTAAAACATGATTTTTTTCAGGGCCAGTGGATTTTTTGTGCAGCTTCAGCAGCTTTGCCTCATTTGAGGTTCTGATTCCCAGTGGAATGTTAACCTATTTATTTTTAAGGGCTTTGACCATGTTCCTAAAATTTTCTAGTGGAGGAGATTCTCCAGAATGAGAATGAGCAAATATGTGCATCAGTAATTATATTTCATGGAGTCATGGGATCATAGAATGGTTAAGATTTTGTGCAGCCTTAAAGATCATCTAGGTCCAACTCTCCTGCCATATAAGGCATTAGAGAAAATAATGCTAAATAGCAGAAGTAGTACATTTCAGTGATGGAGTTAAAGGTGATTAGGGCAAGAATGATAATGTTAAAAACATGATACAGGAAAAGGCTCCGAACTGAGAGGGCTAAAGAACGTTTATAGTTTTTGTTGAATGTAACAAATCAGTCTGATGCTTGATTTCAGGAAATAATGTGTAAATTAGGAAGAAAAAGTAAGTTACTGACTTTGCTATAGTTTTTGTAAAGCATTCTTGTTGATGGTGGATTATAGTGTCAGAGGAATTTATTTCTCAAACAAATGTCCTTTACTTTGCCCTATCAAATGCCTGTCTCTTCCTGTTGCTCCACCCTAATTAAAAGGTAGGGCATTGAAAAATAGTAGAATCACTTAATGAGCTCTGTCAGCAAAATATAGAACGTGGGTTTGTTTGTATTTTGATGTGTTAATATTGTCTATGTGTTTTGTGGGTTGCTAGCCGTATCTCATTTAGTGATGCACTGTAAGCTTTGTAAATAAAAAAAATTGTAACATTCAGTTTCTGAACGGATGTTTTCTGTTTTCTTAGTATCTGCACAATTTTTAGTAGCTCTTATTTTGGTGGGAGCTCATGGAATTGCTTTTATTAAATATTTTTAAAACCAAGAGATAATTAGATAAAAAAGATATGATTTTGTAGTGTTCTCGAGGGAGATATGAAGTTAAATAATGTAATAAGTTTCATTTCAGTGTAAGTAGAATCAGCTCTTAGAAAAAGAAATCTAATAGGCCACAGTTCCAACCTTACAAACTAACTGCTTGTACTTTAATATTCTATGACTAAGTTTTAAAATTGTTATTTTTATGTGCTGAAGTAATAATTTTCCTCTTTTTCTTTCTTTTTTTTTTTTTTTAACAGGACCAAGCGAGCTCATGTCCCACTAGCAGAATGCATTTTTGAGCTCCCTAATTTGACACTTCAAGCAACCAGAGCTCAAACCCTTCTGCTTCAAACTATTTATCAGAGCTGGTGTCATCCTGTTGGAAATGTCAGTTCAGTGGTGGTAAATGAAGCTTTACTGAATGAGGTTTTCCAAACTTCAGGTAAATATGTGATGCTTTTGGTTACATGTTTATTGTTGTACAGAGCACTGCTAGTGAGTGTCCATACAACTATATCCTTTAAATCCATGTTTTTACTTATAGTAGCTAACAGACAGAAATTTTTTTGTGTGTATATGGGTATTTATAGCTTATATTTAAAATCCAGGATGTAAGCTAAGCCACCCAGCTTCACTCCTTGGCACCAATTTCTGGATGCATTTAATTTTCCCATACAGGATAATTTTTCCATGCTTCCCTCATCTGAAATATCCACTTTTGCTTCCTTATATGGTACAATGTTATTACTTCAGGATCATTCAGAGGTGAAACTGGATTATTAAGGGCTTTATTAATCAATGGCATACATTGAATTCTTTAGAATGGCTGCAGATGTTTCTCATTATTTCATAAATAAATGTTACTTAACTGTTGTGAAATTGCCGAAGATATGCAAGTGTTGGTGATGATTGCATAAATAATGAAGCTTATTATCTGTCATCCTTTTGCTAAACACACATAGATTTTGGGAATAAAAATAAGGATTTTGACCAGTTTACAGAGCAAACCACAGTTTTCAAGTGCATAAGGGTCATCCAGAAAAAAGATTTTTTTTTTTAAGATTTCTATGCAAACTACAATAATTTAGAGCTGTTTTTATTTATTTGTAGTCAATAAACCCATAACAAGAAAAACAGATATTTTGGTATAGCTAACATTGCCAGTCTTGGAAAATGTATTAGGAGAATGATTTAGGTGCAGAAAATCATGATTTGAAGCAGAGTGGTGGATTAGACCACTGGAAGTCTTTCAGCCCTGCTCTTCTTGATCCTTTCCATTCTTTTTCACTCCCCCTGTTTATTGAAGTTAAATATGTGTTGATCTAATGTTGCAAAAGATCTGCTGTATTTTTGTACAACCCTTGGAATAACTGCTTAAATTGCTTAGGTTTTCCTTCTTTCATGACAGTCACTTTTGTCTTTATTCCTTCACTCTGTGTGGGTCACCTAAGAATGGCATTGTGACATTTCATTTTCAAGTCTCTATACTTGTGAAGGTAGCAGGTTTACCATCCACACCACATAGAAATCTGAAAATACAGTTGTTTGATCACTTTAGATGCTCTTAGGGTTTGCACAGTTTCAAATTTACCTGTTCTATTATTTAACATGTTTCAGTCCATCAATTCAATGAACTGTGAAACAACTCTGCTAACAGTATCTTTGCAGAATAGAAATCTGGAGCACACATTTTAAGGACTTCAAATGAAGTAAATGAACAACATAATGCACTTATTTTCATCTTCTCTTGTTCATGGTTTAATGCTTCACCTGGTAAATTTTACACTTCTGTAGTTGTGCTTGGCATTAACTAGACTGAGGGCAGCTCTGCACTCAAGGCTGAGAAATGATTGCTGTCAATTCTTTTGTCCAAATTTTTGGCTTGGTTGATTCCGTAAGCCTATTACCTTTTGTTTGAATACTGTTGGGCAAAATTTAGTATCATGCCTTGTTGAAAGTCATCCTTGTAATTAGGATCAGCTTCCACATACTTCAACAGTAACATGTATGTGCGTAAGGCTCTGAAAAATACTGTGTTTGCACAGGGAAGTTGAAATTTCAAGTTTTCTTTTTTTTTTTTAATGAAGTAACTTTGAGGATAATGCAGTCAATAAGGATCTTGTCTGTAAACAAGGCACATCTGTTAAACACTTCTACTTACATTCAATTTAGTTTCTCCAACATAAAACAAAAGCTGATGAATGTTTCTTGGGAGTCCTTGTTTTGAGTTCCTGCCTGCCATTGCATGCCCTGGTGCTCCTTTAGGCTTCTCAGAGTGGCCTTACATGGCTCAAGTGTTGGGCCTGGCAGTAGCCTGGCAAACTATTTGGGCTCCCCCTCCTGCCACTGTGTCTATGAGAATCTTTGTGGCTGAACAGATGAGCTTTTCTTGTGTAACCTAAACTCTAAAGGAAAGAATTGCCGTTTTCCCATGGTATTGTGTTTTCCATCTGAGCACAAGTTGTTTTTTGGCTATGCACAGAAGTAATACTTCAAGAAAATAGCTTTCCATCCCCATGGTGTTGAGGATTAATATTTCTTTGATTAATTTACTACTAGTAATGAAATATAAACACTTGTTTCTAAATTGCTATTTACTGTTCTTCCTTTTCTTTTTCTGATTATGTTTATATTAAATTGTAGTGTTCTTGGAGGAAAAAGCAACAATATACTCAAAGATTCCCTTTCCTTTACTTTATCAAATTTTTTAGAGAGTCTTTTTCTTGAAATAAATTGCTTACATTCTGCTGTTTCAAAGAATCGTAAACTATGTATTTCATGAATGCAGCGGCCCAAATTTTCTTCTATGTTTACATTTTCAAACTTATAAAAGCTGTCTTTCTAACTAATTAGAAATATAGCAGGACAAACAGCTATGTCTCTCTCCAGATTTTTTTCCCTTTTAAAAGTAAATAAAAAAGCCCTCCCTATACATGACATTATTCCGAAAAGGAAGAAAGGGCTTATGTATTTTGTCTTCTATTTGTAATGATCTGATGTTATCCCCAGGTTTCCAGCAAATCTGACTGCTATAGGCAGATCACAGGATTTTATACATTCTTGATACTCAGTGTAACATCACGCTTGTTCTGTAATTTGTGAATGAAATGTGTCCTCCTATGGAAATGGTCCAGTTATTAGCTACCCACCCAGATTGGTTCCACCAATTTTGAAATATACTGTGACTGGAAATTTTTCTTCTCTAGGTAGCTCCTCATAAATAGCCAGTCTCAAATGTGTTTGCCTTTGTTTGCATAGCCTACAACTTTCTCAACTGCTTATGTCTGTATTGCCACTTTTTGTGTGTGATTGAAGAGTATTACTGGACTGAAACAGTTGTTACTGAGCTCTTTATGTCTTTGTTGGGGCTTTGTGCCAGGTGCTGTTGAGTGTTGGGCTTCCTTAACACATCAGTTCAATATTACTTGAACTCAAAAGTGATACCATAAATGTTTGTAACCTCTCAGCCAAAATCTTTTTTAGCAGTCATTGTGCTAAAAGCATAGTTATGTGCTTTTTCCAACACAGCCCTCTCTTCCAGTTTTAGAACTTTATCACTGAAACTTATAATATGGGCTTACAATATGAGCTAAGATGTTCTATAGGAGAGAAAGTGATAAATTACAGAAAACAAATAAAAAATGGAAAGGAAGGAAAACAGGAGGAAGAGTATCAGCTAATAAAAAGGGGAGAGAGTGGCAAAGGAGTAGGAAACAAGAAGCAGGTAGAAAGAGGTAAAGTAGAAAAGCTGTAGAAATTAAGAAAACCAAAAATTAATAGGAAGACAAGTACAGATACATGAGTTGCAGGAGGGGGGAAACCTCAGAGAGGAACACATGACTGTTGGCCCTTTCACCTGCTGTGGAGAGGCTCACAGGGTAAGGTACAAAGGCCCCTTTGGGAACCTGTTTGCCAGGTAATGGCTGAAAGACTTTCTATGGATCTAGTTTAAAAAGGGAGCTCTGCACTCTGTGTTTCCAGAAACATATGAACCGAGTTTATTGCTAGTGTCTGGGGTTCTGTCCTAAATTTTAACCTGGAGCAGAAATGTTTTCCTGCTCCAAAACTTCTTTCAAAGGTAATTGAGGCTGATGTTGGTCTAGGGATTCAAAACAACCTCTCTGAGCTCTATCCTCTACAAATTATTTTCAGTAATAGAGTAATGGAATACCAGAAAGGGAAGACTGCTTGAGGATTAACACTCTTCTGTCCTCCATCTACTTTCCTTCCATTGTTCTTCAGAACCCTTTTCCTGCTAGGAGAAAGACACTTTACTCAAATATTCCCTAGTTTGATATTAGATTACTGTCTTCATTAGATAATCTGAGAGTTTATTTTTTAATTAACTTACCCAAAGGCAAGCTGAAAAAAAAATTGAAGTCTCAAAAGCAAGTTGTGTGTGTTTCATTTCTGACAGAATTTAAAAATGAAGTGCCTGTAGCACCTAAAATTTGTATTTGTCATGTATATTAGTAAAGTCTCTTATCTTAAAACTTCCAGTGAAAGATGTGTACAGTACTGTGATTGATTGAGCTCAGAACTTGTGGAGGACAGATAAAATGAGTATGTCAAGAAAAATGTATGATTTTTACTCTAGAAATTTTTTATAAACATGTTTAAATATTATGTCTGTCTTAGCTTGAGATGATTTAATTCTGCTAAGAGCATGTTTTAAATTATAAATTATATAGAATTTAATGAAACTTCTGAAAGCACTTAACTCCCTTCATTGCAATTACACCTTTTGCAATCCATATATTTAAATGTCTAGTTGGGAAAAGTTCTTTTTAAGGTTCTTAGAAGGCAAGACAGATTAAAGAAAAAGAGATAATATAAACACTTAAACTTACTACTTGAATGAGTAGGCATTATCATTTGAATACAAGATTGATGCATACTGCATGAAACAATTGGGCAAGAACAATAAGAGTAGAAAACTTAAAATAGATGGGAATACAAATGACAAAATGCAGCATAGCAAACAGAAAGTAAAACAGCTGCAAACAGCTTTTTGCTCTTTTTCATGGGTCAAGAAAAAGCATTACTAACTTCTTAATGCATTACATCAAAAATAAAAAAAATAGCACAAAAGCAGTCTTCAATCCACATGTAACTCTTTGGAAATTTATGTTTTGGTTTAATTTTATAATCCTTTTGGTATACAAGCACAGCAGCATGTTACTTGTCAGTTAAATAATGTGAGTTCTTATGCTTGTGAAACATCCTGATTCTGCATTTCAATTGCTATAAATGTGAAAACAAATATGAATTTGAAATATGTCATGCTTTCTATGTTATTGCATGTATAGATGTTAATATTATTACAATTATTATTATACAATTTTAAAAATAAAGTGTTCAAAATACCAGAATATTAGGAAAACAGCATTAGTCAAGATCTTTCAAAAGCTGAGCATGATTAATCCTGTAGAGTAATTTTGCTGTGGTTTTTTCCATTATTTGTTAGTAAGTACCTGAAGCTCTCTGTTTTTAACAGTTTCAGCCTGCCAAGAAAATACATACACAGTCACACATGGCTTTAGTTTACTCTGGAAAACTGGAACTTGCTACCACTTTTTCCTTGTCCTGTTCAGGTAGTTCATTATTTTGTTGACAGTTCGGTTCCATTAATCTGGTATTTTTGAGAAAATTGCTTGCAGACCTTACATTTCTCTACTGAAGGTGATCAAATAGGCATTGAATCCCTCATGTAAATGATGTCTTAAAGTTAAAATAAAATCTATTTTCCAGAAAGTAACTGTAAAACTATTTTATGCAAGATTTCATGTGGGATACCTTAATGGTTGAATAATAAATTTTACCTCATAAAAATGAAATTCAATAATACAGTAGCTTTCTCAGCGCAGTAGCATCTGGTTGAATCTCATGAGAGCCAATATTTTCCAACTCATTAGGATCATGTCGTTCTGTATGTCGTCAACATTGACTTAGCCAAGCTACCTTTACTTACATAACCGCCAAACTATTAAATAGGTCTCTTGTGGAGTGAAGTCAAATATTCCTCTTATTTTGCTTTTGCCTTGGAAGAAGAGAAGAAAATGTACATACTGTAACGTTTAAACATCTGGTCTAAACCACATCAGGGTAACCATGAGGAAAGTAACAGGATTCAGTATTCTTCCCAGGTGTACATATAAAAAAGGGTTGTGGAGCTGCTGCATAGTTCTTTTAACCACTTAGGAAAAAGACTAAAATAAGTGACCTGCCTTTCTAATACCCTGTTTTTCTGCTTGCCTGCTCACTTGCCACCAAACTCCAAAACACAAAAGCCAGCAGAAACCCGACATTTCAAAGTTTAGAGGTAAAGCCTGTTGTTCAGCTCTAACTTCCTTGCAACATACTGGCATTTAGTATCTGTTCCATGTAATATGGACAATTTTGCATTCATTTGGAGGAGTATGAATTGAAATTTCTTTTTAAAATCAAAGTGTGAGCATGTATTCTCTTAATTGCTTGGGAGTGGCAGGACACAGCTACATGAAACTTGGACAGTATAAACAGTTTACTGTCTTGTGGAGGTGATTACCCACACGTACCCACACTGATCCTTCATGTAGGCCCAGAATGCAATGTGTAAATAGGATTATTTTTATATGTGGTGCATCTACTGTGAACCTGGTAGATTATCAGCTCTAATTTCAGATGGTAAACAACCTAAGAATGATTTCTTCTTTAGCTTAATTTTTTAAGCTTAATATAGTCATGTATAAGGTTTTATTTCCTCTTGTAGTAAACATTTTCAATATTCTTAAGTCATGAACTGACTTGCAATGAAAGGGGATGGGTGGGACATTTTATCATTTCAGTACGTAATCAGTGAGATTTATCTTGCTGAGTATCTGAATAAATCCTGTGCCAGAAGCAATGGCTCTGTTGTGGCCTGAAATGAGGAACTCGGAAGGAAAGTATGCATTGAAACCAGTAATTATGATTGCCTTTTTTTCCCCCCTGGTCTAATTAATATACACTAATAAGCTTTGAAATTGAAGCACAGTATTCTGATGAAAGAATGGTGGTAAGTATACTTAAGGCATTCATATGAGCTTAATTTTGATATGTAATGTTGTGCTAAAGAATCCAATGTACTTTAAAATCCACATGAGATATTTTAAATGTCTTTTGTGTTGAAAGTGAATGTATACATGCTGTCAACAGAACAGTGAAGGAGAAAAAGAAAAGATAAATCACTAGGTTGTGAAAGGAATACATGCATGCATGAAATCCGTAGCTGTGCATAAATGTATACAAGTTTCTTAAGCTGAATTGTTTCAGAATGGCAGGAGAGGTCAGTTCAGTGTCTATGTTGAAATTAACAGCAAACCCTTGAGTATGTTGGTGGGCTACCAAAAAACCAAGACACCTAAGCTTAGAGCTAGCTATAAATAGTGCCCTTACTCCAGAGTCTGTAGTTTATTTGCACAAATAGCTGACTGAGGGCACCTGTTTTGTTTTTTCAGCTGCTAGTTTGATGTTATTGCTTGTTCTTGTGCTTGGATAGCAGGGAGGTAGGCTGCCTTTTTGCCTTATTCTAGCTGCCAGGTACTGCATCAGGTGACAAACTCTACAGGGAGGTTGAGATGGTGGCTTCTAAGAGCAATAGAGCACGTTGAGACTAAACTGATCAAGAAGGCTAGGAAGAACATTAGTCTCAAATCTGCTGCATAATAGGAGCTGGGAATTTTCTGAGAAGTGTTCAGAGCACACACAAAAGGAAACTTCAGAGATAATAGAAGGAAAGGTTTTGGGGGTTTTTTTTGTGTGTGTGTGTTAAGGCCCAGAGAACTTGTCAAATTTAGAGTGAACCTGGAAACCATCAGTGGTTCATGATATAAGAATAAATCATGAGTGAGGTGTCCATAGTGTTTTCTTGACATCTGTGTTTTTTAAGAAAAAGGTTCATGCAGAGGTGTTGCAGTAGAAGTATTGATGCCAGTCACTGCCATTTCCTGAACACTGCTCTTCTGAAAAGCAGAAGAAAATTATTTCTTTGTACCTGGCAAAAAATTATAGGATTGCCAGAAAATTCAAGTTGGAAGGATCTACAGGAAGTCTCTGCAGTTCAATCTTCTTCTAAAATCAGAGTCAATTATGGGATCAGATCAAGTTCTGTAGGGCTGAACCCAATCAGACCTTGAAAATCTCCAAGGGTAAGAACACCCTATCTCTGTGCAGCCTGTGCCACTGCTTGACTGCTCTCACGGTGAGAAAGCTTTTCCACCATTCCAGGCAGAACCTTTCATATTTCAGTATGTGACGATTGTCTTTCATCCTACTACCGTTCACCTCTGTTAAGAGCCTTATCACAACTTTCTCATACATACAGGAAGGCTGCTAGTATGTCAAGTGTGTTACTGCTGGTTTTGATCTTATTAAGCCTTAAAACAAAACTACAGCTGAGAAATCCTGACTAGTCTTAACACTCTGTGATGGTGACTCTGAAATCCTTTTCCTGTTCTAATTTTCATGCCAATTAGATTTAACCTGAGTGTCAATGCATCAGTACATTAAAAAAAAAAAAATCCTATTTTCTGATTAGTAAGTATACTGATATATAACATGAATTAATTCCAGCTTAGAATATCACTCTCTGCAGGTTTGACATTTGTGGAAATTCCCAAAGTCAGTATGTCTCCTTTTGCCCTTCCGATTAAAGAATCCTGTTTTGTGGGATACTAGTTTGTGTAGTGAGAGGAAATGGAATTGCATACAGGTGCTACAGCACAAAGAAATGATTGTAGTTTATGGTCATTATGGTATAATGTTTCCTGTTCATGGTCTCATTGAACATTTTTCATTGTGTTTACTTATTTCTTTTTATTTATTGAAGCAACTTGGATCACTTTAGAAGAATTTGGAATGCCTTATAGCAAATATCTTCTTCCTTTTTATTCAGAATGAGACATTTCAGTTTGGAAAGGACCGGACTAATTAGAAGTTTTGATCTTGATGAGGCAAGAAATATCAAGGAATTTTTTATTGGAGTTGATTATTAAGGAATGTGAATGAAATGAGAAAATAGTAAAGATAAAATTGAAATATTCCTATGAGGAACTTATTGTAGTAAAAATGTGTTTATTGTAGTAGTAGCTTGTAGGAAAGAAACTGCTAAGGCATAATCAAAAGTAGATAGTTTAAGAATAAGCAGCTATTAAACATGGTAGAGACACATTTTCTGTTTGCAAATATGTAATATTGACTGCTGACCTTGAGTAGTAAGTTTATGTAATATGTATAGTCTTGGTCAAATAAAAGTTGCACTGAGTTGAAGTCATGGGGTAAATCCCAAGTATTGGACTGCTGCTTAAAACTTATTAGTGTCTACTATACTTAGAGTTAAAAAATACTAGTATTCTCTAAAGTTACTGTTATGGAATAACCTCTAGTGAATGATATGGAAAACTACTTTCCATTTGTGAGAGTATTTTGGTTCTTGTGGCAAGGTAAGATGATAAATACCAATGATATTCTTGCCATAGACATACCAGATCATTACATACTGCAGTAGCAGTTTTCAGTCTGATGTCCCACATGATTTCTTATTGTATTAAATCAGGCTTTTTAAAAAGATACATACCTTGTAATTATTTTAAACCTACTAGCAATTATAGATCCAAATCCCATTTTTTAATTTCATGGATATTCAAGAAAAATATATTCTTCTCCAGGAATGTATCATGTGGGAGAGTTGTTAAGCTGTTAAAAATGCAGACTGTATGAGGAGTAATTATTGTACTTCTTGCAGTCAAGAATAATGTTTTTCCTACATGCCTAGTCTGCCTCATAGTAACAGAATACAGTTAATACAAGGTGTATGTAATATGTTAATGGTAAGGACAGAAAGTATATTTTTACTGGAAAATACTGAGCTTCAATTATAGTAGCTCTTTTGCCCATTAATTTTTCACTTAGTGTTATGTCTCTAAAGGCAGACTGTTCTTTTGCAGGAATAGTCTACCAAAAGTAGAAATACACATTAACATAAAAACGTAGTAATGATAAGAGAGACAAAGTCATTGAAACATTAGATTCTCAGGAAACTATAGTAAGCAAGAAAACTCTTATATTGACATTTTACAATTTTGATTTTGCTATTGGAAGATAATTATTAAGGAGCTAATATAGAAAGGGATGTGTTCTCTTACAGCATTATTTAATGGTATCCAGCGAATGTCTCTTCTGTTTGTGTGGAGCATGATAGGAAAATTAAAAATGGCACGAGCAGATGTAGCTGCTTTGATTTTGCTTTGAAGTGTTGTACTCCTGTAGGCAAACTCTGTATTATTATAAAGGTATGTATCACACTATGTGAAACACTAATCAAAATCTTGGATTCTAAGGAGATGTCAGAGATCTCTGTATAACCACAGCTCCTGGATTCTGGGATCTTTGTCTTATGTGAAGTAAGAGTTCTTATACCTGCTTGACATTCTCCAAGACATACTTTGTAACAGGACTGCTGGCTATTCAAAAAAAGGACTCAGCACTATTTCCAGAAACACCTTTGTTTTAGTTGGAGATCATCTAAATAAGCAAAGTCCTTAGTTTGAGCTTAGTTTCTTTCTTTTATGACTATATAAAACCAAATGTGTTTTGCCTTTTTTTTTTCTCCTTTGTTTTGATTGTAGTATGCTGAATAAATTCAGATATTACCCTGTCTTATGCTGACTTCTCCCAGTTTGATGCTGTGGCTTTGTTGCTGCATCTTGCTCATGCTCTTTTCTTGCTTTTACTGTATTTTTGTCAAATTCTGTGATAATCAGCTCTTTTCTTCGTTGAACTTCTTGGTTCCAGTCTTTACCTCCTTTTGATTTGCCTCTTTTTTTTTTCTTGAAAACACAACAGGAGACCTGAACAGGTAGGTATGGCTAGGTAGAATTGTCTCTTGCATGGTAGTCTCAGATGTTTTTCTCATTAAAAATGCTTTCTCTGAACTGGGGTTTATGGTAACTATTTTCCCATCCCCCATCAATAGAGTAGGGAAGGGGAGTGACTTGAAAATACAGAAATGAAGAAGAAATGCAGGTCTCAGGAAGTGTTATAGAAATGTTTAAAATCTTGATTTCTGGAAAGAATGTTCCTGTTTCAATTCCAATTATTATTAAAATTTTCCAATTTGAAGACATGGACTCTTTTTTCCTCAACCTGCTGTTGGAAGAAGAAAAGCTTAAGTGCTCTAAGGGGTGTGATCTTGTTGAGAAGCTGCATTTAGTTCTTCAAATGAATTGTCCTCATAGTGGAATTATATTGTAGACTGTTTCTGTTTTCTGAGCTAAGTGAGTACTGCATGATTTAGAGCAAAATGAAAGAATTCCAACATTATAGATGCCAGCCATCTTCACACCTCTGATGAGACTTGGAGTTCCCTTCATATGATTGCTTGAGTTTTACCAAGCTTGTGTGACATACCACAGTTGGAAATAGCACTTCTAGCTGCTTTATTCTTGCATTAGTTATCATCTTTTCATTCTCCTATATGTAAACTTAGATTTATGATGTAGCCAAATACCAGGTGTTTTAGGAGCTGGAATTACTGCTTTCAAAGTAATAATGATTAAAAATACTAATCAATTAATCACTTGCTTTACTACAAGCCAAGATGCCCAAGAAGAGTTTTCAAACTGACTGATAGCTTTCCTAACTATTTTAGAAAGATAAAGAGTCCATAAGATTTCCATTTTCACCTGTCTCCTAGAATATTTTTCTTACCTTTTTGCTGTCTTTTCAAGCAAAATCTTTTAGGAAAAAATCCATTTTTTGCTGTCTCAGTATCAACCTATTTAGTGTGAACTCAGTGGCTTGTACTCAGAAATTATCTGGTATCTTTTGGTTTCAGTTTGGTTAGCAAAAAGTACGTTCTCCAGATGTGGTTATGCCTGTTTTTTGATAGGTGGGTCCATTTGGCTTTCTTATTTTGTGTTTTCTGATATTTTGGCTTTCAATGGACTACACTAAATTGTGTTCCTCTCCTTGAACAATTGTGTCATCTCAGAAACTCAGACCTCAATTAAATTTTGAGATGCAGAATTACTCTTTTTTCAGTACCTTGAGATTTGTGAAGAATATATTAGTCATCTATGTACAGTGAGTTCCGTGAAAGAAGTTAAATAAGAACTTGGTTTAATTGTTTGCTTGATAAAAGGGAAATTTTCAAACTTCTGCACTTCCAAAGGATGATGAGAGTTAGAGAATTTAATAGAGGTTTTGTCAGAGGAACTTTGGATATCACAAGAGTCTGTCATGATTTGTTATCAGATGTGAGTCCATTTTTGTCCTGTAGAATTGAGAGGGAGTGGCAGCCCTGCCTTCCAGAAGGGCATTTCCCTTGCATCAGAAATGTACAAAAGCAAAACAGTTTCTTCTGTTATGGTCTGTTACAAGCAAAGGAATTGGGAAGAGGCATGATTTATTTTGTTTATGTATTTATTTTCTAAACTAGTCATACTGTTGTTCATGCTTCCCAGGTTTTAACTGCAGTTTTTTATGAGTGCTTGACAATGGATATTGGTATTATAAGTACTTATGACTGTGCTTGGTTTGCTCTGTCAGTAAATGTCTGACTGGCAGGTTTAGATTTGGAGTATGTGTGGTGTAAAACACCTGTTAGATATCTGTTGTCTGATATCTGTTACTTAATCTTTTTGCAAATTCTTTTAGTCACTCTTGGCTTTTAAAGAACATAATTTCTGTGTGTATTCCAGAGCTCTTCAAATGCTGTAGAATTGTGTTATAACAAAGATAACGTACAGTTCAGAGGGGTGAACTGCACTGTTCTGGGCACGGTCTTAGGAAATTGTATCTAAAAATATACTGTTTGTGCCAACAAACCAGATCACTTCAGAGACATTAGATGTTTATGTCTACTCATTTTAGACTGAGCATAAGCTTTAAAGCAAAGCTTTGAGGCACTGACATAACAGCATTTGCAGTTGTGTTGAAAGCTCGTATGATTGTGTCTTGCTATAGCTCTCATAGCTCCTGGTTTCATCAGTTGACTCTGTATTCCATTCACTGGGCTTAGATGAGGTGGTTGTGATCAGCAAAGTGCTAAGCACTTGATCTTCTGTCTTTCAAGAGAGCTTTTTATAAAACTTGCTTTGATGTGTACTTCTTGTCCAGCCTACTTTCCCAGTGGGATCGCTTTTATGCCGCTGTCTATTCGTATGTTGCAGTATCCCATATGTTATCAATGAAACACAGCTTGCCAGCAGATTTTGAGCTTATCACCAAGGTAGTACCTCTACCATATTCAGCAATGAGATCAATTACTTCTTTAATTCATGAAATTTGCCTGCTTTAAATGTACATAAAGTCTTGAAAAATTTCCTTTACTGGTACAGGGTATTTCCTAAATGCAAGGGAAAAACTATCTGAAAAAGGGAATAGTACAGGACCAAACTATTGTCATGACCTCAGTCTTCACATCTCATGCCCTCCCACTTCCTTTGCTGCCTTCATTTGAGTGATTTGCTGAGTTTGAATGTAAGCCTTTAGGCAAGTTTCTTTCTAACAGTATCAGTAGAAAGCTGCTCTAACTTAAAAACTGAATGGGAAAATAATCAACAGAAAAGAGCTGGTGATTTTTACAGCATTGCAGTAAGCACTAAAGAGTCCACATGCATGGTTATGAGATGAAATAAAGAAATATGGCACAGAGCATTCACTGAAAACATTTTTTTTTAGTATTTGTCTATTAACCATTCAGTCTATCAAGGATTCAGTCAGATACTGCATTTGCTATGGTAGCACTTGATGAGAAAATTGAGCTGCAGCAAAAGAAGCTGCAGACTTTTTAACAGTATACCTTGAAGCATGTATGCAAATAAAATCCACTTCAGTTTTCTTCTATACCTAGTAGTCATGCTTTGTTTCATTGAGGTAGTACAGAGCTTTCTTGTTATAGCAATTAGAAAAGTACTTAGTGCAGTTGTACTTGAAATTGCAGTTCAGAGCAGAAGGACCCTTATGGGTGCTTCCTTTTTTGGATACTGCTTATCAGGTGGAGCTCAGGAACCTGCTGACCATAGTGTCAGGATGGATTCTTCTTTTTGTAACCCACGATATCTGCCACTCACTATTTCTTTCACCTATGTTAAATACAAATATTACCTCTCAGCCAAGTCTTACTATTCAAATATTGAATGTATTTTGTTTGTTGCCATTTTTTCTTAGCTTTCCCCAATTTTAAGCATATAAACAAACAGAGAATCAAGCTGAGAAACGACCTCATGGTGGTTGTACTTCAGATTAACACTGTGTGTCGTCTTGTCTTCCTGAAAGTCTCAAAGATCAACAAGTGCTGCTCAAGGAATTCTTTTGAAAGGCCACTGATCATCTTAAGGCTTATGTGGGCTTTGGAGTGGGAGATGAGACTCACAACAGAAATTGCATGCAAACCTTAAAAAATTTCCTTGTGAGAAGCAAATCTACTTGTATTTCAGTCAACTGCCTTATCTATTAAAAAGTAACCTTTCTGTCTAGCATAATGAGGTACAAAAGGTTCCATTATCCAAAACAAATTCCAGTTAAAAAGATTTTTTTTTATGTTGACAATAGTTCATGACTGTAACAACTTTGTGAGTCTGCAGGGGTTTTTTGATAGATTCGTGTTGGTGTTTAAGTACAGGAGGAAAATCCTGCGGCCTATATTTTAAAAGAATCAAGGCTGGATGATCACAGGGCTTCCTTTTTTTTCCTATTCATTTTGTGTTACTTGATGGTTCACAAATTTTCTGTTTGAAATGTTGGTTCCCTCAGTTTTCTAATTGAGGCCAGCTGATTCCTGAACTATCCTCTTGTTCAGGCTGTATCTCTTTAGTGCAGCTGACCCCTTCTAGGTGCTAGCTGAATTATATTTTGCTAGTTTTTTTTTTTTTTTTCTCTTTACCAGCTCTTTTAAATGCAAGATATTAAATCTTGTTAGTCTAAACATCAGAAAACTGATTTGAAGTTAGAGAAGAGTAAGATAATTTTCTGATGATTGTCATGGCATTCATCAGTGTAGTCTTTAAAACAAACAAAAAACCCCAAAAAACCCAACCAAAAAAACCCCACAAAAAACAACAAACAAACAAAAAAAGCAAACATTCTTTTATAGTGACTCACCTATTTCATGGGCTAGTGGAAACATAATCTTTTCAGGAACTTACCAAGAAGCAGCTATTGAATAATCATCTTTATATATATAGCCGTAATTCAGAGATGTTGTGAATTTAGACATTGGCAAGAACAAACCTCTCTTTTTAATTGAAGATCAGTGGTTTTCATTGTAAGCCATTTATACTTGGCTGACTACCTCTGATATTTTTTGTTTTTCACAAATTCTCTGTGGCAAAGGGATCTTCCTTATAATAAAGGGAAAACTCCCTAAATAGAGCAATGTTTCAGCAGCGTTCTGCTTAGTCAAGTTTTTCCGTGGAGGAGATGGCTTAGGTTTTTATGATTTCATTATTTCTTATGTAGCTGTTCATACTGTTTCCATGCTACAAAAGTTGATGCCTTGTAATGTGGATAGAAGCCTTTTTGACTGTTCAGCTATCCTTGCTGTTGGATTTGAAATGCGATTTTCTGGCACTGAAACCTTTGATGTCAGGAAGGTTAGATAACTTTTCCTTTCTGTCCTTGATGTGGACCATCAGCTTTATTAGCCTTGGAATTTATGTCGGATGAATTCCTTAAGCCTACTGTGAGTTCCGCATGTTTTATCCTGCTTTTCCTGATACCACATAATGTTGTGCAGTGCTACTCTTCTTAAGTTTTTAGTTCCACACCTGTTTCTTTGTTGAAAAAAAAGGCTTCCAGAATGTATAGGTACAATAGAGTTCTCCTTTATATCATTCTCATCTGTGTTAAGAACTTTTTGATATTTCAGTTGTAGGACTCTGTTTCCCAACAAAAGTCATGTGACATCAGCAGTGAGGTGCAATAAGAGCTCTCTTAGGATTACTTAAAATAGAATGGAAGACTTTGAGTATATAAGGTTGTGTGGCCTTGAATGTGATTTTTATTTGATATATGAGCTGTGACATAGCTATTGCATGACTGAGATGTGCCTGTAAGCGATGTAGTATACAGATGGGGTTTCTCTGAAACAAAGCCAGTGACTAAAACTGAATGTGCTCATTTCAAGGGTAAAGAATACTTCATAAACATATGGAAACATTTCTATGTTTTTTCATTAAGAAGGCTTCTTACTCCTTATGCATTTTTTATGATTATTTATCCTAATGTGTCATTTACCTGACAATCAAGACTGCTTATACATCAGTTCAGTTTAATCTGTACTGTTGTATGATTATTTTATTTAAAACCCACTAAATATACTTTTCTATTATTCTAGAGCTTTTCATAATTTCAAAGGTGAAATAATCCTTTTCTCAGAACTGTTGGAAAAAACTTCACCATTATGTGTTGCAAAACACTTTAATTAGGAAGAATATAAAACAATATTAATAGGACTGTTGCACAGTAGGATTTGAATTTAAATAGTTATTGGGGGATCCACTGGTATAAAATCCAGATTTACTTAAATTTGAACAAGAAATGTACACCTGATTTATAAAAGAGGATCTCACTACTCAGAAGTTGGATGGTGAAAATGTGCAGCCCGCATCTCAACAAGGGATTTTCTATGTCTTGCTCTGTCAATAGGAGAATTGAGTATCCAAAGCATCTGAGCTTCTGTGGTCTGCAATTACTTACCAGAACCCTGTGGAAGACATACATGTTATTGATTTTTGTCATTTTATGGGAAAAAA
>VWYP01016895.1:48595-102848 GCA_013400435.1 Pycnonotus jocosus
ACACTGAAAGGTTGTCATCTGCTTTGGAGATGTAACAAGAGAAATTGGAAATGAGAGTGGAGAAAAGAAGTTTTGATTGTAGGAAGGTACATATGGAGGTTGTGTTTGCAAAGGGATCCTGCGGTTGGGAGGAGTTGTGAAGCAAGCCTCTTTATGGCTGCAGAGGTATGCAATGCAAAGAAAAAGGCTATTCATATCCAAAACTATTGTAAGCATTAATATTACCCCCAGTATAGAACCAGTTTAAATATTTTTACTAAGACATGCCATCCCTGGCATTTTGGTTAACGAGATGATTTTTGGTTAACAAGAATAGTCGTTCCTGAATGGTATTACTAGAACAAATATGAGTTTATTGTATTTACTTTTGAGAGGATGGTAGTGGGGCTAGTTTGGTTTCCTCTGTGTTTGTGCAAATAGGCAAGATGCTTTTCCTTCAAGTCTCTCAGTCGTTTATTTCCTTCTAATGAATTGATTTCAGTGTACAAAAATCTACTGTACATCAGGCTGTTTGGCTGTATTTTGTAGAGATTCTTATGAAAATAAGTAAATACATTACCTCATATCTTAAATGACCAGCTATGCCACTGATGACCCAGTCCTTACTGAAGCTCAGCCAAACTCCAGGGCCCTCTCTGTAGCATGCTGTTGTAGGCAATTCTTAGCGTGTAGAGCCAAACATCTTTTTCCCTTGGTTTCGTTTCCACTTTCATTTGCTCTGGGATTTTTATTTCCTAAGGAAGATTGATATTTCAGTTGCTTGAATATGTAAATGATGTACATGGTTTGTCATCTCTGGGTGCAATTAAAGTATCTTTGTTTTCATCTTTGATTCTTTCTATATCTCTTGAATATGTAATATATTTGTGAGCAAAGTAGCTGATCAGCAATGCTGCTGGGATGGTTTAGGTGGTGTTCTAAGATCCTTATCATTACTTTCCTTTTGTTTGCTTTTTTCTTTTTCAGTTTATGCATTGCAGCAGAAATGTTGTAGACTTTTTCAAATCTTTAGGAATTGTAACAGAAATGTTAGCTTATGTGCAGCTGGAAAACACGTTAATGAGTTGTAAAACTGTGGTGTTTAAAAAAAAAAAAAAAAACCACAAAGAAAGCCCAAAACATTATTTGTACAAAAGTTGGAGTAATTCTAAATTAGTAGGTTTCTAAAACTTCCAGCAGCACCATTTAACATTAACAACTTCCTTCTGGAGAAACAAAATTTGATCATCAGCAAGATTATTCTTAATCTTTCTTTGGATTTACCCTACGTTGATGATGTGCTTAGCAGAAGAAATAATTTGTATTTGTACAAAAGTTGGAGTAATTCTAAATTAGTAGGTTTCTAAAACTTCCAGCAGCACCATTTAACATTAACAACTTCCTTCTGGAGAAACAAAATTTGATCATCAGCAAGATTATTCTTAATCTTTCTTTGGATTTACCCTACGTTGATGATGTGCTTAGCAGAAGAAATAATTTGTTGTATAAGGGATTTATGTTTTTTAAATCTATGTATATTTTTTAATGCATTGCATTTATTTGTGTCTATATCAGTATGGATGTATTAAGATTCAAATGCCTTTTAAAGAAGTGTTAGGGTAGGATGTGTACTATTAGGATAGCTGTACTTTGTTAAAAACATTTAAATTTCTTTTTATTGGAATTGCTGTTTGAGGTACATTATCTTTCACAAATCATGTTAAGTTCTCTTTCCTTGATGTCTTGTTGTGAATATTTTATGTCTTTTGTGTGTTTTCTCCTGTTGCAATGCATTATTTTGCTTTGGCAAGATGATCCAAGTTTTTCCACCTGTGAATGTAATTGCAGCTGTGTAGTTTCCTGTGGCAGAATGAAGCCTATTGAAAGTTAGTGTTTAACATCAGTTGCCATTTCATCTAGCTGATCTACACATTGCTTCTGTGTTCTCTGTGAAAAGTTTATTAGTTACTATTTCCTCCTGGAATTAATTTGAACCATAAGTCTGATTATTAATTATGCATCCTGGTTGATGTGTTGAAAAACTTTATTTCCTCTATTTATTGACATTGTCTAAGTCCTGGGATCTACTCTATGAAATGTTATGTAATCACTCCAAGTAGTAGCTAATGAATGCACTGTGGTGTAAATAGAGGAGCTACACATTAGAAGTTTTTATTTATTCTGTGATATAACTGAACTTAAAGAGGATTTTTCCCGTGCTCCTTTGCTTCTATGCATGTCATTTGAACTTTCTTCACTGTGGTTTGTTATGTGTTTGCCAAGTAGGGGCTTCTTAGCACTGCAAAGGTAATTTCTGTTCTTGTGTGCTGTAGTAGCATAATGGAAAGTCCTGAAAGAAGATGTAAGTTAAAGCTTAATTTAATGTGTCTTGTTTGCTTGCTGGGTGGAATGTCACTTAGCTTGACTTACCATCAATTCTTTGGTGACTTCTCATAAGATATCCTGAAGAAATAATCGAGTTCTTCACAGTGAAGGGTTTATTAGTTGAGCCAAATTTGCCATCCTGAGAAGAACCACAGGCTTGTGTCTGGAAGTAATAATTACAAATGAGCAAGAGTACCACTGTTAATAATGCAGTAATTTAAGTTTTGTTCCATAAGCAATTGTCTTCAGAGCAGAATTAACTTGAATGTGGATAACCCAGATAAAGACTAAGGAAGGATTTTATCCTCTCCAAAATCAGTTAGTGCTCTTGCATGGACCCCCTAGCTCTACCTTCTGCAATGCTAGCATTTATGAATTACAGGTATGTATATCCTTTAAATGTAGCCTTACATTTTTGTTTGTGAGGAAAGAATCTCATAAGGGGAAATATTATGTGGTGTATGTTTCTTTCTGGGAAGTGGCTGGAGAGTATTGAGCAGGAGTAGTTAATGTGAGATCTGTGAAAATGCGTGGTGAAGAAGATTGTGTGTTAGAATACAGTGTTCTAGACATGAATGTAGTCTTCCTGCATTTGTAGTAGGGTGTGCGTGTGCCTATAGGACAAAATTAAGGCAAATGAAATAACAAACATCCTTGTAGTATTTATTATATTCCATTTTTTCTGCATTGTAAAAAGAGGAGGTATTTTATGTCTGTGATGTGCTAAATATTGAATTAATTTCCAAAGGAATGTCTGCTTTTCATTTTTAAGATGGTATTGTACTTAATGCATTCTAGGCATGTGAAAATGATTATGGAAATGAGGGTATGTGATCTGAACTTCACTGCCACTTGGGTGTGCAGTGTAACTTGTGTTAAAGGCCAATGTTATTCACCACTTCCACTAATAAGGGCAGTTCTTTGTTAAGCACACTAATCTCGTTTGATTTGTCTTTAGGATACTTCTTTTTTAATATATACAAAAATGATATTCTCAGTATTGGAAGTTGAATTGAGAGTTTCATTGTTGACTTTTTAATGGTTTTATGTGGGAAAAGTAATTTGTCTGAAAAAAAGTTCCATTATTGGAAGGTCCCATAGCTTTATTTCCTCATTCCACCACCCAACCTCCCAGAGTTCTAATTTTTATAATAGTGTTTTTCCAAATATATAGTAAAGTGTTTCTAAGTAGCAAACAGAAGACAGTAGCTGTTCTGATTTGGACTAGTAGAAAAGCTGTTGCCATTTGTCTTTTCTCTTACAAATTGGTTTTGATGCTATTTCATTAATAATCTCCCACATATAGATCTTCTTACTCTGCTGATAACTATAACTAGCAAAATTGTGGCATGATATCCTTCTGGAAGAGCAGTAGTGGCTCCTTATGGTGGAGCAATGTAAAAATGACCTGGACTATTGACCATCCCTCAGTTTATTGTTAACTAATTATGCTAATTGGAAAAGTTTATTAGTTAACATTGCTCAGTCATAAATTAACTTGCTAAAATGCAGTCTGTGAAGAGCTACATTTGGACAATTTGACGAGTTTAGGAGAATTGAGTTCTTAGCTTAAGACAATAGCTGGTTGGACTGCTATAAAGAAATTAGTTTTCTCCTCTGAGCTCTCTCTCTTAAAGCCCTAGGGAAAAATACTAGTTTTCAAAGTTTTATTGATGCAAATAAGAGAATATACAATGTATTGCTAAATAATGGAGAAATGTAGTTGTCTTTAATGATTTAATTTAGCTGGGCTTTAACCATAGATTTATAATTAATATTTAAATAGTTAGTAGTGCTAGAGAACTAAATGGGTTTTTAAGATTAATTGTCTGTTTGGTTCTTCAAGACTTCAGGATAATAGAGGACAAACAGTGTTTTGTTTTGGTAAATAAACCTCTTCATTTGTTGAAAAAATTGCACTTGACTGGAGTTGAAGGTTCAGAAATGTATTTCACCAAAATATTTGCTAGGAGAATTTTTTTTTTTTTTCTCTCAAGAAAGCATTAAATGAAATCCACATTTTATGTAAAGGCATGTTATATAAGGAAACTATTTATCAATGCACATCTGATACAAGTAAATAGTATGCAAATACTTTATACTCTTTTCTCCACAGAAATCTTTTCCCTGGATCTTTGAGTAAGGAACATGAAGTTAGAACTTCATTTTAATGTGGAAAAAAAAAAAAAGAATATGTAGTTTATTTATCAGGTTATTTTGCCTTAAATAATATAAAATACAAAACAGTGGTTGTCACTTACTGATTCAATTAATAGTAGATGTAAGAGATACAATTTACTACCAAAAAAAGAGTAAAATCTCAAAGATGAAGCAGTTGTGTAGTTTCCAAGCAAGTAATACAGGACACATTTAAAAAACATAAGAAATGGTTTAATTTCATTAACTGTGGTCTAATATGTTGTGCATCCCACTCTTGGTAAACCACAGCGGCATTTACTGGCTATTGCTTCAAAGCACTACTGGTTTTCATCCCTTTCATTGGCCAAATGTGTCATAAGAGCATTAGCTGAAGTCTGGAAAACAGTTCTCATGCATTTTGCTTTAATGATAAATCTAGCATATAGTACACTTGCTGATATAATCGAGTGAATGGAATTTCCAAAATCTTGACTTAATGTCTTTTAAGTATGAAGCAATAATGTTTTTATGAAGTAGCTTTTAAATGGCATTTGTTGAAGTGGAGAGCAGCTGGATTAGAAGGGTCTGTTTCCAACTGCAATCAGCAATGATCATAGTATCATATTACAGTCACCCTATAAAATAGCTTGTATTTTAAGAAAAATCGGGGGTGGGGGGCGGGAAGGGAAGGTAGGAATGGAGAGAAAAGCAAGCATGGTCTGTGTGATGCCCAAAGGGGTCTGGAATTGGTTACAGTTGGGTAATGTTGCTTCAGCTGTTTGGGCAACAGTAGTATAGTTCTCAATATAGGAAGTTCTTTATCAGTTACCGAGCTTTTAAAATGTTTTGGCGATACAGTCAATATGTATTTATCATGCATTTTAATATGTAGGGTGGCTTTTCAATTCTAATATTTACCAGGATAAAATTTAACTAAAATAATGATCATAATTGTAGAACCTTTTGCACTTCTCTCCTGTGTTTCTCTATAATACAAAGTCTTTTTTACTACTTTAGCATTTGTATCCATTTGTATAAATTGAATTTATCTCTGAACAGTCCATCTTTTTCAATTGATAGGCTTTGCGAACAGGGAAAAATACTTTCTTTTGTTCCTTACAGAACACTGAATTGTTAGTGATGGTTTGTTCTAAAATTTGTCACTGCTGAGTCTCAAACTTTAATTCAGGAAACCATTGTATCCTTCCAGTAATTGTTTATCATTCTCTTCTTTAATGTATAGCATCAGCGAATTAAGTGCAAGAATTTTCTGTTACTGCCGTTTCAGTAATAGCTTGTCATTTTCCTGCAGTAGGCAAAGTGTTTCTATGTCACTGAATTCTCAAGGTCTGCTGGCTTGGCATTGCACAGGAGTGTCTTGCATAATAAATGCATAAAAATGTTGGAGACATGAAATGCTCTTACTAGGTAGTACTGTTGTTCAGTATTCTTTAATACTTCCCAAGTGGAGTTTTTCTATACTTTAATTTTTATTAATTTAATTTTTTAAAATGGCATGCTATCTGCAGCATAAAATTAATTTAAAAAATTACTATTTCCTTAGATTTTTGGCTTTTGGTTTTTTTCTGAAGGGTTTGATACAGTCTTAGGCAGGATCTGATTAAGACGTGTAATACAACTGTACCTAAAATGCCAGCTAGCAAAAGCAGGTAATTTTTTGAATATGAGTTTTAAATTAAAAGAAAACAAAAGTATAGATGACTTGATTGTGAAGAATGTCTAAATATGGTTTGACTTGTGCAAGGAAAAATAATATATTCATTCCTGTCATGTAGCTGTATAGATACATCCTTCATTGTAAGAACTGTGCTTCCCTATCCATTAGTTCAAATAAGTTCTTTTTTCTTCCTGGAAAAGAGCTTTTGTTGAAAGTGCTTCTCTTACCTGAGATCTCTAGACAAAGAAGAGACTTGATTTAGTTGTATTGGAATGCAGTTCTTTGGGAACAGTCTAAGGGAACGGGGCCTCGTGATCTTAGATCTTAAACTTTTTAAATTGGAGTGTGTTATCTTGGAGAGCTCAGACCACGTTCAAATCCATACATACAAGGCTAAGCCAAGTTCCACATTTAGTCTGCTCAGGGAAGTAGGTCCTGATGTTCTGCTGGCTTTTATGAACTTCCTCTTTTGCAGAGCTCTACTACTATGAGAGTGTTCAGGGCTCTCTTTCCTTGTCTTGTGTCTCTTACTAGGATGTTCCACTCCTCACCAATCCCCTTGTCCTTCTCCTTGCTCTCTTTCTCTCTTAAATTTATATTCTATTATAATTCACTGCATATTATTATTACTTAAAACCACTAATTCCTTTTAAAATTTTTTTTGTAACATTCTCAAATACACTTACTTAAAGATGTCCTGAGAAGGCACAGTTTTGCTTTATGGACATCGCAATATTTTGCTCTATGATATTACGGTCATCTTAGGCTGTTATTCAAGAAAGATACTTAAAGTTTTTATCTGAAATAGGGCTAATTGATTTCTTGTAAACACTTACTAAGGTTATAGGTCATTTTAATAAAACAGTTATTGTTCTTTTGAATGTAGTTTTTTCATCACTGGTGTAATATGCCATTAAATCTTGAAAACTTTGCCTTCAAACCATCAATCAGTTTCTGCCATATTCTATTTGTTACTATATCTTTGATATGGACTCTGCCTTCAGTTAGATAAGTATTTCTATTGTAAAAGCTTTGTACATGTATTTTGTAGGCTGTAGGTCCAAGATGGGTGCAAAATATGTATCCCTGAAGTTATAAATTTTCTGGTTTGATTTGGAAAGATAGTTGTTTCAATGAAAAGTAATAATTACCTTTGCCTTTTATATTTACTCTGTGTTGGAAGAAAAGGGTTGAAGGTGGAAGAATGGCGAGGAGTATAGTAAATTTGCTCAAGTCACCTTGCTGCTGGAATGCTAATAGTACCAGGGTGGGGAAACTCCATTTCTTGTGCCTAGTGCTGTTCATCCTCTGCCTGTCTTGGGAAGTAGAATTCCCATGTAGAGATAACACATTCTGACAGACATGCCCAAGCCTCCTGCTGGGACAGAGTGAGAGAACAAAAGCTCCGAGACCATAAAAGCTCAGCCTTGTGATAAACTACACGTGCATGAAGCCCTTTGGTATATCGAGGCAGGAAGTGGCCCCTCCTGCTGCCTGCTGGGCTGAGCTGAGCCTAACAGAGCCCGTGTCCCGGTGTGTCTCTGTCTGCTGGGCTGAGCCTAACAGAGCCCGTGTCCCGGTGTGTCTCTGTCTGCTGGGCTGAGCTGAGCCTAACAGAGCCCGTGTCCCTGTGTGTCTCTGTCTGCTGGGCTGAGCTGAGCCTAACAGAGCCCATATCCAGGTGTCTCTGCCTCCCAGCAGTGTTAGTAAGGGAATGAAATAAATCTACTCTTTGCATTTCAGCTGTGGTTTGGTGGTTGCCCTGGTTACCTGTATGTGTTGATTCATACCCCCTGTATTCTAAAGAACCTTTTTTTTCCTCTTTGAGACATTTCTTTTTGATTTTGATATGACATGTTTTAGTGGCTTTTATACTGAATATGGTTTACTACTGTTCATCTGAGTCTGGTGCCTTTTCAGCATTTACTATAACCTGTTTGGTTTAAAAAAACAGCTACCTTTATACACATGAGGAAATGACTATGTTGTTATTAGTTACGTATCAGTAATTATAATGATTAGCTCTTATGTTACCATAATATTAACATAACCTTCATGTACATTTCTGAGCCCCCAGTAGTGATATTTCTGGTGGATGACACATACCTGGTCTTGAAATGTCATTAGGTCATATTTAGGAAAGTGACCTTTAGGAAGCCCCTTCTCTTCTTTCTTGAAATGATGCAATTAACTTAATGAAGCAGGGGCAGTTGGGAATGGATTCCTGCTCGTAGTGTTCCCAGGTGCTGCCAAAGGCTTGGTCTATGCAAGGAAAAATGTGGTTATGTTCTGAGTGCCAGTCAATGTCTACTGTACCAAGGTGTCAAATTGACATCTTTCCCTCAGCACATGACGTTTGAAAGAGCTGTTAGGAGTGTGTAAACATGTCACTGTCAGAAAAGAGAGCAATATGCAAAGTCTGGTAAATTTTTGTATTTCCAAATACACACCAAAGAGAAGCAAGCACAGGTGCCTGCATATTTGAATTCAAAGTTTAATGGATGAAATTAATCTAGGATTAGTTCTGATAGCATTTATAGTTTCACATCTTTTCTGAGACAATTTTAAAATGCTGGAATACATACCATAGAGTGACTGTTCTGAATAAATAGGTGGCAAGTGGTTTTAAAAATTTTATTCATTTTCTTACTGATTCTTTTTATTCTTGGTTTTGACATACAAAGTTTCTTAAAGGAAACGTGCATAAAATTAAGTTTAATGCTTTTTCTGGTTGATTAAAATATTTTTAACATCTGTATGACCACCATGAAATTCTCTGGATGTTGATGTCTTCTAAACAGTACTGAGAGAAAGTAATATTAGTTGAATTTTAAAATTTGTTAGAATCAGTTTAAATAAGCAAGTTAATCACAGTAGTGTTCATTCTGCACTTCTCTTTATCAAGTGTTTTTAGGAATTCACCTGTGATCTAAGCAGTTACAGCAAAAAAGAAATAGAAAAATCCTATGTGGCTGCAGTAAATGTGACATAGCATAATATATAACCAGTAAGAAACTTTGATATACTAACTATAATTGATTCCAGCGATTTGTCTGTTAAAGCCAATGCAAATAATTGTAACATCTGTCAAAAACCAACCACTAGCATGAAAACCTTTTAACATTTTGCACTTAATAAACTATTTTATACATAAACTACCTTATTGTTTATATTAAAAACTAAAAAATATTCGGTCTGTTCCAGCCATTCTAACAAAAACTTTAATAAGTAGACATTGCATAAAAATGACACAATCCAGCAGTTATTTGGTAAGGCCAGCATAATCATAAATTTACCATCCATGCTTTTCCAAAAATACTAACCCATATTGTTCTCTCTGGACCTGTTGCAGGGATGACTAATCCAGCTGCTGAGGTCTCCCTTTATGTGTTTGATGGAACACTTGGCTTGCTAGACTACAGCTGTGTGTTTATGTGCAGTGCACACCTGCAGGGGCCTGACAAATAGCTGTAGTATGCAGAGTATACAAAATTACCCTGGCAGTGCTGCAAATAAGGAAGTTTCTGTTTTGAAGTCCATATGTGTGTGAGCCTGAGATGCCAGCTGGGGTATTTATGTTGCATTGCACAGATGTAAAACTGCCAACTGATTTTATACCAAATAAAGGCTAATCTTTTTATACATACTTGGTGTCAGAGTTATGAAGTGGTACATAAGAATGTTCTCACGACTTAGCTCTTTTAAAATAAAAGCTGACATTAAAAATGCTCGAACGCACAATATGCATAGATGCTAAAGATAAAAATATGCTGTATTTACTTAGATATCTGCTGTAGCATGGTGTTTTAAAGGTTTTATTGTTGCTGATGTATAGTTTTTAGCTGCACATAATCAGGACTTGATTTATTGTGTGCATATACAGTATACTATATATTCTTTTTTCCAGGAAGTCACTTCAGCTCTGTGGTGAATCCAGTTTATGGGTTCTGAAATGTGAAAGCCCAATTTATATAGGTACTTAACTTGAAAGCTTTGCTTTCCTATTTTCAAATGTTCTTGAGCACAGTGATAATTTTTCATCAAATGTAATATGTATTTTAAAAATTGTTATCATTGTTAGTAAACCTTGTTTGTGAAGATACTTTTAAAGGTAATACTTGCTTCCAAATACTAAAGAAATTAAAATGGAAGCACTAATTTAATTTGCTAAAGCTAACAAATAGCACAGATATGAATTCTGATAGTTTCCTGATTTCAGTCAGTAGCTTGGCTTTTGGTATGAAGTGGTTGTAAAGACAACAAGGTGAAATTAATAGTTTGTTTTGGGTACTTAAGTACTGCATGCTTAATCCTTTTTAAATGCCTAAAATGAAGGCTTAGGGAGGGAGAGAGGGTTAATGTGCAGATGTGAAAGTGGACAACTTTTGTGCTTTTGACTACTCACTGGAAGTTTTCTAAGCACTTAGCTACTTTTTTAGGCTTAACACACTTTTCCTTCAATTAATTTTTTTCGCATTACTGTGTGAAGCAATTTTAGAAATGTTTTTAATTTGTTGTTTATTCTGGGCTACTAAAACATTTGAAGATGTGCAGAATTCTGCTTTGCCTTACTCTGTCACAATGTGTACTTGAAACACAATTTATTCTACGTATGTAAGAACAAAGGAAATGGGAGCAACGTTGAATTATATCACTATAGAATGTGCCACAAAGGACTTAGGAATTTATTTTGCAAAATGTAGTGCACAGCTTAGAACTGGCTAGCCATCACACGCAGCTCACCAGGCTGGTGGAGTTTTTTTAAAGCAAAAGAATTTCATATATATGCACATATGCGTGCACATGCTCACCCTGAGAGCGCAGTTTTGGGCTTCTTATGCTTAAAATAAACATCTCTAAGTATCCCTTAGAAGCTCAAACGTTATCCAGATTCACATGGCTTAGAAGTAGGGTTTTTGATGACTGAATTTCAGTGCAGAAACCTCAGGCATTACTATTAGTTAGCTGAAGAGTTGAGCTCTACCCTCATAGTACTGCCAAGGCATGTCCCCCTGGCTAACATAATAAGGGTGCCTGTGAGATGCTCAAACTAGCATTAACTGCTGAGAACAAGCCTGTGAGCAGAGAGAGAGCTGAGAAACAACACAGAATGCCAGATCTCAATGAAAATGGAAACACTTCAAAAGAAGTTACTTCTGCTAGATGAGTATAGGAAGTCTTAATTGTTGTTATATCCTCTATTTAGGAGGTATACTCAAGACTCAAAGAGCAGAGTTCTCTTATTGAGTGGAGAAATATGTTGCAAAGATGGTTCAGTTATTTTGTGGCAGGACCAGCTCTGTTACAGAAGGATATCACTTCAAACAGATTGCCGCCACTGCAGGTTGCAAACACACAACTGAAGGCTTCTAGTTCTCAGCCCATGCACAGATGTCTTTCAATAAGTTTAGCCAGTAATTTCTTCAAATTGCTCAGTTTATCAGCAGCACATGTCATCAATCCTGGAGTGGTTGCTCAAGTCAAACTACAGAATCCTTAGCTTACAGACACAGCTGCAAACAGGTGAACAGGCAGAAAGTAATTTGTGCAGCTTGGTGGCTGTCAGACAAAAGACAGACAATCTGTGTTTAAAACAGATTGCAGGCCTTGCATGAGCCAGACAAAAGGGATTTCTGCAACTGCAAATAATTCCAAGGTTAACATATTTTCCTTTCTGCCATTAGGTGATTTGTTAAAATTGGAAACAATGAGCATTATAAATCTACACAGAAACTAGAGATAAGATGAAAGAGAAAAACAGATCGCTAAATAAGTTTACATCCTTCTGTTGAAAAGCATGTAACTGGTATTCATATAGCACTCCTTTTTATAAACTAAGCTGAGTTATAATACTATAAGGACATTTAATACAGATTTTTAGTTATGCTAAGGAAGTCTAATTGGGAAAAGAAAGGGCATTGTAAAAACATTAAGTTCATAGTATTGTTCCTCTGTCTTAAAAAAATTGGCTTTTTTTCCTTTTTTTCCTTTTTCAAAGGATCTCCTTTGGTTATTGTTCAAAGATAATGTGAAGATTTAGCAGGATTTAATTTTAACTTTGAATTCCTCTCTATCTCAGGTATTTTAATATTGGGTAGATTTATCAAGATTTACTGTACCAAGTATATCAGAGTGAGAAATTTGTAGCAAATAAGCATACTGTAGTGCTAACCTAATTACAATAAATTAGAAAATATGCAATTGCCCAATCACAGATATTACCTCAGATGTGTGACTATAGAATATCTATTCCTTCCACTTCTCATGGGTTCAGTAAACTTGCCTTGACCTCAAAACTTCTGCAGCCTTCCATGAGGTACTAATCAAGCTAATGTAATATATCCCTTCTTCCTGTTTAGTTCAGTAAGTACTTACGTGCAATAACATTGATAGGTAATTCTATGCCTAGTTTAAGTTCTGGCAAATTTATTTTCCATGTTACCTAAAACTTACCAGCAGAGAGAGATTGTGAGTGGAAGAAGATGCAAAAAGTAACTGTCTACTCTAAAGTAGCATCTGCTTTCGTGATGATATGATTCCGTGCATGGGGGATAAATCACTCTGCTTTGAAATACATCGACATCAATGTACTTTGAGTGTAATATAGTGATATAAATTATGATGAATTCATGAATACAATGGGTAATCCTGCAAGTGTTCACAAAACTTGTTTTTATCCCATCAAAAGCCACTGTTGTTTTCTTAACAAAAAAATAAAACATGTTCTTTTTGCTGCAATCATGCCTACATTACCTACTTGAATCCAGCATAAGTATTGTCATAATTGAAGACTACTGTTGCATGGCTATTTCAAGTTCATAGTATTATTGAAATGGAGCACTAAATTCTGCAGGGAAACTTGATGCTGAGGCTGAATTGAAAAATTCTTTAAATTTCTCAGCTATGAAGATATCACAAGCGTGTGCTATAAGCTATAATGGAAGTACCATTTTTCATGTTTTCTGACAAAATGCAAATTCCAATATAAAATTGTGTCTTTAGTGTATGCTGTGTTACAAGACTCCTTGCATTTGGACTTTCTTCTATTTTTTGTATCTTAGTAGACCACAAGGTTTTTAACATTGAAAAAACTAATGACACTAATGGAGATTTTCCATTCTTTGGCCAGGAAAGATTATAGACTAGGTTCTATCTTTGTAATGCTGACAGCACGTGTATTACTTGTTGATTGTGCAGGGTGTATGCTGCAGATTGCAGCCTGACATTGCTATGGTGTTCCATGCATAGGCTTCATGTATTCACTGTAAAGGTGAGATCATCATCTTTAAAGGATGGTTTTAATTTGTGTTGGTGAATCAAGTGGATACTGTATTTAAGGAAGGGGAAAAAAGTGTATTCATGCAGGTTGCTGTCTGCAGTCCAAATTGCTGATCAGAGAGCCTTTATACACATCCGTAATGTGCTGTGCAATATAAGCTGAAATATATTCCACAAGGGAGGAAAACGGAATAGGTTACATACGCTGTTCCTAAGTGCAATGAATATAAAACTCCATTACTCACTTTAAGCAGGTGCTTTTTATATGAGGCTTTAAAGAAATATAAAACTGCTGGTGAAATGATTGGTTTGTACAGACACGACTTAACTTCCAGTACTTTGACCAGATAAAGAGGCTAAAAATATTTCTACAAACATTTCTTTAGTGATTTCGAGGATTAAAGGTTAATATCATCCTAGTATAAGAAACTGCCATTCCAGACACTAAATGTAATGTTTTCTTTAAGTCCTCAAGAGTTGCCATTTAATAGACCATTTAAAAGAAAATACAAACATGTTTGTTAAAATTAGAACATTGTGTTTTTAAGTTAGTATCCTATTAAATTGTTAGAAGGAGTACAGTGTTACAAAGAAATGCAGTGTGATAGAGAAAATTGTGAATGATACTCCACTTAGAAGAAACCCTCGTCTTTAATGAAAGTGAAATTTAGTCATCTATGTGCATGGAAAACCGCATGCAAAGGAGTAAACTCAGACCTTTTATTTAAAGCAGCATATATTCTCTGAGAAGAAGAATCATGGGAAGATTGTTCATGATAATACTGATATGCTGTATTTTAACCCTTCAGTTTAATCTCTGTAATATTTTACTTACCCACCCTGTCTGAATTACTGTTTTCCTTCCATTTCCTACTCCTTTATGGTCAGTGATAGTAGCAGCAATCTCTGTAGTCCATCTTTTAATCATGTGACTCTGAGCTTTTTCCACTTCCCAACTGAGGGATGTTAAAATTCTCTTTTGCTTATCCTCCTTGCCTAGCAGCTCAGGAAATTAACTGTTAATGATTACACTTTAGATGTTCTTTATTTTTGATAATACTGTTACTGAACACATCTGACCTTCTTTTGAATTTTTATGAACCTTTGCAGTTTCTTTACTGCTTAAAGGATTACTGTGTCCATCCTCTAGAATCCTCGTCTTGTTTACCTTTTTACTGGTCTGTAACTGTGCTGTCCTATATTCGGTAAGCTCCAACTGAGCCTGTGAGAGGTTTCAGCCATGCGGTATTGTGTTTGACAGCAAACAGGTGACCAGGTGTTGTGTGTTACAGGAAAGCTCAATCATGTGTAGGTCCTGGCACTTCTTTAGCATAGTAGGTATGTTACATAGCAGTCCAAATTGCTGATAGGAGTCCAGTTGCCATAGCACTATAAGGTTTAGATCTGTTCTGATGAAGGAGGCTTTTTAAAGGCAATACAAACTCATAGGAAATGTTTATTAGTTTTGTAGTTGCCAAATTGTTTATTTGAGAAGATATGCCTTAGAGAAAGGAGCTCCACAGGTGCAACAGAAGGTGATAAGGTCTGAGATCAGCTCTGATTTGTTTGAGAAATTATTCTTTCATCCTAAAATTTGCTGTATTTGCTCTTTAGTTGCTACCCAGCTTTTTACTGGAGGAAGAGTTGTAAAATGTAGATTTTAATCCAGAGTCTAAGATAAATTGCACTTTTTGCTTAGTGTGTTTGAAGGTAAGCCCTTTGAGCTGCTAGTGGATTGAACTTGAAATGGAGTAGATAGAAAATGCATTTCAGATTTTTTGAGATCCTATATGCATTTATAAAGGAGTGAAAGTGTTTTCATATATTTTACATGTTGACATTTGGCATGAGCTATCCTCAGGTACAGCAAAACTACTGTATTTGAAATGGATAGAAGTGTTGTACAACTGAGATGGAAGCAACCAACTGCAAGTGCATAGCTTCCAACCAAAGGGTGTCTTACTGAGGATGAGAATTGTTCTTTCCTCCATTTATCTGTCTGTCTTCATCTTTTTCAGGATCTTGCCTCAAATACTTTACTGTGCAGGTTTCTCAAGTTCTTATTTATCTGTATCCTGGAAGCATTTGTATCCATGTCACTTTTAGCATTTGTCTATTGACAACACATTGGTATGAGGATTGATAGGACATGCTTTTCTAGAGTTGCAATCCAGATTTTGATAGGGGTTTTTTTGTATTTTCTTAGAAGACAAAAATTATTTTAATGCATCAACTTTGGCTTCTACCATTTGTCTCAAATGATACAGAATATCTCAGATGTAGCTTTTGAATTGGGCAGAAAGGAAAACCAGGCCTTTTCTTCTTGAACATGTGTTTAAAACAACAGAAAGAATACCACTAAAGCTACGTTAATCCTTTGTCCTGACCAGAGTCATATTGCCAAATCCAAAGTAATGGCTGCCATTAGGTATGCCTATAATTGGCTGTCTTGGTTTGGGAAGACAGATATCTGCCAGGGAAAGCTGGAGTTTCCCTCGAGATGGAGAATGTAAACCTCCTCCAAATTATTATAATTTTGCAATTAAGGGCTTTCAGGCAAAGATTCGGGAATAGGAATAACAGTTCTTTACTAGGAATATTAAGAATACAAAAAAACCAAGCAACCAACCAAAAAATCCTAGAAACCCTGACAGAGTCAGAAATAAGACTTTGACACCATGTTGGTCAGGGTGTTGGAAGGAGTCCAGAATAAGTCCTCCTGGAGTGGTAGATGTGGTTCTGTTGGAGTAGAGATGATGCTGTAGAAGGGTCCAGTGATCATGAGATGGGTCCGGTCTTCCTCTGGGAACCCAGTGGCAAACAGGATACCTGGTGTTCCTGACTCTCAGTTTTTATCCAGTAGGAATAGCTGGCTCCTCCCACTGGGTGGAGCATCTCACACTGCGATGATGTAACGTTTTCTGTCGTGCAGTGAGCCTTAATGGCCAATTAACAGAAGATATCCCCCTGGAAGGTGGAGGGGTTGTGGAAGAGATAAGGAACACTGCCCCACCTGGTTTTAACAGCTGGTGCATTTTCAGAAGGCGCCTACCCCCTCCCCCCTGCAGTTATGAAGAATGGGTTATACAAGAGATAAAGAAAACATCTTCCTAACTGGTTTCAAGAGATGGAAAAATAGAATAAACATTTTTTGGTTACATAACCCAAGACACTGGCAATGCCTAAATAGCCAGAATGTTAGCAGTAATGAGGTTAACAATAATAAACTGCCCAAAACTACACTTTTTGCAGCAAAGTTCTAAAGCTGTTCAATACTTTCTGTGGTTAAAGATGAAAATGGTGTTCCTTTTCTAAGAGTTGGCTGTTTAGATCAAAAATTCTGCAGTCCAACAGGGAGCAGGAGAAGTCTGGTGGTGTGGGATGAGTTCAAAGTTGCTCATGACAGAGGGGTTTGTGATTGTCTGCATTGCCCATGCCTGGCCTCCTCTGACATGTGACATACCAGGGGACAGCTGCTTGCCACTCCATAGCCCCACCTTGGCTTGCAGGCCTACAGCCCTTTGTCTGAGCTGCCCTGGTTTTTCCCTGCAGCTGCTGAGGTGGAGCTGCTCCCACCTCATTCCCCTGCTCTCACAGCACTCAGGCCCAGCTTTGTGCTTCTGACAACTCCAATGCAGTTTTTGTGGCAGATCTCTCTCACAGAGCTATTAGTACTAGTGAGATTCACATCTTCCCCCTCATGTTTCCTATCCTGAAAAAACTTAGCAAATTCTACATAGTAGTAAATTAAATAAGTATTACTAATCACAGATGAAGCTTAGCAGTCAGTGTGCAACACTTGCAATTCGTTCTCCAGCTGTGCTCCAGTCAGTGGATCAGTACCATCACAGGTAGAAACAGCACACTGGGAGTTATGGTAGGTCCATAAGGGGATGTTTCTACTACTAGAAGGGAGGCATGTTTAAAATTTTCACCCTTATCTTCACTAACATCGCCTCCAGCTGCACTGTAAAAAGCGCCTGGAGGAGGGTATTTGATCATCCGATTACTTCTTTTGGTGAACTTGACAGTGTTGAGTTTGCAGTTGGACTTGATGATGTTAAAGGTCTTTTCCAGTGTAAATAGTTCAGTGATTCTGTGCATTTCAGTAGTAGCTGTTTAGTTCTAATATGAGCATTCCAAATTAAAATCACATTTTATCTTACTGGATAACCACTTAAAACATATCATCAATAAGGAATATTTGAATTTTCTTCTTACTTGAGATCCCTTAAGCATATTATTCCAAATGTTTTCTTCAATATTGGTTTTCAGTTTTTGAACAATAGGTTTCTTATTTACCTCTCCATTTGAAGCAGGATTTTAGAAAAATCAAGAGGCTTCTGGATTAGGGCAAATGGGGACCTGTATGAAGGCTGTGGTGTGGGGAATCTTGAAACAAGAAAGTAGTAACAGGATTTTTTCTTTTTTTAAGTGACTCTCCCTGTGGGTGAAATGTTGCTATTCTTTAGCAAGCTGGGAAATATTTTGCAATATGTAAATCTCTGTTTATAATGATGATCCTCCATTTTGTTTAGTATTTAGGCAATGGAGAAACCTTAGTTTACAGGCAGTTTAAGGATTTAAGTGGTTAGTTAAAGAGATTTTAACATGTGCTTTTTGCAGTTTATGTTCTGATGAAGAGAATGATGTACACTTGCATTAATAAATATTTTATCATTGCTGTCCAATAAGAAAGCCAATTATAAGCTTGACCTTCTTTAGGGAGTATTTCAGTCTGTCACTAAATTTCACCCTTTTGTGCATTTACTGTTTCTTTTAGTACCGTGGTTAAAGAGAAAATAAAATCAGAGCTAATTTTTCGAGCAGGGGTTGCTTATGTGTGGAGCTCTGGCACAGAAGCTCAAGTGAGTAGAAAATCTGTCCAGTTCACAATATGTTAAAGGCAAGACAAGTCTACCATAATCCTATTGTGAGTGCCCTGTTAATTCTTGGGAGCTGGTGGTGATGAAACAATACTTTCTTAGAATAGTGATATGTAGACTAAAAACTGGTTGACACAGTTACATGAAAATAAATAACTATGATAATCAGAATAGAAGCTGTGATGTTAAATAAAGTTGAGTTAGACAAAACACCCAAACAATTTTACCTTGACAGTTCCTTGAAATAAGCTGCTTGAATTACCGTTTTGAAGAAGAAAGTAGTAGCCTGTGAGTATGTACAATAGGGTTGCAAAGTATGGTCTGTAGACTGTGATTGAAAACATGCAATTGTGAACACAGTGGAGATGCTTCAGGTACTTAATTGCAAAGACTTGATTTGACTATGGAAAACCACAGAAAATACTTACACCCCAGCTTCTATACTTTAGGAAAACCTCTCTTTTTCTCTGTTTTTCCAGTTAAAAACAGGAAGGATGGGAGTGTAGGGCATGGCAGAGGGAACCTCAAGCACAATTCCCCAGTGTTTTCAGGTGATGTATGTGAGGAAGCAGAATGATTGACAGAGATGTTGAAGTTCCTAAGTTGCTGCTGTTTTATTTCAAATAAGAATGTGAAAGCTTTATGCTCTCCCAATGCTTTGACTGTGAGAAGTAGGACTGGTGCCAGTTAGAGCTGGTCTTTGTGGCTTCTGTTATGTTCTTTCTGAAAGGAGGAAGGAATTAAGTTTGGTTTTAGCTTGGAGTTCCTCAGAAGCGCCATCTCTCTTCCAGAAGTTCTTGCTGAGCACTGCCTAAGCAGAGACTGAACACAGATGAGTATCTCTCTGGAAAAAAATGAGGTTCCTCTTATGCTTCAATTTGTTTACTAGCTTTTCTGTTAGTCATGTAAAACCTAAATATATGTTTCTGTGAAAATAATTTGACATTTTTTGTCATGATTCCAGTAAGACTTATGCTTCAATGTTTTTTCATTTACTTAATAGTGCCTTGCTTTTATTCATGAATTGATCTTTTTACTGTTTGAAATAATTTTTGACAAGTATGTGACAGTCTTTTACTATATCATGTTGCCAAACCATAGTTTATTGGTACTTAATGCTTTAAATATTGAAATTTTTACTTCTGAGGCCACAAACTAAATGTGGGGACAATTCATGTGGAGTTGCTTCTAAAAGTTTGTCATGCCTTATTCATTTCCTATTTCATATTTTGCAGTTCTTTTATGATCTTTCTAAAGAATTATTGTATTTCAGGGATTGGGCGGCACACAGTCCTGACTGTTGTCCTCAGAATCAGTAACATACCTATGTTCTGGTTTTCTGTGCTTGTTATTGATTAGTTTAGATTTTGTTTCTTGGTTTGCCAGCAATCATTGCAAATTCACCTTATTACAGATGGATTGGTAAAAGATGTTCATTGGTAAAATCACTAAGTAATGTTTTTAAACAGGCCTTAAATTAAATGAATGCTTAGATTTCTAGGCTTGTTAAAAGAAAAACTGAGCTGATCTACAAAGGCATAGTTGTGACCTGTCTTTAGCTATTTGTGTCCACCTTGCTTGCTCATGGAATGACACGGAATGCAGGAACTTGGGGCAAGCTGTGTGGTTGGATTATGTACATGGAACAGACCAAAGCTACATCTGGGAAGTTGGAGGGAGGATGTGAATACCTGTTTCAAAGTGTGGGAAAACCTTTCTTGGCAGCGCAATATGTACATGTACCTGGAACACAATGGTCTTCAGGCTTGGAGTGAGTTACAATTAAAGTGAATTAGCATGTGCAAGGTGTAAATTGCCAAGATGTAGTAGATTTCAAGTTAGAAAACTTTTCTGCCTATTTTTGGGTTCAACCACATGGAGAGAACAGATTTTATGTCTTTGGTGATGTGATGTATTCTATGTGTCTGAATCAAGTGAAACAGCCTATGCCTGATCACCGAGTATACACATAGGTATTGGGAAGGAAACACTGGATTTTTACTGCAATTCATTCTACAATGAGCAAGATGTTTCCAGGAAAAAAACCCAGACATCTAGAAAATTTATCTGGAAGGAGCCAGAAGTTACATTTGGTGGTGACTGGCATATGTATCTCTTTCTCCATAAAGTCTTTGGTTTCCCTGTTCCTGGTGAAAATAATAAATTACCTGAAGAAAAATTGATTTGTACTAAAAAAATTTTGATTCCACTGAGCAACAAAGTCAAGTAAATCCGAGCTGTGCTTTTGCAAGTGAGATTCCAGAAGAATGAGTACAGCATAAGTTCTAGTCTCTTGTCTTGCACCTTGGAAATAAGCCTTTCTCATACTTCATTTGCAGGGTGTTGAATTTGCATAATGTTTACTGTTGGCAATGATAACTTTGGTTTTCCTAGTGTCTGCTCAAATTCATGCTCAGTATCTTAATTAAAATGTTGTGGTCTGTTTGTCTCCATAAAAAATTTCAGTTAGTATGTGGAGGCATGGAATATTTCTTATCTAGGAATTTGAACATCTTCATGCTCAATCAATCCCTTAAAACACTGCTTTAATAAAGTTCATAAACATTGAGGGGAGAAAGCTCTAGTGTTTGCTTACTTAAACATTTGTTTGCTGAAATAGGTAAAGGAGTATTTTAGTTATGTGAACAACTGTTGAGACTTTGATTTTATAATGATATCACAATGAGAGAAATAAGGGAGACTGGGATGAGCTAAAGTTACAGGGATGGAAACTACAGATAGAGGCATATGAAGGAAACAAGGCTTCTTTCTTCTCTGTAGAGCAGCTTGCCAAATTGACAAGTTTATGAGACATGGTTCATAATTTCCAAAAATTTTCAGGGACTGAAGAAAATGGCCTCCTATTTTAAAACAATTCATTAGAAATAGTTCACTAAAAGTCTCTAAACTTTCTGTGCCTTGAAAAAGATTTGTAACTTGGCAAGGGCAGTCACCTTAAGTTTAGGTGAATTTTGTCTTTGTGATGAAAGTCTAGTTAGACATTCTTAAATTTCTTACTGTGTTCTCTGTATAGGATTTCAGTAATTAATAGATAGATTTTTTTGAATATCCATCAGTCCAGAGCTGTGAAACCTGAGTGATTTTTTTTTCTGGCAACTTCTCCTGTGGTGTGCTGTAGTTATCAGGTGTTAAAGCTGAAAGCAGATTGCCATTTGATATCAAAGCAACATAGAAAAGGAAGGGCATGAGTATACTATGTTTTCCCAGTACTTTTCTTTCTATTTTCTGTTCAAATAGTTGAAAACAATGGATGAAGTGTTTACCCTAACCCTGTAACAGAAAAAAAATAGCTTAATAATGCTACCAGTTACTTCTTCATATGCATTAAAATATGATTTTTAATTATTTATGACCATGTATTAAGGGTTTGTGGGTTACTTTAAGGCCAAGCCATTATACTTTCCTGGCTTCCCATCATGGTCCTTAACTGCTGGCTAGGTGAAAAGCAGTTGATTGGCTCATTTGAGCAATGCTTTGCTGACTGTCATGAATATGATGACTGGTCAGTTAAAGAGGGAAAATACACTCATGTTTTCATGAAGGTTGTAGAAAATAAATGTCTTAGATAATGCTGTCATATCTTGCTGAAATTCAGTAAGTCCAGAAGTTACTTGGTGAGGGACTAGTAGTAAGCAGAAACAAATAGTGAGCATGATCACACTAAACTTGGTTCCTTTTTTTCAAATAGAATACTAAACTAAAATGTAAGTTATGTATGGAAGTAACATGAACAGTTTTAGTCTCAAAGAAGTTGTCCAGGATAATGTATCTACAAGTGAACTCCATTATGAAAATTATTTTGTTTTAAAACTACTTAGTCTCCATCGTGAAGTTAGAGAAATGTATTGGACATCACACCTTTTATTTTGATTCTTAAAAGAGTTGGTAAAAAATGAAAACAGCAAGAAACTACCAGTTTTAGGAGGGCTTAAAAGATGGGGGTCAAATTGTGATCTCAGTTTGTTTTGCTTTAACTGTAATATTGGCTGCTACTAGCAGTTTAATAATCTTTGGTTTGGAATTGGCAGAAGATGGAGAAAACAATTTTTTTCTTTATTTTTAATTTGAATGCAATAGCCTCTATTTTGCACAAATTAATAGGAACTATGAGGAGGCAGAAATGCCTACAGATATCCTTGTTTCTTTTGACAAATTCATTCATTGTGTCAGATACCATGCATTAGATCAAAGGGGGTTTTCAGCTTTAAAAGAGGCTTAACCTGGAGAAAAGGGGGAATGAGGATCTGTTCACAAGTAGTTGGTAGTTGGTCTTTCAGGCTGAGAACTGATGGGGTATTGTAATGGAAGGCACACAAATTAGTTTCAGCGAGTATTCTTTGAGCCTGAAGCCCCCCTGAGTCACAAATCAGGAAAAGTCTGGACATAGCTCAAGGACAGGAGACCGGTTAGATCTTGATAAGAAAGGATGCCCAGAGTTTGGAACCTACTTTTAGATTCAGTCCACTTTACCATGTGCTTTGTGTCCCTTCATATGTTTCTTCTTGCTTTCTATCTTGGAAAGTAATTTTTATTCAAAAATTATTTTAATGTTTCACCAGAAAAAAATCTTGAATATATGTCAAGAAGACTGCTTGCTGAATGATTTTATATGCACCATGAAATACTCTTCAATCTTCAGAAACTGGAATAGGCACAGTGACTAAGCATAATTACCAAGTTTAATCTAAAATCTTCTGTTCCCTGTAATTTTTTTAGGATATTTTTCCTTACTAGTTAATATGTTTTAAAGGTTGTTCTCTGGGTTACGTCTTTGAGAGATTTTGAAAAAAACCTAAATAATCTTGTAGATAATTACATTTCTTTAATGTCTTTAATAATCTTGAAATATGTATAAAAAACTTTTTTTTACCTGATATTCCACAATACTTTCCTTGCATAATTATGGACTTTGGAACAAATTCTGTGTTACCTACATGAGGAAGTGGTTCCATAATTATACTAATGTTTGCATAATTAACAAGCTGCTTGCCAGTTTTAACTGACAAATTCCAAGTTGCTTCTGCACAAGGGGAAAAAAAAACCATAAAAAAGGCAACTTCTGTTAGTTTTTCCTTTCATACTTCTTACAGGTGTTGAAACTATTTATTTCTAATTTGCAAGTGAATTTATGTGTTTTTTTTCTGATAGGCAGTGCTGTACAGCTTTGGAGGGCTGGCTTCCTCCACCTATGTTCTGGGGCTGTGTTGGGGGCTGCCCTCAGGCTCTGCCAACACATCTCAGTCCTGGCTTGTGCAATCCCCTGCTGCTTCTGCCGCAGTTCTAGGCAGCTCTTCAGAAGTGACTGCCAATAGCTCTGACTTCTTCCAAGTGCTGCAGTAGTTTTCTGGTGCTCACAAATGGGGGCTGAGGAAAGACCACCAAAATTTATTTCCACTTGTGACCCAAGGCAAGGTTTGAACTGCAGTTTCCACTGAAAAATGACAAGCGTGCCGTTGGCCTTCTGTACTGCTCAGCTGTGTGGATTTAATGCTTTGCATAGCTACAGAATAAAATGTTGTTGTCTAAATAAAAGCTGAAAACACTTAGTCATTTTAAGATCTTGAAATTAAATGCTCATAACAAAAGCATGAAGGAGAATAGTTGATGTGGCACTTATGAAGTGAAAACAAAAGTGTATCTATCTATCTATATATATATGCATATTTGTTTTTTCAACTTCTAAGTGGTCTCGTGTGTTTTCCTCACAGTATCTATGTATGTATTTAATGCATAACTGTTTGTATTAAAAACCCCATATGCAGTATTCTTTCACTTCAATTTAAAACCTGTGAATCACAACAAAAATGCTATAAGAACATCTAAGGTAGATAATTAAAATATAATTAAGTTTAAATGCCTTGGTGAAGGAATATAAAAATATTTAAATTCAACAGGCTAGTACATTTGCAGTTTTCTTTTATTAGGTGTGAAATCTAAGAATCCCCTGCCAACTCTTGAGGGCTCAATCCAGAATGTTGAATTGAAGTACTGCGGCACATCATTGGTCAAATGTGCCTCTGGGACCGTGGGATCAATAAAAATTTGTGCCAAAGCCCCAGGTATGTGCAGCTGGACCATGTAAAACTTTATTGCCTGTATAGGAGAATTGGCCTTGCTTTTTACAAGGGGAGTTACTGAAACAAGAATTTACTCATTGTTCCTATGAATCAGAGAGGGGTTTTTGTATTCTGTTTTGGGGGGTTTTTGTTATTAGTAAGTATGTTGTGATGATCCAGTCTTGCCTCGGTATAGTCAAATTTTACACTGAATAAAGAAATAGATTTTTTTTTTCTGCTGAGACAAATACCAATCTAGAAGCATTGAAGAAATAGGAGAAATACAGAGTACTTTCACCTAGCTTTATCTTTAGCATAATTTTGATGTATTCTTTTCATTGTTTAATGCCTCATTTTCCATTAATGCTACAGGTAGGTATTTTGCTTGTAAAGTTTTTGAGGAGTTTGTGATTTTTTTTTTTTACTTCTTTAATAAAATTTTTCCTGAGGAGCATGTGGGAACTTATCAATATCTATGATGTCTTTATGGATAAAAACAGCTAAGGTCAGGAACACTAATAATTGAGTGTCTTTACATTGAGTTCATGGTGATGTTTAAATAGATTGTTTTATAAAATTGGGAAGGAAATTACTGTTTGAAAGATAATCAATTACTTTATTTGAAATACTCCTGGATGTCAAGACATTTACAGGATAAACATTAAGCAGGTTTTTCAACAGTGTATATGATGCTGTTCTTTCTGTTTGCTCTTTTAATTCTGTGCTCACAATGTTAGTTAATAGATATTCTCTTTGGATTAGTGAATGTTTGTATTGAAAATTTATCTTTTACTCTAAAAGCAGTAAGTAATCTAATTTTTTATCTTAGGTGATGGTGGAAAAGAGAAACTGATTCCTTTAATTCAAGGCCCTTCTGACACCAGAGACTTACACAGCAGTAAATGGCTCAATGAGAGTAGAAAGCCAGAATCTCTTTTAGCTCCAGATTTGGTAGCCTTTACAATCCAAATTCCACAATATATGGACTACTGCCATAATTCTGGTAAGTACAAAACTCTTGTTAAACTGGTATCACATTACATTTCTCCTATCCAATGTAATTTTCAAAAGAGGGGCTTGATATAAAATGTGCCAAATGTCAAAGTATCTTCTACACACACTGCTCATATTATAATTTTAGTTCACTGTGAAACAAAAGAACAAAAAGCTGCATTTTGATGTATGTCTTTTTCAATAAGGAGTGCTTCATTAACTTTGATTGCCTTTTAAAATAATTATATGAAACTTTTGTAAACTTTAGGCAGGGGAAGGGGGAAGAGGTAGGATCCATGTTGAATATATTGGTTCTATTCTCTCTTCCTGCTACTTGGTTGGCCTTCTTATACAGAAGTTGACATATTGAATTCTAAATGGTTCATATAAATTTGCACCATAATTTATTATTAAGAATTTGTTTATCATAAAATTTGTTAACAGTAAAAAATAATTTAAATAATACTGCAGGGCACACATCCGACCTCATCAAATTTGGTGTTGTGGTGGCCTTAAATGAGAAGTTAACAATTTGTGAGTGTTGTTTGGCTAAATTTAAGGGTGTTGTTGACCTTGTGGGCATAAATACTTCTACCTGACATTCTGATGATTTCTGTGGTCTTTAAACAAAACTTTGGTCTGTTTTAAGCAACACTGATGATTTTGAAATGCGTCTAGTTTAAAATAACTCATGTAGTTTGTGAAATACACCTGGAACTAAGTTTCACTGTCAGTATGGCACTTCTTAAAGCATGCTTTCATGTTTTTCAAAGCTTCTCCTATTGCCATGCTAGGCATGGAATGAAATGCGGGAAAAAAAACAGTCCAAGAAAATATCTAGGTTAAGGAAAGCAAAAGAATTACCCAATGCCAATATTATGAAACACAGAAGAAACTTGAGCACTTCAAGTGTGCTTTTTTTCTCTATTTTTTTCCTGTGTAAGGATTCTTAAATGTCGTTAGTCTGGAAAGTAACAGTGAATTTATTACTGTCATTGCACTTTTTATGTGCATATGTAAGCAACATTTGATGCTTATGCAGAGTAAATATTTGTAAGCACTGTGCACTCCAGCAGTTGTTAGGGATTTTTTTCAGTAATTGTACTTCTATGTTTCTTGGAGAGCATCATGTTGAAAATGTTTACAGCAGTGTTTTTATAACAATTATGTTCATTTCCTGCTCCTAAAGCATTGCCAAAAAGCAGTTCATGATTCAATAATATCTGAATCACTCAGATTTTTAAACAGAAGCTGAAATCTGTTGCACCTGTTGATTCATTTAAATACCTTTTAAATATTCATAAGAAAAATATTTATTACTATTACTAATTTTTGCATTTCTTGCCTTTTTGAGGCTTTTTTTTTGGTTTAATTTTCTGATTTTTGTCTTACTCTATTAATTATATTTTAAAGGCTCTGTGGATGTACCTATACTGTACATTTACTGCTTTTGTTACAGTCATAAGGATCACATACATTTTTGCTCATCAATGTTTATAGATAGTCCAGTTAAATGGCTGGGAGTCCTTGATGGGTTGTGACAAGAGGTGCTTATGAGAATTAAGGCACTGATAAAACAAAGTGCTGGCCACATTCACATTCAGAGATTTTGAGATACAAAACATTTTTTTGTAATAGACAACTGTCTGTGGTACCTGTTTTGTAGATGAATGGACATAGATTAAAATGTTATGATTTTAGAGTTGAAAATGTACTGGACCCTTCACCTGTCCCCTCAGTGTCACAAGAAAGTTGTAGTGATTCTGTGTACACAATGGCAGTCACTAACCTGCATGTTCAGGCTCCAGCTCTGCTCCTCTAGATCTGTAAGGTGGCACCTGTGAGGAGTGACAAACAGGGGGAAAAAGCTGAGTGATTTGCTAAGGCTTTGGTCTCAGTCAAGAGGAAGAATGGCATATTGGAAATTATTTTAATTTTTTTTTAAACATAAATTAAAGCAGGGGTAATTAATGTTTCAAATGTCTCAGGTTCTACGCAAAGGACCAGCAAAGCAAGAGCATTTACTTTCAAATACTTGCTGAAGAAACTGGGGCAATTTAATACAGGAGATATGGCTATAATTTTCATTATGACTGTGAAAATTACATGTAGGGAAAACATGAAGTGCTTTGAGAGCATAAAAATGCATTTTCTGTCAGTTGCAGTCACTTCTGGGAGTTTAAAAAGCTATACTGGATAATTTCACAGAAAAAAATCATCCCTTGGGAGTAAAAGGATTTTTTAAAAGGTGTACTACTGGAGGTGATTGTACAGTACTGAAGTTGTGCTGTTTGTGAAATTTTTCCTAATGATGTTGCATATAATGTTCTGTAGTAGGAATTTGGACTAATTAATTACATTGAATGGAAAACAACTTGATCAAAAATCAAAGCAGCTGTTGGGATATAAAATGCTAAGGGGGAAGTTGTGCAAATGGCATGAGATTCTTGAATAAATCAGGGCATATTTACCCAGAAAACAAGATGGTTCCTCCTCCTCTCCTTGTTGCATCAGCAACTGTCCACTGTCTTGTATCACTGGAATCATATGATCCAGTGTGAGCAAGATGGTTGTGCAGCTTCCTTTTGCTGCTTGTCTGTATGTGGCTCTGCAAAGAGGATGTATTTACAATCTGAGGGATAGAGCATTTGACACTAGGATCTTCGTTTCTGCTATTTCACTTGTGCTGTTGAGAGGAAGAGGAAAAAGAATGTGGTTCTAGCAGTACCATACTGCATTGAGTACAACCATCAAAGGAAAAAGCTCTAAACTGTACTTTCAAAAAGGGCAGTGTTTAGAGCATATGATGTGTAGCATGTACAGTGTATAACAAGTATAAAACAAGTCCAAATACTTAAGATTACCCGTCAGGAGTGATTTAATGTTGGATGCATAAAGTGTCATTATCACATGGAAAACTCATCCACCTATGGAAAAGGAAGTATTTAGGGACAAAGAATGTAAATATGATTTTTAGTCCTTAAATACAAGTCTGAATGCTGTGATTTTATTTTGGATTGGTTGTATGAAAAACTGTCCCAGGTATCTCTATGCATAGTTGTAAAAATCAGTGAATGTGCTCCTCAGTCTTTAAACTACAGCATATAAAATAAGTACAAGACAGGAGATTATTCCATTACCCCCGGGCTTGGGAAGGTCTTCTTACTATTTCTCTGAAATAACCCTGGCTTTATTAACCCTGGGAGCAAGCTGCAGACCTTGTTTGTTTCACCTGGCTTTTGAGAGAAGAGGGAGATTTCAAAATGAATGCTGGTGTTAGTGGTTAATTATGAACAGCTGCTGAATAGATGAGGTGAGCTGATTACACTCTATTTGGTTTGCCATACTGAATAATTGGGAGTGCATGCACAGCCAGTGTATGGACAGCTTTATTACAAATAAATCAAGAGGAACAAAAATAAAAAATACAAAATAAAGTTTTCTGTGAGATCAGCTTAAATGGTCAATAATGGAGCAGTGAAATAAGGGAGTAAATAAAATTACTTGTATTAATATCATGCTCATGTGTTAAATTTAGACAATCAGTGGAGCAAAGCAAGAGTGGGAAGGCTTCTCTAATTTGTTGAAGAGCAAACATTCAACCTTATAAAAGTTGGTATTTCTTGTTTAAGTGATATGTTTCTTAAACTTCCAAAAACTTTAGGAATTTTTTTCCTCTATCAGTATTTTGATTTAGATGAGATCACTCCATTCACCCCCTTCCCATGCCAAAAGGAAAAAATAACTGAAAAAATAATATCTTCAAGCTTGAAAAAATTGCCATAGAAGTTGTACCAGCAGGAACATAAACTTTTTTATTATTGTAAACTATATGATTTTTATCTGTTAGAATTTAATAGAAAGGAGGTGAGAGATTAGAGGTATGTTTGGTTTTATGCATATACACCTACATATGCCCCCAACTTCCTCTTTTTGCAGTTAAAAAAGCATGTCATTGACATATTTTTAAATTTAATTTTGACTGCTTGCACTAGGGATATTAGTCTAAGTTTTAAAGCTGGAACAATTACATTTTTAAACTTCTAATTTAACTAAATCCTTGTGGTAGTAAGTAAATAAGTTTTAAAAAATCCTAGTAAAAGAGAATTCATAGTCTATTTTGAAGTATTTTGGAAAGATTTAACACAACAAATGAATAAAAATGGTTAGTATATTGGAATAATTAAAGACAATTCACATTTGTGGTTTGGACATAAATGTGTAAAAATTATACCCATCTATCTTATTACATTTCCTTTTCTCTCCCTGAGGATTTCACTATGTACTTTATCTGTAATTGTTGCCAGTTTTCTATCAAGTTCCCACTGGGCTTCTGGTGCAAAAAATCTTATCCTATCGATGACAGAGCTTGCCGGAATGATTTCATGCTCTTAGCATTTTTGTTCACGGGAATTAGGGGGAGAATGTAACTGCAGCTGAACATAGCATCTATTTTTGTAATTTTGAAGTTTAGACTCTGTTATTGGAACTAAATGAAGAGATGCAGGTGTTCTCCAGTTCAAGTCCTTTGGGATTTTTTGATGGTAGATGCTTGAAAAGAAAATGCATGTGTTTCCAGAGTCAAACAGCAGCTGTGGACAAGGATTTATGTTTTTCTCAGAACTTTGGGATTTCAAAATGTTACATTTAATCACATGCACAGAAAGGAGAGCAAATGTTAAAGATGTTACGTATAAAACTAGGAGACTGATCTTTTTACCATACCAACTAGTTGTGGGAATAGAGGAACAAAGTGATCTTTAATCTTAATATGCACAATTTCAAAAGGATTATGATAGTTGCCAGGACTCTGGTCTTTTGAGAACTTTGCTCAGGCAGTGCACAGCATTTATATCTTCTTAATTGCTTTTAAAATCTGGTTTATTCTTATATTTTTCTTTGGAAAAAATGTGAATGTTAATAGTATGAATTACTGAAAACACAGTATTCATGTAGGCGTATTTTGGAGGGTGAATTTAAATTCGGCAAGTATACATGTTTAGAAAAAAAATTCTGGCAATGTCCTGTAGTTTTCAAAATTTGATTTAAAATAGCAGTTCAACTGCCTGAACTGAAAGGCTATATTTGGAAGTTTTCTTTCTGACGGAATTTGTGGGCAAAAGTATTTTGTGGTAATGCAATTTCTCCTTCCCTTTCTCTCTGGTGATTTTTCAATTAGTTGATTGTAGCAAACAAAATGACATCTTAAATTTAGCTGAAATTCAGGCAAGGGCAGTGGATGGTGATACTGCTGAGCAATTTAGGAAGGGAGAATGGTGTGGGGAGGAGCAGATTGGTAACAGTGGCAAATGCCAAGTTAATTAATACCAAGGGAGAGAGAGTAAAAGCCTTTTTTAACATTCACCAGTTTGTGTGTGCTCCATTCTCTGCCATTACCCTCACAACCTCACTATGTTGTGCACTGCAGCCATTTTAAATATCAAATATTTTTCCGGGCTTGAATCACCACTGCATGTACTGCCTTACAAAGATCCAGCACATCTCTAAGAGAGAAGTAAACTTGTCCTCAAGTGCAGTCTGTTCCTCTGCTGGCTGCAATTGTAGATTTCATTTCCATAGCAGCAGGGAGAGACGTACTATACTATGCTGACTAGATTAAGAGACTACTTCCAGTGAGGTGCATGAATCTAGCAACTGCAAGTAAGTTCTGGTTATAGAAAGGTAATTGCACAATGCAGGAATAACACAGTTTGTTCAACTTTTCCTCAAGTAATTCTGCACTTCCTCTTGGGGAAGAGGTGTTTTCATCTCTCTGCTTATGTTGTGGTCAGTTTCTCTCAGTATGCCATAAATCCTTCAGCAATGCATGTGTTCTAGAATTCTGAGATTGTGATTTAATAGGATTCTGAGTTTTGTAAAATCTTTAAAAGTTGATAATTAAAAAAAGAAAAAAACTGAAAAAATCTACATTGTCATACAAGTTGTTAGGAAGTTAGCCTCTGTAGTTGAGTTTCCTGGATTCTTTCAATCCTGACTGACCTTGAGATCTACTGTTCAACTGCACCATGGAAGTTGGGTAATTTCTTTAGTCAAAGAAGCACTTTTTATTTATTTTTTTTTTAATAAAATCACTTAAGATTAATAGTTTGGGCAAAATAATAACAAAACACTGTGACAATGGGGACACAACTCCAAATGGCAGGACACTTGCACTGTGAAATATGTGACTGAGGGAACTGGAAAGCCTGCATCTCATCTGGATTTATAATTTTTTGTAAAAACTCATTTTCTGACTTTTTCTTCTCTTTTAACTCAGGATAATAGTGTTCTACCTGTCAATAACGTAGTTGATTTTGCAGTTCTTGAGATAGGACTTTGAGCTTCAGTATTGGCAGTTTAAGATTTGAGCTCTTGAATGGTGGGTAGTAAGAGTATGCAGGCTTTAAAGTACATAAAGGAAATCTCTCCACCTTCTCTTTAAATAGCTTATAACCTAGAAAATTCTGTAAAAGTTACTAAAAAAGAGTGGTTGAAAAGCCTTTTCTTTTTTAAACTTTTAACTCATTAAATGTGTAGAAGTTAGGGAATGGCATATGAGATTATTTCTGCTACCTTTATTTTGTATGTGTGTGCATATGTGTTCCATTGGATTTCTTTAAAATCTGGCAGTATCAAAGTGTTCCATATGGCCACCAAAATCATATTTAACACTTCTGTTATTACAAAAAAAAAAAAAATATCTACATGTGGGTTCAAATGATAATTTCTATTTTCATAATGGTAGAGGCTGATGTATCTGTGCTTCCTTTCTTCATGAAAATGCATTTACCTTTCCCACTTATGGCATCTGGAAAATCATTATTCAGCAAGGTGACTAGATACTTATTGTTGGTTTGGAGTGTTTTGAAAACGTGACAGGTATAGGCTCTCAGCAATTGCTGACACATAGCTTTGGACACTGAAATCTGTTTTTAATTGAGAAAATATATGTTGGCCAGCATATTGGGATAGTTCCCTCCCATTTTGAAAAAACGCCATGGGATCTTTAACTTCCATTTGGACACTTCCCAGACATGGGCATAAGGGACTGTAACTGTTTATTTTCAAATAGTGTTTTAACTATCTCCAGGTTTTATAATTGAATTATGTTGCTCTCACTGCCTCTTTAGTGATGTAAATGATTCATATAAGATGGCTACATTTTTGTAATGAAACGCTAAATAGATATGACTGAAAATCAGTAGACTCTCAGTGGTAAATTGTAAATGTACTTTGACTAGGTCAACTTCTGGTTTCTTTAAATTTTAATAACGAGTAATTAAATAACGTTGTAGCACATTTGATAAAAACAGCACTAAATGAAGTATCTTATTTTTAAAGCAGAAATTATTATATATAAAAATATATTTGTTCTTAATCTAATTTTTTTCAGTAGTTTTCATGGTTCAGCTCTTTAGCAGTTCAAAAAAATGCTACGGGTCACTCCCAAAATTCCAATGTTCTGTTTATAATTCAAATGTACTGATAGTCTAGTATTTCTGATTTAGGATGCCCTCAGAGTGAATATTCAACCACATTGTCCCTTTCTACCCAAACACTACTGTTCAGAATTTCTCACAGAAATTCCTTTCTGTGATGTTATGAATAGCCAGTTGTGGTCAGCATTTAAAGTTGGGCCATTACCAAGTGACTGAAGAGCTGGTTTTATGTAGAAAGTAACAGTTCACAGTCAGGATAAGCAGAGCAGGTTAGAATTTTAATGTTACTGTATTTTTTTGAATTCAACTGGATAACCTCTGTCATGACTCCCAGTCTAGGACAGACTCCTTTAGCTGACCAAATTGAAGTTATTTTGAACAGACAGATGATCTTTAAGGTGTACAACTTTGGAAACATTTAAATTAGTTTTTCATGTGCTTTGAAGCTTTTCAAGGTCAGTCTCTATTGTTACCAGAAATCTGCAAACTGTATAAAAATTAATACTGCAGGAACTGTTATTCACTTGTAACCTTTAGACCATTTAATCACTCTTATGCTGTATGAACCAATTTCATTTTACCTATGCACTCAAATAGAACTAATACATTCAAGATACGTAATATATACTTGTGTAAGGTGGCAGAAGTGCTTACAATGGATGTCAGGAAAACAGTGAACTGTGTAACTTTTCAGTTCTAGTTAACAGCTGAGATTACCTTACCTATATTATGCGAGCCATTAATGTTGAGTATCTCTATATAAAAGGCTTTAAGTATAGCAAATTCAAATACAAATGTGGTATATTTGAGGTTATCCTGACATTCTCAGTATCACATGGAATGCTAAGTCTATTTGAGAAATGCAATGATAGGATTAGAGTGGATATCTAGTTTAATTAAATAGCAAAATATTTTTAATTCTTAATTTTTATCTGATTTACACTCTTCGGAAGAGAAAAAGGCATTTTGAAAAGGGGAAAAAAAATTGATTTTCAGAAGTCATGTCTGAAAGAGAAGATTCTAGCTGTTGCCCTGGTCTTGCAGCCAGTTCAGTGAAAACAAACGTATGCTGGAGCAAAGTAATTTGCTGACCGGACTTCTGAGTTTCCATCCAGTCACATTTGTGCTGCAAATTGTTGATACCACTTGCAGCACAGCCTATTAGTGCATGTTCTGGCTTTCCTAAGTGTTTTCCTAATTTCTGATGTATTTTCAAGGTGAAGTAGACAGATCTGGTAAAAAAAAAAAAAAAATTTCTCCCAGGAGATTTAGAAAACTTTATATTTGCAAAATAGCAAATAATTCTGGGGTTCTACTTTCTGAACTGATGAGAACGCTTCGTGGTCATGCAATGAATGGTTATTCTGACAATGTCAATGGAAGGGGAACAGGGAGTTCCAAACATTTCAACTCTTTCAGTAAGTTTGCCTGCATCTACCAACACTTACACATTTAGCCTGGGTTCACCGTCTGCCACTGTAGAGCTTCTGAGGCTGCTTGTCTGGGGTTTGTGCCAAGCTGAAGAAATATCTTTGGCTATTTTGCCTCATGTCTAGGAGCCTTGGAAAAAAAGACCACTGCCTTTGGGAAGGTGGATGTGAAAGGAGTCAGACTGACCAGAGTTTGAGCTACATCTTTTTGAATGTCAGTGTTTATAACTGTCATGCCAGTGGAAAAAAGACTGTGGTCTAATACGATGCAAACAATATGTGAAAGTAAAGTTTATTCAGATATCTAACATTAATCTTCAAATTAATAATCTGAATAAAGAAGTGGCTGACTGCCTCTTCTCATCTCCTGCTGCCCTCAGAAGTACCTATGCTTGTTTTACTTTTGGAATAAAAGTAATTAAATCCTAAGAAAATATTGTGTAAATACAGTATAAAGTATAATATTAGAACTGGCTTGGCTATCATAGGAATTTTCCCCCTTAAAGTGGGGAAAGCAATGAAAATTTTGTAAATAGAAACAATACTTTGAAAAATAAGAAAAGATATGATTGAATATAAGAATTATTAAATACAGTATCTGATGCAACATCAGCGGGGTTATGGAGCACATACAATGATGGCTCATCACTTTTAGATAGTATTCCTTTCTCTTCTGTATGTCCATGGCCTAGATATGATCAATTAGATGTCCAGTTTATGTAAAAGTTGATAAAGCACATCTTTTGTGCATTGGGCTTTGCATGAAATATATGTACAGCATATTTCTTATTTTTAGTGTAACTATGTTCATGTTTGGTCATGTATTCAATAGAAATAAATTAATAGAATGAGAATATGAACTCTCTTCTCTACTTTTGAGCTCTCTTATGTCCCTGCTGTCATAAGAGAAAAATAATTTAGTATTGAGAAAATCTCCTTTTAGGTTGTGACCTGAAGATTTGTACAAGAAAGTGAAATGTATTCAAACTATCTTTATAAAAGTATTTGAAGGATATGTTAGCCCAAGCTCTGGATTAATACTTTTCAGATGGTAAAATTATTGCAAAACACTTCTTTCATACATGTTTCATAATAAATCCATTATTTAATGGTAAGCTTAAAATGAACCTATTATGTTAAAAGTGTAGTTTTAAATCAACTTTTGGAAAATCTTACAGATAGAATGTAATTTTCTAGAAACAGATGTGTATTTTCAAGAACACATATCAATCCTTTAAGCAGTTGCATGTCTAAACTAATAAAATGAAACTTTAATGCAAGTTGCAGTCAGTTGATTAATTTCTTTTTAATTACAAAATGAAATAATTAAGGCATATTTATATTTTTCAAAACAGGAGTAATAAAATATAGCAATCGTAATACTAATTATATTTAGTGTAAAGACTTTTGTAATAATTTGAAGCCAATAATACTTCTTTTTTGTTGAGTTGTAACATAAGCAAAGTATAAGCCTGTGAAAAGGATGACTTAACACAACTGTTGATGCATTTCAACTGAAACATCTTTATCAAGTTAATACAAGAAGCAGTCATGCCCTACTTGAATTACTCATTTATAATGGCTGAGCAGCAGCCTGGATGTGGACTTCGAAATCCTGGGAAAATAAGATGCGTGCATGCATCCAAATGTCTAGAGTCTTTAAAGCAGCTGTAAAATGTTGAAGGAGAAGTCAGCTACTAGCTGTTGTCTACATTCTCAGTCTGAAGGGAGGTGTGATCATTTAATTGCTAACCAAGTTTAATATTACTGTAGTCATTGCATCCTCAGTTCAAAACTTTTTTATTTTCTAGAGCTATTGGAACTGAAGAATCAGAATATTTGTCTTCTTTGTTGCACACTTTATTGCACAATTATTCCAACTTTCTTTGAAGATCTTATTTGCTTTGTTAAAATACATACATTTTTCTCTAATTTTTATTGTGCTTGTAATGGGGAAATAGTAATCCCAAAGGTGTGTAAAATGTCAAAATAAAGCATATGTGTGGGTAGCAATTCCAAAAATGCTACCTTTGCGCTTAGTAAGGGCATAAGAGTATAATAGCTGGTAAAAGCCATATATTAAGAGGATTTCTGTCTCTCTGCACTGTTGAGATGTTGCTGTTTGCACAGTCTTTTGCAGATGATGGCATTGCCAGGTTCCTTGTCTTCACAACTTGATTTCATGTTTTCTTTGAAAAGACAGACATATAGGAAATTAGCTGATCAACTTTAATTTTTCTTCAAATTCTTGCACCATTCCAAAGGGTGTGCATCCCATTATACCTGAAACAGAGATTTTTCATTAGAAGTGCCAGATGTTTCTCTAGTATCCTCACACTTCCCAAGTCACCAGTATAGAAGTAAACACTCTTCTTTCTACTGCAGGAATTGTACGAGTTCCTATGACAAGAAGTGAGAGCATGAACATCCAGTTTTGCATGTTGGAAAATTTGTAAGGCAGTGTGAACTTTGTGTTGCACTTTGGAGACAGAAAATAAAGTCCATATTGTATCTATTCAGGGATATTCATAATCATATCACAGCAGCTGGTGAGACTGCAAGGGTGCTTAATTAAGGATCATTCAGGAATTGGTCAAGTAGTTTTTTCCTTCTTTCTGTTACAAGTAGAATTCAGATGACTTGTACTATGTCTGATTCCTGGAAAAATCATTATCTCAAAATCATGAGATGGACGGAGAATCTGTTTCTTATACAATGGCAGCAAATTAGGCCCTCAACTCAGAGATCATGCCTTCCTTCCTGGTACTGGAAGAGAGGAATCCACCTTAAATGTAGAAATAGGATGGTTAAAAGTCTTCACTCATATTTTTTCCAAGGCAGCCCTAGTAGAGTTATTTGGTATAGCTCTTACAAAAGAGCTTTAAACTAGATTTGAAGGAAGAAAGGAATAAAACCAGGCTTAGTACAAATAAACTTGGGGGCAGCATACCAGTTTGAGGGATGCTATGATAGCAAGGTCCTTTGGTCTGCCTCCTCAGTGGAAGTTGGGGATCGAAATCAATGTCACAGCAAAGACACAAGGGTTATTAAATTTTTAGAAACCATAGAAGCACCTGAGAATGGTTACATAGGAATTAGGGCTTGTTGTCCCCGAAAGGCAGAAATAAGTAGTCCAACTGAAGTGCATTTACACCAATGCATTCAGCATGGGCATCAAGCAGGAGCTGGAAGCCACTGTGCAGCAGGAAAACTATGACCTGCTTGCCATCATGGAAATGTGGTGGAATGATTTGCACAACTGGAGTGCTGCAGTGGATTGCTGTAAACCCTTCACAAAGGATAGGCAAGGAAGGAAAAATGTTGGAGCTCTGGATGTTGGGGAGTGTTTTCATTGTCTGGAGCATAGTGATGGTGAGAGTAGGGTGAGTGTTTATTTTAAGTCAGAGAGAAGGACAAGGCTTTGGTGAGAGTCTGTTGTTTGTGAGCAGGGATGGGCTGGTAGGTGATGTGGGGGTTGAAGTCCTCTTGGGCCCAGTAATCATGAAATGACTGATTTTTTGGTTCTCGAGGAAGTGGGGGTTAGGAGAGCAGCACATCTGCTACTGGACTTCCAAGAGTTTACTTTGGCATGCTTAGGAGACTGGTTGAAAGAGTTCCTTGGAAGACAATCCTGAGGCACAAAAGAGTTCAGGAAAGCTGAACATAATTTAAAAAGGTAATCTTAAAGTTGTAGAAGGCTGTACTCATATGCTGTAAAAGATGAGCTGATGGAGCATGGTGTCTGATGTGGCAGAACGGTAAGCCTTGGTTGGAAATTAGGAAAAAAAGAGGAGCTCATGACCTTTGGAAGAAGGGTTAGAAAACTGACAGGGACTGCAAGGACATTGTGAGGTAATGAAGGAAGAAAATTAGAGGGGCCAAAGCCCAATTAGAACTTAATCCGGCTACTGCAGTGAAAGACAATGAGAAATGTTTCTGTAATTTATAAGCAACAAATTCCATTATTGGATGCAGGGGCAAACATGGTGGCAAAAGATGAGGAAAAAGCTGAGGTACTTAATGTCTTAATACCTCAGTCTTTAATGACAAGACCACTTGTTCTTTGGGTACCCAGCCCCCTGACCTGGAAGACAGGCTTGGGAGCAGGATGAAGGCTCCGTAATCCATGGGGAAATGGTCAGTGACCTCCTATACAATTCAGACATACACAAGTCTGTGGAACTAGATGGGATCCATCCGAGGGTGCTGGGGGAGCTGGCAGAAGAGCTCACTGAGCCATTTTCAATCATTTACCAGTGGTCCTGGCTAACTGGGGAGGTCCCAAGTGACTGGGAATTGGCAGTAGTGACCCCTATCTATAAGAAGGGCCAGAAGGAAGATTTGGGGAGCTACAGGCCCATCTGCTTGATATTGGTGCTGGGCAATGTTACACCACAGATCATCACGAGTGTCATCATATGGCACATGCAGGACAACCAGAGGGATCAGGTCCAGCCAGTGTGAGGTTAGGAGAGGCAAGTCCTGCTTGTCCAACCTGATTTCTTTCAGTGACAGGGTGTGACTGGCCTAATGGGTGAGAGAATGGCTGTGAGTGTTGTCTACCTGTGTGTTAGTAAAGCCTTTGATACCATTTCACACAGCACTCTTTTGGAGACACTGGTTTTTCATGGTGTGGGTGGGTGTGTTCTTTACTAGGTAGGAAACTGGCTGGTTGGCCAGGCCCTGAGAGTAGTGGTGAAACTAAATCCATTTGGTAACTAGTCACTAATGGGGCTCCCCAGGGCTTAGTGTTGGGGCCAGTTCTGCTTCGTATCTTTATCTGGACAAGGAGATTGGGTGCAGCTTCAGTCAGTTTGCAGAGGACATCAGGTCAGGTGGAAGTGTTGATCTGCTGGATGGTGGGAAGATCTGGGAGGCATCTGGATAGGCTGGATTGATGGGCTGAGACCAACAGTATGAGGTTAGACAAGGCAAAATGGTAGGTCCTGCACTTGTGTCACAACACCATCATGCAGTGCCACAAACTTGGGCAGAGTGGTGGAAAGCAGGCATGTGGAAAAGGACCTGGGGGTGCTGGTCAGCAGTGGCTGGATATGAGCCAGTGTGTGCCCAGGTTGCCAAGAAGGCCAGTGGCATCCTTACCTGTGTTAGGAATAGTGTGGCCAGCAGGACTAGGACAGTGATTGTCCCCTCATACTGGGCACTGGTGAGGCCATACCAGTGGCCAGGGCTGTGTCCTGTTCTGGGCCCCTTAATTCAGGAAGGACATTGAGGTGCTGCAGCAAGTCCAGAGAAGAGCAATGGAGCTGGTGAAAGGTCTACAGGGTGAGGGTAAGCATAGTAGGAGTGCATGAAGCAGCTGGGGTTGTTATGCCTTGAGAAGAGGAGGCTCAGGGGAGACCTTAATTTTCTCAACAACTACCTGAAAGGAGTTTGTAGCCAGGTAGGGGCTGGCCTCTTTTCACAAGTAACAAGCAGTAGGACAAGAGGAAATGGCTTCAAGTTATGGTAGAGGACATGGGACATTTCAATTAGGAAAAAATTACTCACTGGAAAGGTGGTCAGGTGTTGGAATAAGCTGCCCAGGGAAGTGGTTGCGTTACTGTCCCTTGACAGCATATAAAGACATCTAGATGTGATATTTAGGGACATGATTTAGTGGTGGACTTGGCAGTGCCAGGCTGATGGTTGGACTGACCTGAAAAGCCTTTTCCAACCTAAACAATTGTATGATTCTATATAACCAGAGAGGACAATATTTTATCTTATGTGGTTGTGTAAAGTGGAGCATTTTGGATGGGTTTGCATTGCTGTTTTCTACTGAGGCTCTCTATTGGGCCACTGCAAGAGTATGAGGAAGGGATATTTGCAGTAAGAATGCACCAACCCTTGTAGCCTTTATTGTGACTTGACTCTATTTGGATTTAGCTCTCACAGTTTTTCACCCCTTCTCAGATGGAAGCTGCTCAGCTAGCTCCAGTAAAAGGTTTCTCTGTTTTGAGATGTGAATTAAATAAGTTACTCCAGAACACTTGTTCTTAAGACCAAAGAAATTGGTAATTAAGAAACATAGTTGTACGAAAGTAGCATGAGGTAATGCTAAGGGAACAAGCTGTTTTTCATTCATTTTCTGTGAGGTCTCCCCATAGCGAAACACTTGCAAATGAATGCTGCTATATTAGAGCAGGTACAACTCAGTTACAGCAGCATTTTGGACCTGACTTTAAGGAAATAAAGCAACATCTGAGTTCCTGCCATGCTTACCAATGTGGAGCAAGCAAAGTTCTTCCGCTTCTGTGTAGTAGAGGTACCTCTGCATGTTCTTTTTCCTTAATTCTCTGCTAGGGGTGGTTGTTGGCTTATACACAGCAGCCAGCATGGAGGACTGCTGTTTATGTGTTCCTGAGCCTTGGAGACCCAGTCTCTGTGGGTCGTTGGTTGGGCCTCACACCTAACAGGGCTGTGACTTTCACCACCACTGGAACATCAGAAGCCTTTCTAAGATTGCTGCTTCAGAGAAATAGAAAGAGTGTAGTAAATAATATTAATTATTAAATAGAATTAACTAGTAAAAACTAACCCAAAGTCCTACTTATTTCCATTTTTTCAGAGAATTTTATTTGTTTTTTTAAGAGACAAACCCCTCTTCTTGTCCTTCATTTCCGAAGCTGGAATTCCACAATAAGAATCTGGAAGTGCCAGGGTCAATTTCTTATTTAGGGTTGGGAAAAATGGGAATATACACTTAGCAGACAGCTGGTATAATTTTCCTAAATGTTTTCATGTTTAGCTATACATGTATAAGGAGAGAACAATACCTATTGGCATTGTATCTATGAATAAGGTAATCTGAGTATTGTTGAGATTTGAGAGGAAAGCTTGGAAAAATGATGGTGTGGTCCATAGTGCATTATGTGACGTAGCCCTATAAAAATATTGTAGAGCTGCAACTTAAGAGAAAATATAAATCTTTTTAGCTCTAGATGTTCTTGTTTCCCAGAGGATTACTAGTGGAACAGGAGGACAGTTTCTTTAATTCCTTTACCCATAAGTCAGTCCCTTTGGAAAATCTCCAGTTGGTTCTTCATACCCCAGGAAGAATGCTAGCCAAACACTTGTTTTTTGACAAATTCTACCTATTTCCTGTCAGTGCCAGGGCAATGTGATTGACATTTTTTTTAGGTAAATGCAGACAAACTCTCCTTAATATACGTGGGATAGAAAATATAGTGTGTATGTGTATGAATATCTATATATATGTGTGTGTGTGTATATATATATATATATGTACATATTTTAGTATATACGTGTAGTGAATTTTCCCTGTTACTTTCCAGTAATTCTTCTACATAAGATAGGATAATAATAAAGTATCTTAAAATCTCATAGCTTTTTCTTACTTCTTTTAAGGAACTCCACCTGACCTTGTCCTGTCATGACTATTTGACATATGCAGCACTTTTAGATGAACTTTGCATGCCAAATTATCTTTTACATAATAGGTTTTTTAGTTTATATTAACCAACAACTACAACTTTAGAGAAAATCAGTGTTTTTCAGCATTATATGGCTTCTTTACTAAATTCTTCCTGTGCTTTTATAAATTAAATTATGCTCCAAACAAATAGGCTGTAGCTAATAAAGTACATGTTATTCCACTGAAAATTCTAAACAAAAACCATTGTATGGCAACTTGAAGTATATCCAAGGCAGCTAGCATTGCTGCTTTTAGTAGTATCAGAATAACATTACACCTACTTAGAACAGCAGAATGTGTCTTGCATGTTAGTGTGCCAATGCAAATAATAGTCAGACTTTCTACTATGTTTCTTCTGTAAAGTGCAGTTTAATATTTAGTTGCTGATAGTGTCCATTATTATTGTTATGCTTTGGATCAAGGAAAAGATAAAATAGTCTGAGTTACAAAGCATCCAATAGCTTGAATTTTCTGCCCAAGGTATAACAGAAAGCAGCAGACTGAAGTTCAAATTTATATGGTGAATAAGTTTGAGTAGTTTTCTGTGCCATTAGTGGAACAAATTAAACTTTTGCTGCTTGAGTGCATATACCTAAACAGTGTAGTGTGGGAGGATTATCAGCCAGTTAGTCTTATTGGTTTATTGGCAGTAGAGCAGATTTAAACGAAATTTTCCCATGGCAGTAGTACTGTATCAGTGATCCCAGAAGTTTTCCTAAGAAATTTATGAAGTGGTATGAAAGTAAATTACTGAAGAGCCATCAAAGCAAGTATGTTATTAATTGACAATTTATTGACTTCATCCTTACTGCTAGTTAAAAGAAAAAAAAAAGGATTAGAATTCCCAGTACACTTTGAAAGCTGCGTGAGGTCTTTTGTATGACATTTCAGTTAACCTGTAATTAATTAACTTAATTAAACAAATATTAGTAAAAGAGTAAAAGCACACTTATTCTGATGGATCTATAAAAATAGTCATAAGATCAATGTAAATAAGTAATGGAAAGTGTGAATCTGGGTCTAGTTAGGGCAGAGTGTAACACCAATTATCTTTGATCTTCTGTGAAACTTAGTCCTTGCTTAAGGAAATCTCTCATAAACATCACTGACTAATTGCTAAAGTATGGCTGAGTCTTTACCCTTCAGCTTATGGTCAAAAATATATTGCTGTATATTATACTGGACCATTTTTCTATGCCTACCTTCAGTACACTTAATTCAAACAGATTGCAACTTGATTTTGTTGCTTATTATTTTACCTCTATTAAAAGAGTAGGAGAGTGATTAAATAGAAAGAAGGGATCTTCTGTTTATTCCAATTTATTCTTTTAACTTGCTGCTTCTGGCTAATTATTTAACTTCTCTGGGTATCATTTCATCTGCAAAAATATATGTTAATATCCCTGTGAAATGCTGTGGGAAATGCCATGAGAATATTTTCAGCCTTTTAGTTGGAAGGTATCATGTGAAGACTGGAATTTTGTAGTGACAGTAGTTAAGTATTAGTGAGCATGCTGTTGTTCTTGTAAACATCTAATATTTGAAATAGGAATTTAATTCCTACTGGTATTATGTGGAAGTGGAGGTCTCCTTAAACTTAAAAAAAAACCCAAAAAACTAAAGCTGTTCTTTCCAGATCATTCATGCACATTTTACATTTATAGCTTTTTTAATTTCACTCTTAATTAAGACATGTAGATTTAATGGCAGGAATATTTTTTCTATTACTAATAATCCCTAAAGCCTACTGCACATAAAACACATGAATTCTCTCCTTTTCTGCCTCTTTCTGACAGCTGTGAACTTTTTCTGTTGCTTTCAATGGCTGATAAATTGTTTGCCAGTTAGGAGGGAGAATGCTTGACTTGGACTCACAGTTTAATTTCTTGAGAAAATACCACTCTGCAGTGTGTCCACAACAGAAGCTATTACAGAATATTTTTCTTCGCTATCAGGTTTTTTGGCCAATTTACCCATGAAAGCAGTCTCCTGGAAATCTGCTTAATCAGTAATACTGTTTTGAAAACAAACATTTTGTAAAGATCTGTCCTTTTTCATTAACAGCTGCTAACATTATGAATAAATCTAAGTCATTTTTTTTTCACTCACTCATGATATGCTTCCCTTCTTTGATATTGTCAGTTTTACCTACTTTGTTCATGGTACTTCAACTTTGATCTGGGCTAATTGCCATTAAATTCACACCGCTCACTGACTTGGCAAGCCAGAGCAAGTTAATGCTATTCATCATCAGGAGACCAGTTACTTTCTTCTGTCCCCTCTAGGCATGTGCTTGTTTGTTTAACTGCAAAATGATTTGAGCAGTTTTACATATGCTGCTCATATATTTTCCATATGAAAGGCAATAGCACAGCAGAATTCTACAACTGAAGGTTTTTAAATATGTTTATTGCTTAAGACATAGGCATATTTAAAGTTTGGGGTTTTTTTTCCTTGCTGCTTCAGATCCTGTTTCTGTCCTGCAGCGAGATTTCACAGGAGGTATTTGGAGCTTGTACTTGGATCGAGGAAGGATTTTTGTCTGTTTGGTGCTTCTTTACTTTTCAGAATACAGATTAATTTTGCCTTCTAAAGCTATTTAAATATATTGAAATGAAACAAATACAGGATTTTTTCTAGGGCTGGTTTTCCCTTCTTCAGATGTCACAGGCTGTCTGATCTTGAGAGAAGAAAAGACAGAATCTCCCAAGTCAATCTGTCTTGGACTTGCTCGTTATCTTTGTTGGGCTGATGTGATAACTTCTGGGTACTGCATAATGTACCAGTGTTAATGCAGGTGGGAAGGAATTAGTTTATTAAATAGACATATTTATTAATTTTAAGCATTTAAAAATATTAACCTTATATTTTGAATATTAAATAGTTCTGATGAAACAGGTTTAGTGTATAAATTTCATATCTCTGAACTTGGATTTTTTTCCTCCAAAAGGCAGAGAATTGCATTCAGTGGAACATGGGACAGTGGTTATTTTTAAATTCATAGTCCAATACTACCCTCAAGAATCATATATTGGCCAATAATAGTTGCTCTTCTCAGAGAATGTAATCAATTGAGGCAAGATGTAACATCTAGCACATTATTAATAAGATAAGAATAAATAAAAAGCATGAAGTAGGTTTTTATAATATGTGGTGTTAAATTGGCTCAGTTTGAAGCTGATGAAAAACTTGTTCAGCAACATTATTGCTAAATCCTCCTGAAGGCAGCTTGGGAGATAATAATAGTAGATCAAGCCTTTGCTGGTGTGTTTCTTGAATCTTTTGTAACTTTTTGACCTTCATTAATAGTAAGTTTTCTGCACTGTGTGAAGAACTGTTTTGATACAATCACCTCTAGGGGAAGTATATTTGAAAATTCAGAACATATTTTTGATTATAAAAAAAAATTGTAGCAATGCTGCTTTCTGTTCCCTTCCCTTTCAAATCGAAATCTCTGATTTGGTCAAAATTATTTGAGGGTCTTTTTTTAAATGAGCATCTGTTCTCTGAGTTATTTTCATTTTGTTTTGGTTATTTATTGTTCATTATTTCCAGTTACTGGTACCATCTAATGTTTCTACTGTTTTTCAGTGTCTGCCTTAAGTCTGCAAAATTAATGTTACTTGAATATTCTTTGAATTTTAATCTGTTTAGACTGCAGTGAATGATTACATCATTGTGTGAAACAGTTGAAATATCTACTGAAAAGTTTTATGAATTTTGATAATAATACAATAATCTTTGTTTCTTCATGTCAAATATAAATAATGAATAACATGGAAAGGTAAAAAAAAAGTAACCACTGGTGTGATAGGAAAAATGAAGGGTAAAACTGAATTTGTAGTAGGGCCAAGCAAAAGCAATTGGACAACAATTCTCATTTGGGAAGTAACAAAGCAACAATGTTGTTGGGAGCTACATCCAGCTGCACTGCCGTCATTCTCTGTTTGTGGGATAAATGCGAGGGTTTGGTACCTGATCCACTTTTGTTTTCTGGATAGCAGCAATCTTAAGAATCAGTTTTAACAGAAATGCTTCATGGTGCCATCGTTGTTCAAACAAGTTCCCAGTGGAGCAGATAGCCTTGTCAAGGGCAGGGTGACAATCAAAACACAGCTCAGCCAGGTGCCAGAAGCAATGCAGCCAACTATGGAAGGATCGACCTCACCTGCACTTGCTCTCTTCCTGCTTACATCCCACACTTACAAGAAACAAATGATGCTCACAAAACAGTTCTGTCAGGTGGATATGTTGGAAATTGTGGTGTGAGAGCATGAATAGTAGCCCTAATGTTTAAAGATTTCAGACTACTGTGCAGATGTTGTGTTCAGGATTGTTTTGGGTCCTTGGGGTCCTTCATCTCATTTTGGAATGATGTAGTGTAAAAGCTTGTTGTTTGTTTAGTTTGGTTTTGTGATACAGTTTTCCCATAAGACTTGTATTAATGTTCAGGAAGCAAGATTTAAATAAGAGACTGTTTCTTGTTTTAGTAAAGTTTGAATTCTTTCTCCAGAAGAATAAAATGTGATGTGAGACAGCTAAATACAGTAAAATCTGAAATAAGCTGTCCAAGCTGAACTCACTGGACCACCCAGGTCTTGGACCACCCAAGGGACTGACAACAAGCAATTGCCTGAAAGAGGTGGCCTTTTACTGGAGGTCGAACAAGTTGTATTGCAGACCTTGGATATATTTGGTAGTGATTTCTTAATGCAGTTGGCTGCCTACTGGAGATGGTCCTTAAGTTCCCATTGTATCAGTATTGTCCCCTATAAAAATGGCATATCTTTCTTAGTTCTGACCTTAACAAATTTTTTTTGTCTTTTTAGGACAAAAGTAAAATTAGCAGCTTAGCAATGTGTTGCTACTAAGTAGAGATTTTGAGTTACTATAGAGTTGCGTAGTGCCACGTATAAATAAGACTTTTGAATGGGGTGATATTTGGTGTCACTGGTAGGGTTTGCTATGAGAATTAAAATGAAAGCACTCATGTAAATAATTCTTATTTGAACCACCTTCACTATGCTTCTATTCATGAGAAATGGTACAATATGAAACCAGCTAATTCAGCATTAGAATTGCTGTGTTCCTAAGCTTAAATGACCTTTGGAAAAGGTAGAAAATCTTAGTTGGAAGTTATTTCAAGTGGCAGGTTTTGTCCTTAAATCCACAATAAAATGATGTATATGGGTGTGTAAATACTTCTTGTTAATAAAAATAGACATTGAGTTGAAATTTCCTGTGGCAGTTGTAATTTCAAGATGGTTTCCCATTCTGTTCTTTTAAAAATTTGTTAGTTAAAGTGTAAGTCGTCTAACTTAACCATCCCAAATCAACATTTTTATGTACATGCTTTTGCAGTAATAGTTTTATTCTAGTGATGATAACTTAAAGATAGAAAGGATAAAAGGAGAGTTTGCTGAGATGTAATTAACTGTTATATAAGTTAAAAATCCCTCCATCATGTATCAATAAAATCTTACATTCCTATAATCTTGTTTTAGTAGATAGAGAAAATATTTAAAAGTAAACAGCTGTATCTTGTGCAAACTTTCTCTTAAGTATATGGTTTTATTTCTTTAGCATTCTTTTCCATTTTAAGTTTTATTTAACATCTAATTTTATGATTTTTTTTCATCCTTTCCTAAAACCAAAATAAAGGTAGCATTTTTTTTTTTTTTTTTCACTTTTTGCAAGCTGGGTAAAGCACTGGCTAATTAATTTAACTCCTATTAGAGGAGTGGAATTTCTTTATAGCCTTAAGTCCATGTATTTTTCACATTTTTTCTATCTAAAATGAATGCAAACATTGTTATGGCTCCTTTGAAGACACAAAGAACTCCTGTATCTTTGGAAGATGTGAAGAAACTTTTGAATAAAGAGGAATTAAATTAAAGCCCCATAGGCAGGGCTCAGTGTTGTACTTGTGTTATTGTGGATGTGTACATTTACTAATTTTAGTCTGTGCATTAATAGTAGTTTAATTATCAAATTAATATTATTCATACATAAGTTTCACAACTACTACATTGTAGTTTCATAGAATGGTTTGGGTTGGAAGAAACATTAGAGATCAGCAAGTTCCACCTTCCACTAAACCAGTTTGCTCAGAGCTCCATCCAGTCTGCCCCTTGATGTATGTGGCAAATGAGAAGATGGATAGACTTGGGCCATCCACATCATGAAATGAATTACAGGTGCCAATGTAATAATAATTTAAAGTTAAAACAGTTGACAAAACATAAGTTTACATGTCCTACAAACCATAGATCCTTTTCCTTTCACCACCTTATAGCTAACTGAGTAAAACAAACAAACAAACAAGTTCTGAGATAAAATAGTATGTTAATTGTTTTAAATTTCATTTAATAAGCAATATGATGATATAATAATGAAGAAAGTGGTCAGTATTATTTATAGGCGTAGAGATAAGTCTTGTATTCTTACTACCAGCCTTTCTAATTTTCCTTCAGTTCTCTAATGCTAATAAGTCATTGCAAATCCATGTAAACAGACTCCCGATGAACAGTTTTACTGAGGGGAATGTTCTCGGCAGGGCTTTGTTAACCTGATGTTCTGTGGTTTCGCCTCATAAAACTAGCAAAGGGCTCTCTGCATGGAATGTTAATGGGGTGAAGTAATGAATGCAGGATGGGATGTAAGATTCAAACATGCATAAAGTTGGGGGTTTGGAGGAGATCCTTGCAGACAGTAGCGAAGATAAAAGCATTGGAATTTTTTTTTGTTTGTTTTAAGCCAACAGTTGGATCTCTGCTGGAAATCTGGCTTTGAAGTGAGAGTGTAAGAAAGGAATTAGAACCTAAGCTACATAAATTTCTTTTAATTTGGTCTTGGTGAAAGAAACAAAGTTGAGGGTCATCTCTGTGGTTTTAACATAGTTTTAAAAAATATTCCTATTTCAGAACATGCTTATAAGTTATGTACTTTTTAGTTCTGTGTCAAGAAATTTTCTCTTAAAAGGAAGGTTGCTTGTGCCATACCTTTGCTTTCAAAAGTATACTTTGAGAAACATGCTACTGAGCTAATTTCAGTTCCTGGAATTTGTAATTGCTTTTGTGGGGAAAATGTATTCAATACTTTGTAGTTCCTGAGGAATCAAGCAGTTGAAATTTTTATACAAGTGCAATGCTAATTAGTTACATTGTTCAGGCATGACCTGATGTTGCATTTGTTGTCCAGGGAATGGATACATTTATGGATGATCTCTTTCTTGCTATGTATGAGTGACATTTGTTGGTTGAGGGCCATATCAAGTCTGGTGAGGCAGGTGTATTTATTTTTGTTACAGTAAAGCCCACCCATAACTGTCAATCTGAAGATGTTGATCAGATCACCTCTCCTTAATGACTTGGTCACTTCATCCTCTCACTACTCAGTGTGCCAGTTCTGCTGCATCAGAATGGCTAACCTGAAGGACTTCAACCTTTCCCTGTAAATTTACTGGAAACTTAACAGCAAGAAAAGATGTGTAACTGTAATTTGAAACAGATCATCCCCTTTTTTTAGTGAGGGCATGTGTACTTTTTTTTTTTCCACAAGACAATTTTTGTTTCTTATTTAAATACAAACAGCCCAGCTGCATAAGATTTCACAATATGGAATAACAAGTAGTGATGCTGCAGAGAATGGATGCAGCATGTTTTTGGGAAAAAACTACTGTTCCACATTTCAGGAAATAGAAATGTCTGCTAAACATTGACAGTGGGAGGGTATGATTAACTAAACACTGTGAAAACTCCTTACTAGGTAATTTTAAAAGTAGATAATCTTAACTGTTTGATAGCAGATGAGACCTGGTGAAACTCAGATTTGCCTATTTGCTGGCATTTGCATTCACTCATTTGCATCTAAGCTAAATGAAAGAATGGAGGTGGAGCAAGCTGGTTTATTTCTCTCAATTTTTACCAAGTTTTGAGAAAACAATTTTGTAGCACTGGAAAAAGTACAGTGTTGGGTTTTTCTGGGGGTAGGGGCTAAGGAAGAAGAAGGGTTGAAAGAGAAACAGTATAGTCTTTGTAGTACTAGCATTGCTGACTGATACCAGTTATGGATAAATTATGGAATATGTGTATGAAATACAGTAAAAATGGTCATGAGAGAAAGTGGAATGTGATATGCTTACCTCTGTCAGTCAAATATTGTTAGAATGAACAGTAGCACATAAATATCATGTTGTAATGATTTATATGGGCTTGTGTGATTTACCTGTTTTGAATAATGGAGTGTTTTGGCTTACTCTTAAGAAGGTAGTTAAGAGATAGCTTTATAAACTGTGTATATTCATAAAGGAACAGGCTTTTGAAGCTTTTCGGAATGAACTGAGATTGAATGGTAATTATAGAACAATTCAAACTCAGGAGATGTGTATTGTAGTTATCAGAACAATTTATGACGGTGATCAATGTATTCTCCAATACCGAAAATGATAAAACCAAATGGGGGCTTTTTCAGAAGTTATGTTCAAGTACAGCCGTGTTTGAAGTCTCATTCAAGGAAGTTTTACCACATGCCTTTCAGTAGAATTAATTATTAAGTGGATGAATCTTGAGTCATTGATATCTCTCACTTAGTACATGGCACTATAAGATTTCTGTGGTAGAAATCCTGTCTGGTAAGTTAGCCAATACTGAGCCATTACTACTGGTCCTCAGTTTTTTGCTAACTTTGTGATCTGTAGAATTCTGTAGCACTTGCTGTGAAGAAAAAACTTTAGAAGAGTAATGTGCAACTTAATGCCAGTGATTGTCTTGGATATTGCTTGACATATTAAATATGAGCAAGATACTTAGTGAAGACTGAAACTGCAACTGGCCCTGCTCTTGTAGGCATTCAGTTGTACTCTCAGTAGGATGCACAATGCTTATTTCTGGTCATTCCGGTTACTTCAAAAGGATGAGGCTTTTTTCTCCTGTTTTATGGCAAAAATTAGAAGAGGTTTTTAAAATAGAGGCTTGAAATATTTGAATTTTAATCATTTGTTGAATATGTGTATTGGTTCATGGAACAGTGATTGCATTGCAGTGATGGCACCCAGCTGCATGCGTCTCCTTTGATAAGTGCCTTTGTCAGTGCCTGATGGAAATACAGAATTTGGGTGAGAAGTTGGCTGAAATCCAGACAAGATGAATTGGTGGCAGTGGTTTGAGAGAAACAGCTTGGAGGAACCCTCTGAGGTTGTGTTATTCTTTGATGGAATGCAACCAATATTGCTTCTCGGAGCAGAGAAAGTTTATTGACTAGGTGTTCGTTAGGCCAAAGTAGTTTAGGTTTCGTTATTTCCTCCACCAAAAAAAAGGCAAGGCCAATTTAATGGGGAAACTTTTTGCTGACAATTATGTAAGAGCATTATAGTTTTGGACATTAAGAGTGTGTAGTGACAACTCCAAGTATTGTACAGCCAGGTCTTAGAATCACAAGCTAAAAATCACAGTATTCTTATTGTTACTCAGTTTTTCTTTAGGTAAAAAGAAAGTTTCATGGTTGTGTATTTTTAATATAAACAAATTCTCAGTCATTGAAATGTGGAATGAGTCTTTAATCAAGTTCACTTTTACTTGGTGATTATTAAATGCAGGACACTGAACCTCTTTTTCACTTCCACATCAAGTGTCTGTTGAAGGTCTTAGTTTACAAGATTGCTTAATTAGAATATTTTTATTACTAATGATAATATTTCTGTATAATTTTCTTTTAATATAAATTTAAGTAAAACTTTAGTTACTTTAGTTACTTTAAATGACAATTAAGAATGGAGTAAGCAGATGTCTATCATGCATTTTGCCATCTCTTTTGAAGAATTACCCCATGCACTGCTTGAAGAAAAGCAAAGAATAATTACACGTGAAACTTTTGAGAGGTTGTGCTTCACATTTTTTTTGAAAGGTTTACTTATTGTTTGAATTATGCCAAAACATAAGAAAAATATAAATTCCATTATGTAAATCTTGTATCAGAGGGTCAATGATATCTCAGTTTTTCAAAACAGAATCAAAGCATGTAAGTTGCTGCATGAATAAGACACAAGCAGACAATATTTACTTTGTATATTGACTTCTACCTTACTGGAATGAAAAAGGCTGCTTTTGACTGGTAAAACATATAAACCTTCAGCTAATATGACTTTTTAAGGTCTGTCTGGGATTGAAAGTTGTGTAGTCTGGTGTAAAACTGCATGATAAAGCTTGTTGTGAGAATGGAAGCCTGGAAGCAGAAGTCAGCCAAAAGTTGATTAATGGCCAATAGTCACATTTAATTCAGTTTTAGTGTGGCATTTAATAATAAATCCATTTTAGTAAATCTTTAGTGATTTGACATAAAAGTTTCACTCACATAAAATTTAATAGGTGATTTGCATCATTTGTGAAAAGAGCAGCTTACAAGTCTGTTCCATGTTGGAAAAAAAAATACATATAACTTGATTCTTAAGCAGTGTTACAATGCCTCCACTCTATCAAGTTTAGGGTTCTTGATTCACAGTCTCCATTGGCATTAGCACATGTGTTTGACCCTCAACAAAGTCATGGGAAGCTTTTAGAAGTCTTAGAGGTCACACACTCTCCTGAGCACTAGGGCTTGGAGAAGACCTAGAGAGCCCCCTACATATGAACTCCAAGACTCAAGAATTAATTATTTTCCTAGAAACTAAACATTGGTTCTTCAGCTGTTCATAGCAAGAGCCTTTCTTTAATATTTTTAAACTTTTCAACATGATAATTTGTGCCAATACTAGTAAAACTTATATTTGTTTGTTGAAAAGGTCATGAACCCTGTAGGATTTGGGGATAGAACAGAGCATAAGAAGTCTAATGATAGTAAGAGTTGGATGGTTAGCCCAACAAAAACCAGATTTTTCTGCATGTGATGCCAGAAACCTCATAAAAGGAATGTTTTCAGTATTTTACCTTTTTCTACTGTGTTGTCCTCTTCTGCTCCTTTAAGCCCAGTGACCATGATATTTTTACCTGGTGGGTATCACATACACCTTTTAAAAAGAAAATAAATGCATTAGAAGCTCTTAGAAAGAATTTGGGCTAGCAAGAAACTTGTCAAATTGTATTAGCTCTGAAATGTAGGAAGCAAACACTAAAATTAATCATCCAAATCTTCCTTATTTTAACTTAGAATTAGTTAGAATTAGAATAATTAGTTAGAACTAGAATTAGAATTAGTCAGAATAAAGCTGTGACAAATATTTCATGCTGTGACCTGACATTTGAAGAACTTAATGTATTTAGATTGTTTATACAGATCTGCTCCAATGTTTTGTTTAAAAAGCATGAGTTAAGGCATTTGTTGTTTAATCGCATGAACTATGACTGTGATATCATAGGAGCAAAATTATCATTCTTCCATAAATACTTAATCTTAAAATGTGGATTAAAACTTTTTGCTCAGCTGCTTTTCTTTATCCTTTTAGTGAAGTGGGGATTTCATGAAATGTCTTTCAAAATTTTAGTTTATTTTTGCTTGTTTCTTTTTAGTTAACTGCAGCAGAAAAGATGCAGGAAACTAGAACTGAAACAATTCTTTTTTAGATTGCTAGAATTCAGGGACTCTTCTCACATACTTCATGCTTGACAGAGAATTTAAGTTAAAGGTTAGACCTAATGCACTGATTTGTAGGTTCATTTTCCCATTTATTTATTGGAAAAATCCTGAATGTTTCTTAAGATAGAGAGTACTTCTTTACCACAGTCCCATAATTTAAGTGTTAAGTAAGTAGAAATACTTGGGTTCTGTGAAGTTGTTATCACTCTTAATACTGTGTGGCTGCTGCTGAAAAGGTCAGCTAGCTGCTGGTTGGTTTGCTCTTTTTGGCTTCTTCATTTGATGATCCAAATTGGACTAATTCTACTTCCTTAAAATGTCAAAGGCTTAGATCTGTCTTCACTTGATAAAGAACAGGCATTAGGGCTTTAGAACTGTCACTGCAGTCTCATTGGGTATGCTGCTAATTTATTGATTCCTCTGTGGCACAGCTCCTTGACAGCTATGTCCTTTGTTAACACCTTTCTTATCAAGCTTTGCTTTCTCTGCTGCTTAATTATTTGTTTCTTCTTCTGTGAGGTCTGGCAAGGAGGAAGTACTTGGCTTTTTGTTGCAGTGTGGAGGAGTGCAATCAGTAGCTGCAATGATAGCAATAGCAGGATTAGGGCAGTGCTTTAAATTGGTGACAGGATAGTGAGTTTTGGATAGAGTGAGAAGTTTGTCATACTTAGCCAAAATTAGAAAGTGATTGCATCCTCCTGAGCCCAGCATTAGACATTATTGTCTTGAGAGGTCTCCTCAGGAGTTGTTTAGTCAGTTAATTTGAACAGTTTGTTACTTAAGGCTGCTTGCAGGACTCTACTCTTGCAGGACTGTGATGGAGAGGATCCTAAGTACACGTGGTAAGGAAGATAGACAGTGAAAAGAGAATGATGTAAAAATAGATGAAGTTCTCTAGGAACAGTTTCACTGTCATAAGGAGAAATGTTTTATATAATTGAAATACTTTTTTTTTTTTTTTTT
>VWYP01016895.1:107827-146632 GCA_013400435.1 Pycnonotus jocosus
AAAAAAAGGCAAATATTAGCTACCGCTGTCATCAAATATGAATTCACTTTCTATGGAGGTTGAATTGCATCTAAGAAGTTGTGGTACTGCATGTCATTTTGCAGACCTCATTAGAATTTTTCAAATCTGGGTTTGAAACTTTGGCTTCTGAATTCTTCTGTAGTACATTACTCTCATTTTCAAAGTTGCTGGGAGCTCAGCAGGCAGATCTTGTTGATACCAGAATGTTTTCTGCAATTGCTTCAGATTTGCATCAACTACTGTATTGCTTTGTAGAATACGTCTGCATGTTTCTCAGTGTAGTGGGACTTCAGTGGTGTTTGGGATTTTGAGTCCTGATATGAAATTAATATTTACAAATAACTGTGATTTTCTTTCATAGAAACATCCTTTAACTCAGATTTTCATTTTTTATTTTACAGTTCAAAGTACTCTTATTTCCAGAGTACTTTCCTGTTTCCTTCTGCTCTACTGATTCTGTGAGAATAAACAGAAGTAAAATCTGTGAATAAATGTTTGTGAGATGTTTATGAAAACTGACTGGATGAGCTGCAGAAGACGATGGAGTAGATTGTGAAGTTAAGAGATGAGAAAGTTGGCCTTGAGAAGTTCAGAGTGAGGGAGAAATAGGTTTGCCTTCATTGAAGGGTCATGGCAATGGCTGTTTTCATTCTGAAAAGTGTATGCACAGTTGGAGACAAGGAGGCTTCCAGTCAGTTCTGCAGAATAAGTTGCAAATGCCCTAGCCTTTGCACCTTTAATGATGGTGTTTAGGATATGTTGGGGTTTGTGGTAATCATATAATTCTTGTTGAATAGATTCAAAATGTTACACCACCTTGGATGAGGGCATTTAGAGCCAACTAAGTATCATAATTGTTTTATAACCTGGCAATCTCCATCCCCAAGTAGCTGTAACAGTGTTTTGTAGGTCTGTTGATATGATTAACTTAATTTCTGAATTTTTTTCCTGTTATTAAGTAGTTGTTGTTCAATCTTCAACACAAAAGAAACTTTGTGTTTATTTGTTTTGATTGCTCTGTGACATTACAATGCATTGCAACTTATGTTAACTTCTGGATTTTCAAACTTGTGAGTGGTATGAAGTCTGCTGCATTGGAGAGGGCCTGTTTTCCACACAGGTGCACCTCCAACCCTTTTACCACAAAGGATCAAAAGGTGTTGGGGGTAAGTTTTATTGAGGAGAATAGGGTAATCATCACTGTATGTTCGGCATATTTTCTGGATTTTGGTTTTTGCTGGATGATTTTCCATGGAACATTGTAAATATCTATGCTTCCATAGCTCATCCTGCTCCATCTCTTCTAACAAATTATGGAACTGTTTGCAATGTTTCTACAGCCTTTCACCTAACACTAAATGAATTCTTTCCTGCAAATTACCAGTATATTCAAGAAGTCATTGAATAATTTAATCTAGTTTTGTGGAAAGGTTGGGAAAGAAGTGGCTTTTTGCAGAGGCACTGTTGATGGTGGGTTTTGTAGCTAGTTTAGGAAGGTCTGCCTGAGAGTTACAGAATGAAGGTTGAATAGACACTTATTTATCTGTGAGTCTGACACAGCCCCTGATTCAGGCCAACTTCAATTCAAGGCAGGAGTTGCTGCTCTGAATGTCCAGGCAGAAGTTATCCCACCAAGATTCCAACTGCTCCATGGAGATGGATGGAAGCTGTCCTGATAAAATAATTTACATTGAGGTAAAAGTCTAATCCAGGAAGTGTTACTCTGGTGAGAATCCATAAAAACTGCTTTAGCATTTTGTGTCTTCAAACATCATGGACAAATGAGTTCCCATCTGCTGCTTATCTTGGGCCAACACTGCGCTGTAGGTATTGCTTTAGACTGAGTAACTACAATGCAAGAATAGTAACAGATTGTTGATAATATGGGTGATTTAAAACACCAACAAGTAGATTTAGGGCCTGGTTGAGATTTGTAGTATCATATTGAGAACCTAATCTTTAAGGAATTCTCTGTGAACAGATTAATTAAGGTGATTGCTTTAAGGTGTTTTATTTTCTTTAACATTACTGCCCCCATATGGATATAGTCAGAACACACAGTGGAGATAGGGAAGGCATTTTGTATAATAAAGCAGTTTTGATTTTTTTTTTTTTTTGGTCAACTCTGAGCTCTCAGAGTTCAACTTGAATTTTACTTGCTTGGTACTCCAACAAAACAATTTATGGCAAGGTAGGTGCTGATGCCCTTAAGCAGATAATTTGATAAGAAATGTGCTTTTAGCGTAAATATAGCTCATAATTTTGCAAATGCACCTGTAGTCAGCAGGTTTTCTGGAAATTCATCTTCCTGCCAAACAGAGATTCAACACTTAAACTTTGTTTTTAAGTGAATTCTTAAGTAAGTGTAGCAAACTTCTAAAATCCATTTGAATATAATAAATATTTTAAATATTTAAAAATAAAATTTGACATGTTACCTCCAATTTCTGAATAAAGTCATGTAGCTGGTACATGCAAGTGAATTAGAGGTGATTTTTGTTAAAGCTCAGCATGGTAATCTGGAAGAAATACATGTTCTCATATAGTTTATGTAACTGTCATTTAAGTTAACTTTATTGCTAGAGTTCACTGGTTTCTGTGAGCAAGTACTTAAAAAAAACAACAACAAAAACCCCTCATCTTTTTTTCCAACATTTTGTGTGGTTCACTGTGAAGTACTACATTCTCAGTCCTGAACTGATTGGATTGAAAGTTTATTTTTAACAAGCCCCACACAGTAAAATCCAAAAATAAGGAATTAATAAAGGTTTGCTATTGCCACAGCAGCATTTTTTTTTAAATGGCCATTTCCAGGCAACTAGGGGAACAGTTAAAACTTTTTTAATCAGCTAAAGTGTTACAGTGTTGAGTGTTCTTTATTTATTCCAAGTAGCTCATTCAGTAAATTCTTTGAATGTCCCAAAGGGCTCTGTGTGGAAAGGATGTTTACAAGCAAAAAGTCAGTGTTAAGGTTACACTATATGCTTGCTTAAAGCCAGTTTGTTTTAAACACACTGATACAGGTTAGCATTTGCAGCATTAACTTTGTTAAGCACAGTGACAGCACTTTGTAATCTTTAAAATATAGCCAGTAGTGGTTTGATTTCTTTTGTTTTCATGAAAAAATGTTTTCTGATTTCTTCTGCATTTTGAGAGCATTAAAATGGTACTGAACAACAATTTTTGCTACATACAGTATTATCTTCCCCATTTGACATCAAGAAAATCTTTCATTCTCTTCAGCTGTATGTGTGTAATCTGATAAAACTCATTTTTCTAATGAAAAAACATGATCTTGCCTCTGAAGTGTGAATTCATTTTGGATAGTATTTGTTCATTGCCTATAGAAGAAGGATTGGGGAAATGTAGGCATTTACAAACTTTTATATCTACAGTAGCCTTTTGTAAATACTACTGAATTATCATTTCAGTCACTCGTTAATTTTTCAGATCTATCGGAAGACTGAGGCTTTCATTTGCAATATTGGAATTAAATTAACCCAAAATAGCATAAAGGACCAAATGAAAAAAGGAATTGCAGATGTCCCCTTATTGTAAGAATAGCAAGCTCTGCATGATTATCTGTTAGCAACACAAGTGTTTGTTCTGTTACAGTGTTTAGCAATTTGCCTTTCAAGCAGGCAGTACTGCAAAGCGGCACAAAGATCAACAAGTCTTGTGCGTGACAGCGTACACTGCTGTGCTGTGAAGAACAGAAGAATGGAAACATTTTAAGCTATGGGAAATGAAACAGAAGCTCAGCAGCATATTCATGCCCTAATAACCTATTGATAATTAGGATATAATATGATTTAGCAAAAGCGATAGTATTTTAGGAAAGAAATTAGGTTAAAAGAATGTTTACTTCTGACCCCACTTTGCAGCCAGATAAGAATTAAAGTCATGCTCAGTGGTAATGCATCTGCTGCTCTTCTGTGCCATTCTAGGGCAGATGTAAAAGCCAATTGCACAGGAGATAGTAGTAAAATGACTACAGAGAAAAATTAGCTGACATAGAATGGAGTGGAAGAACAGCTGTTGAAGTGGAGCTGAGTGACACACTCCTTGTCTTGTGCCTTATTTTCCATAAGGGAAAAGGCAAGATCCACATGGTCTGAGTTAACTGATTGTTCTCCAGCACCATTCCAGTGAATTTCTGAAGTGAAAATAGAAAATACGTAGAAGATTCTAGTTCTATTACATTAACATTTATTGAATTTTTTTTAAAAAACAAAACAAAATATTGTCTTAAAGTTTTGTTCAATTTCCCTTTGCTGCTGCTGAATTTCTTTTCATTTATGCTTTAGTTAAATCTGTTCAGCTGAAGAATGCATTTGAAATGCTATTTTCACATTTGGCTTCCAGCATCAAAATGTATGCAAGACATCAAATCTGCTTTATTGATAATTTTTGTATAAATTTGAAATAGAAATAATGCTGACATAGTAGAAACTTCATAGATAATTATTTGCTTTATGAGACCTATATTTAATGATTGCCATAAAACTTCTGTTACCAAAATTGAGTTACAAATCAGATTACTGTAAAGTATTTGTCACACTGTAAAAGTAAATGGTACATTCAAAAACTTAATTGTATTACAGATTCAGAAAATTCAGCATAGTCCAGAAACAAAACCAAAAATGCAAGTGTAGGACAACATGTCTGTAAGAGTACAGGGTATGTTGATGGGTCAAAAGTGAAAATATTGCATGTTCTTTAGGGGCTGGCTACATTTGAAGAAAAAAAAGATGACAATGACAATAAATATATTTGGTGTGTTGGGAATATTATGGGCTTGCAAAAGAACATGAGACATAAAAGGAAGCTCTTGGATAACAGAATGGATGGAAGGAAGATTAAAACTCGCAGTAACTTTGGTTAGAATTAAAAAGATGTGAAACACAAGTGATTATATCAGTATATAAAGAACATAAATTAGTTCTGTCTTAAGAACATATTTTTAAAGCTTTGCTTTGGGGAATCCAACCTGTAGGTGTTGCCATACAGTTAAATGTTTTGGGTGGGTTTTGAATACTTGATTTCCACTATGACCAGCAGTGTTGCCAGAGTTTCCCATGCTATAATTTTCCATTGATTCTCTCAAACTTATCAAAGGACCAAAAGATAGTGCCAGGCTGCTCCATTTAGTTAATTTCAGTCTTACTACTCTACCACATGCTTGTGGGGAATCTCTTACAAAACTTCAAAAGAAAAAAAAATATCCCCAAGCAAGCAAGAAAACTTATGCCTCTCTGTTGTCTCATCCTCTAAAAGTGCTGTATTTACTACTGTCTTCTTTAGTGTCAACAAAGGACCAACAACTTGCAACAACACACGTTGTGTATTGGTGCCTTTTGTCCCCAAATACAGATAAAATTTTTACTCACTCCAACAAAGTAAATGTTTTAGCAGAAATTTTGCAGCACATTACCAATATATGGAGATTGAATGTGTTGCTTTGTAATTCTCCAGCAGAGGTGACAGAGTCCTCCTCCTCCATCTGGAGCTTCATTAGGGCACCATAGGGTCCATTTTTCTGTCCATGTAGCACCACTAAATTTGACCTGGATCACCAGAGGGCACTGCTGGGTCTCTTTAAGGGCCCGTAGCATCCCTCTGTACCTGGGAGAGAGTTGATGGTTGTAGACGAAGCTATATTTTTTCATAGCCTATTCTCTGATAATACCTTTATACCTTCTTGACTCAATAGAAGATCTAGAAAGAAAAGTATAGAAGATGCATCTACTGAGTTTTGGTGTGAGTTTGTTTCTTCCTCCTCTCCCTTCCATTTTACCATGGCAACATGTCTCATGCATTCCTTCTTCAGGCACCTAAAGCCTGGTTGTCATGGGCTGTTACTTAGGTTCACAGTATCCACATTAATCCTACATGATTAACCAGTATTCATGGAATTCTGTGTCAGCTCAGTGCTTCCATTGGACAATATGAAAACTGTGATGCCTTTAAAATAATAATATATTTGTACGGAGACAGTAGTTTCTCTCAGTATTTAAAATCTAATTTATCAAGTTACACTATATGCTCACTTTGTAATGACAGAATAAAGAGGTAATGGTTCTTCAAAAACAATCATCTGTTTGAGTCTTCAGCTTAAAGAACATGTACAAACATTTTGCAGTAATGGAAAATACTTTAAAGACATTCACAACTATAGGCTGTTTGTGAATGTGGCAGTAGTGACAGGAAAATAAACTTTGATGTAATAATGATGTACATTACGTTTGAACTTTATTATTTGATTCTGCTATACTGAAGCTTAAGTACCATGAAATTTCTTCCCTTCAAACAGCTCTCTGGAGGTAGGGCTGATATGGGATAATCTGCCATAGGCACTTTGCAAGCCCCCTATTAGTTATGTGTGTGTCAGCATGAGACAGCTGCTGGTACTCAGAGGGAAAGATCCTGCACAACTAGTCTGTGCCAGCATTCCCTGGTGGAGCTGGGGCTTGGGAGTTGAGGGCATAGCCAGACCAATCCAAGGGAATGGGCTGGTTCTGCTGGAAGGGGCTGGGAGCTGTGTGTATTGGTTCTTCAGGTGGCATCCATGGGGGATTGTCATCTGTTTCCTGGATGTGATGATGATCTCTTGTGACAAGAGTCTTTGCTAAGGCTCTTTGCATATCCTGTCAGAATGGGGATATTGTTCTGGTTTGAACAAAGGAAAACCAGTGAGAGGCTCCAAGTCAGAAATACAATTTAATAGGAGGAAAAAAACAGAAGTAAAATAAAGTAAAATAAAATAAATGCAATAGTACAAAAAAACAACTACTGACAGAGTCACAATACAACCTGACACCCTGTTAGTTAGGGTGATGGTAGCAGTCCAGATAAAGTGGTCTCATTGAAGCAGTGATCCCATAGAAAGTTCTAGTAGCTCCTGTCCTCTGGGAGTCCAGTGGGTAACTGCTCACATGCTGTCCCAGATCCTGGATTATATCCAGGTGGGAGTGCTTGGCTCCTCCCCTTAGGGGGAGCATCTCACAATGGGATGACATGATTCTGTGAGTCATGTGATGGGTCCTTAATGGCCCATTGAACAGAGATGGCTTCCAGAGGGAGTTATCTATGAGTCATGCAGCACAGCATTGATGGGGCCATTAACAGAAGATAAGGAAAACACTGCCCCACCTGGTTTCAACAGCCCATGAAGATGGTGATAGAATACATACTTTGGGCACATCTTACATTTTAACCTAGGACAGATATATAGATATATAGATATAATTTTGGAGGAGTGTTTTAAATAGAGTTATCTCTTCAGTTAAAAAAAAATAATCAAAAATGTCTATATCTCAACATTTCTAGATATTACAGCAATAGTGGTATCTGTTACATTAAAAACCTGTCTGTAGAATATATTAGAGGAGTTAATGATAAGTGGTTTTGTGATACTGGGAAGAAACTATTGTTCTTCTACAGGGTAATACAAGACTGAATTAATTTGTGAATTTTTTATTAGTAAATAGTTATCTATTTGTAGATAGGGTATGAGCCATCCCCATAGTATTATTAAAATAATCACAGTATTTTATTGTACAAAATGTGCTCCACATGAAATACCTGTTGTTCAAAACATCAGCTTTAAAATACTTGTTTTCACTACCTGTAATCACTTCACTAGCCACTACAGCTGGAGAGTATAAGATATGGGCACAAGTACAAAAAGTCAGATTAGATCCACAGATGATCTATTCGTTAATTTGCTTTATTCTGCTTAAGTGAAAAAGTCATATCTAATAAAGAAGTGTACAGTGTGTTCTTTGATGTTAAAAATGCTCATCTTTCATGTTTGAGAACTTTTTTTACCTTGATTTTTAAGCACAACTAGTATTCATTACATTGAGGTCTGGCAAAAAATACATGTTTAAAACAGATTATTTTTAATCTGGTACATTACCTTTCTGCCATACTTCTGAGGCAGGAGATTTGCAACTTTAATACACTATCTGTTTTATATTTTAAAATATTTGACTTGATTTTAGCTTATGAATAAACACATAGGAAAGATACAGAAAAATCGCAGTGAAGTTATAATATCTTGCCATCCATGTTTACTTTAAATTGTAATCTTTTGAAATTGGCCACATTTGCTTTCTCACAACTCAGTTTCATTCACATTTAAATATTGCTTTTGTGTTTTCTGTGCTTCTGGGATTGAATTACTATCATAGTATTTATCTTTCATAATTTTATCTTTCATAGTATTTATCTTTCATAAGATATGGAGCATCTTTTTCTTACTGTCTGGGGGTTTTAATAAAATTCAAGTTTAGCCAGTTTTAATCATAAGCACCCACTGAAATCTGTTATCCTGGTCTTCTGTAGCTGAATGTATTGACACTTGACAAGAACTATACTGCTCAAAAATACAAATCCTTTAGACTGTTAATTAATCTTTCTTGTAAGTTTGTAAACACACTACAATTTGTTAAAACAGAAAATCGTAAGTCAGGTTGTGATAAAGATTTGGTGCTGTGCAGGGAGATGTTCTGAATTGTGTGAAAAGGAATAATGTGGAATTTGGCATAAAATCATCTGCATTAGAATATGTAAGGGTGTTAGGAACAGGTGCTTTTAATGAAATAACTGAGGATGCTGTCGGGTCTTCTGAGGTTTGACAGATGCAGACACTAACGTAAACATGCTCTTGTGACCACCAAGCAGCACAATAAGGTGCTTGCTTCCTCAGTGTACTTTGCCTATTTCGTGGCAATCCAGACAGGAGCATTCCAGCTGACAGTACAAGAATTTAGAGCAAATTCTGTTAAATAATGTGTTTCCAGTATGTCCATAACTGTAGCAGACTGCTGTTGTGAGTCTCCCTACAGGCATACTGCAAACACAGCTGGACTGATATGAATAGAAGTTATTTTCTGTAAATTAAGGAGGTACTCAAGTTAGTTAGTGTGTAAAAACAACTTGGATATTTCTAGCTGTCAAGGACATGTAATTATTTTTTGACAAATTCTCTGGACTGTAAGAAAAGATGAAAATTCATTCCTTTACATGTATCTGTAAAATAAGAACATGAAATCAAAAACTTCCAATGTTGTCATATTCAATATTCATCTGCTTTTCTCTTGGGCTGGAAAGAGCTAAGTAAACAGAGTTATTCTGAGCTATCTCTTCTTCAGTCGGACACTGTAGCATGTAGCTTGCCATTCCAGAGATGGCTGAGCATGGACTAATATCCACTGAAAATCTGTGTGTTTTTAATAGCCTTTGGCTTGATATAAATTTACATAAGAGGAGAATGCAGCTACGCAGCAGCAGTATCAAAGCAGATAAAGTTTATTTTATGTGAAATTCATTATGTGGTAAGGAGGAAGAAGCAACTGAAAGACAGCAGCTATGGTATTGCTGGTTTTGTTAGCAGTGTTTATCAACTGGTGTTCTCCTAAACTCACGACTTAAAGCTTTAAAATTACTTAGTACATGAACTAAGGATTTTGTTTGAATGACAGCTGCATACTTGAAATGCATATACTGCAGTCACTTTTTAAATGGACTTTAAATGTTCTCACAGTTCTCCCGCACTCAAAATCCCAACCCAAATGCCAAGTATCCACTTAGTATCTCAAAATATAAAGCTGTAAACAGGCACAGGACTTTATAAACATCTGTATTTTATTCCAGAACTCTGGTTTTTACATGCAGTGTTATAATCGTAATAAAGGACTATGAGGTTAATGAGCTGGGGAAGAAGCAGCTGGTCAGAATTATTTCCCTGAATAGCTAGAAAAGATGAGGTAAATCCTCTAGCTCTCTTTTCTCTTCCAGGTACAGAAACACCATAGTATATTCGCTGTTATGTTCGCCTCTTGGTTTTAGAACTGGCACCTCTCCAGCCCCAGCATAGAGATATAGCTCTGCCATATCTGGATTAGCAAATGATTTGTTTAGATAGTGCTATGGTTACATGCTGGGGACCCCATAAGGCCCCAACATGTGTCAGGCAGAAAATTTAAAATTGCAGGGCGTATCTAAAGCATGGCTATAAGTAAGTGTTCCTTTTAATGTTTCATTACTTATTTTCTTACTGGTTTTACCTGATTGAATTTCTTTTTTATTGGTTTTAATAGTCTGACCTGTGCACTAAAAAATGCAGGAAAACTTGATCTAAATAGTTTTTACAGGTATGTTTTTTGCTGATCTGTAAAATATGACGCAAGAGCACATACCACTCTTTTGGAGCACACCCCCAAAAGATCTGCTTATAAAATTAGTATTCTGAAGACAACATGATATATTGTCAGCCATCTGCAGTAATATTTGCTTTGTAAATAAACTCAGTGTTCTTATAATGCCTGTGCAGATGTTTTATACAGTTTACTTAACACTTCTTTTGCTAAAAATCTTAAGCGAGGTTTGCAAAATCATAAAGCTGCAGTGTGGTGCTTACTGCCAAAATTATACTAAAGGTTACATGTTTCTGTTCATTTGTAACATCTCTTGCAGAAGACACTGTAAAAATGTGGAAGCTGGTTTCACTTAAAAATCAGTTTTTCAAGACAACATATTTAAAAATTTCCACTGTGACCTAAATGTATGACAGCAGCTTTCTACACTTCTACTAGTTAAGAGATGCAGTTTTGTAATTTTCCTTACCTGTGAGCTTCCAGTGCCCATATTAAGAAGTTTAGGTACTTTTTAAACACAATGATAATTTTTTAAAAAATAATAATCATCTAAACAGTATTGTTGATATTTTGAGTGAAGAGAACCATTTACAGAAGCCCCAAAGTGAAAGTAGAATTCTTCTTCTTCATCTAGTTAAGCATGGATTTAAAGCACTGACTTAATGAAACAACATTTTGGATTTATTAATTGAAACGTATGGGATCAATTAAAATTTAACTTTGTTTTTTTAAAAAAAAGCTTAGCGGTGGTGGAAGAGGTTAAAAATTGATTTGAAAATAGGTGTGTTTAAATAGTAGAGCGAATGCTTTAATATATATTAAATGTAGTTAATAAAATGCAGGTTTTCTATAATTCAAAAATATTAGTTAACCTCTCTTAAATCCACATGAGTGGGAAGTTACCATTCATAAATCTCAACACCATGTAAGAATGTGTATTTCAGCTTAAAGGTAAATGAGGTTATTGTACTAGATGTTTGAGGTTTTTGGATGCATCATGTTTAGCATGAATCTTTATAAACATATCTTAACAGCTGATTTTAATTATATGTTCCAAATTCACAAACATAGTGGTATTGAGAAGAATAGCTTCTATGTCAACTAAATGATGATTCTGTAAAAATAGTAAATGTAAATAATTATCTCCCTGTTCACTGCTGGTAGAAATGAACTGCACATACTTTGACTTTGTTTGCAGCTTTGTGCAATAATTTAATTTATGAAAAAACAAAGTTGCTTTTTCTGCTGGCTTTGTTGGAGGATCATAGCATTATTTGAAAAGAAAAAGGCAATTTTTATAATAAACTAGTTTGGCAATCTGGATATCTCAGGATATTCTGAACGTTGTCTTCCATTAATTTTTTTTTTTAATGATACTCCATGAAATTTAAACTCTATTGTGCTGTGAAGATTTAAATATCACCTTTAACTTAATTCCTTGATTTTTTTTTTCTCTTTTTAAGGACTGTAAGGACATGTTCATTATTTGTCTGTTGGTGATCATGGTGACATTAATTATGTTATTAAGAAAATTACTTTAGTAATTCAGAATTTTTATTACATTTATCTAGAAACCTTAATAAATTAAAAGATTATTTCAGTTTATGAAAGTACTTGAAAATACTCCAAAAAGCCCTCAGTCATAAAGGCAGGATGATCAATAGCCTCCTCCAGTATTACTTGTATTGGTGCTTTGTGTTGGTTCCTTGCTTTTCTGACATTTTTAACATTAATTTCTTAATCTCTGTAAAAGAGAAGTGGTGAGCTTTCTTTGCCCAACTAAGATTCTTCTTTAATCTGTACCTGCAACATTCATAGTGACCATCACCATTGTCTATGAAGTCTGAATTACTGTATATTTCTAGTAACATAAATACTATTTTAGGAAATTACCAAATAATTAGAGAATATCTGATATAAATTCTTCATTGTAAATATGATGGTATTCTAGAAGGGGATAAAATTGATATCAGTATAGGCCTGATTTTGTATTTAATGTAGACATGACTGAATCTGGGATTAATAAATAACTGCCTATTTTAAGTTTTTGTTTATTTACCAGAAGATTACACAAAGAAAAGCTATTTATTCTGATGAGTTTACTAGCATCCCAGATTAATGTTAGAGAATTAAAAGAAAAAACTGCAAATGAGGAATCCAGATTGTGCTCTGGGCATTGAATATGCTCATAGGTAAATTCAATTAGAATTTAGAGAATTTTACAATATGCAGTAACAATAGTACCCTGTGTATCTTGAAAACCACTTTCAATATGTCGTATAGTTACCTTGAAATCTTCTTTCTTAAATATTTGGAAACTACAATACATTCCCAAGGCTTTCTGAAGATGGCTCCCCTGTCATAGGTGTGAATAGAATTATTTACACATTTGAGATGTTAGTTCAGGCAACTGTTTGTGTCTTGGTACAACCATTTCAGTATATGTGGAGATGCTCATCTCTCCTCTCTCCTTTCTTACATATAGGTTTCATAAGTTAATTAAGGCTTTTTGGTTTGACATGACAGGTGTAAGTCTATCATAGTGGTACTGTAAATCTCAAATTCTTTAATGAACTTGTGGTATTTCATTCAAATTTGGAATTAAGGTAATATGATATTAATAAGTGTACCTCTAAAATGTAGATGGCCTTATTTATGTATACCGAGTGCACATGTGATGAAATAGCTTTTTGATGCGCATCTCGTGTAATTCACAAATACTTTTGAAAGCATTGCCTACACAGATAGCAACTGCAAAAAGGATCAGGATTGACTGTCCTTTAGAAAATTTGTCCATTTTATGTTCATAGTACCTAAGGTTTGCATATCTTTCCCACCGAGTAACCAAGCACCACAAATTTCATATTTTTCAAAGTTGTTGTTTGTTTTAAAGGATCTGTTTGCTTTCAACTTAAGCCCTGTGTATCAAGTTTCTGTTGAAGTGCACGTATTAAGAAAAGGGAAAAAAGAAAGGTAATGGCTGAACTGCCTGTGTAACTTTACCTACCTTGCAGTGTCATGACTTCAGCAGTATAACATACTGTGGCTATTTTTATTCGGGCTTATTGTTTGGCATTTATATGCTATTTATTTCAGCCTTGAATCACTGATATAGAGCATGAAGTTTTAAGCAATAGAAAGAAATACATGAATTAATTATTTCTTCCTATTTAAAAAATATATATAGTTTTTCATTCTTCCTTTACCTACATTACTGCTACAGAAAAGCATATCCTTATGTGGAATTTCTGCTGTAAATCTTGCATGCCTTTCTAAGTTACTTTCATTTTCTTCAGCCTCTCTGCCTGTGGGTGCACTGTTTTTAATGAGCACCTCAGAAATTGTGTGAAATCATCTCTGTGTGTTTTCTGTTGCCTCTGAGAAGCTGTAATGTTTAAGAAATGGCAAATTACTTATAAAAGGAGGTAGATGAGGCATCTACTGCTGAAAAGATCTCAGCTTTATAACTCAAAGTGCGAGGCTGGTTGGTATCCATAGTCACAACACTACAAATGTTCAACTGCTAAAGAAGGAATGAAAATAGCTCCCTTGGTCCCCTGTTGCCATAGGGGAAGAATCCTGTTGCAGTTCCCAAAAGCATACTGCCATAAGAAATTGCAAAATACAGTTTTGGCAGATAATACTGAGGTGTTTAGAAATGCAGAAGCTGAACTGTGTTCAGAAACTTCTTGGCAGTTTTCAGAGAATTTGCTAGTTTTAGTTTAAAATCCATATTTTAAAAATCTATAACAGAATGTTCTATTGAAAATCACTTAGATGGAGATATATTGAGGCATTACACATTTTAACTAGATCATAAGCTCCCAATCCTCCTAAAATGTTGTGTCACAGTCGAAGAAAAGGTGTGGTAGCACTCTACCAATCCAGTCATAGAGAGAGGGAGGATGCAATTCTGTTACCACTGTGGTAGCATATGTTGTGGGGCACAGTTAACTGCCTAAAGGTCATAGAAATAATAATTTGTAAATTTAGTAAGCTTTGCTCTGCTGTTGCTCATAGTAGAAAACTTGAGAGAGATTATTAGGCATTCTTGCAGCTTAGTTAGCAGTAATGCATTTGGATCATGACTGATACTATTCTCTGTATTAACAGAGGTGATGGTATGTGGTCCTTTCTTCCCTGCTGGTTCATGGGTGATATCAAGTACTTCAGCAAATGTCTATTTCCTATGATTTCAGAGCCTTGGAGCACACCTCAGCTATTTTCTGCCTATTATATCTTACACAGATTTGTAGTCTATATATAGAATGGTTCTGTATGACTAATTCTGTCAAACCCAGCCTGTTTAAGATAGCTTTGAGACTTCTCTGTCAAAATATTATTCCCTTCACTGATTTGCAAAATGTCTTTTTCCGTTGACACGTGTTTTCTTAGTGGCTTGCCTCTCCATGGCCTTTTTGCCTTCAGCTGAAGCTCTCTGTGCAGAAGTTCGCATGGACTTTAGAGGGTTTCTTAATCAACTCTTCTGCAGAATTGTCTACAGTGATGAGAACTTGTTTGTGGCATACGTGGAGACTCTGGTATCTTCACCAGTAACGTCAATGTGAACACCCTCTAAAGTGCAGCTTCTGGTGGTACTTACAGAATTACATTCACACTTACCTAGAATAATGCAGTGCTAAAAACTTACAAATAATATTGTCTTTAGAAAAGCTTCTGACATTGCAGCTTTTCTCTGAGGTCCACATCCAGGTAGTTTGGACCTGGAGGTTTTCAGAGCCCGTTTGCTTTGGAGCTGACTATAGTAAATAGGCAATCATTTAAAAATGATGAAAAGAAAGTAGTTTAACGTATGTATACTTTTTTATTTCTGTGCTTTCTGCTCTGGGATTTGGAGAATGTATAATGCATTTGGCATGGAGCATAGAGTGAATCAGGGAGGATAAATACTGAATAAATGGTGTTGTGAAACAGAAGTTTTCAGGTTTGAATGCTTAAAACTGACCCTTTTGGCTGACAGGAGCTGGATGCAGTGTTCTGAGTATCTGTGTACACAATGCATTTATGCAGTAGCATAGTTGATATTTTCTGTTTTATTGCTCGTTCCTTCCTTCCTAGTTAATGTTGATCTAATGCTTTTCTAGAATAAACAGAAAATTGTTTTCTTAGGCAAAGTAGTCAGCTTAGTTATCATTTACATGTGAATTTAAAATAGGAGGCAACAATACCAGTAGGAGAAGTGTGTTTATCTGTATTGAATCAGGTGGGATATTTGGGAGTTCCTGGGTCAGCACTGTTCATGGTTACTGTGGATAACTCAGCAGAGCTGGTCACCACACTGATGTCCTGTAATGGCTTGGGCAGCTCAGGTCCCTGCAGGGCTCTGCCTTTTTCCATAGTGAAAATTGCCATGTTTGCCTATAATTGTTTCTTTTCTCCTAAATAATTTGCCCCATCTCAGACCAGTGACAAGACTCGAGGACATGGAATAAGCTGAGGCAGGGGAGTTTTAGGTTGGATAGAAGGAAAATGTGGGCATGGAACAGCTCCCCAGAGCAAGGGTCACAGTACCAAGCCTGACAGAGTTCAAGAGGTGCCTGGACAGGATTCTCATGCACATGATGTGGTTCTCGGAGTGTTCTGTGCCATGTTGGGAATTGGATTTGCAGATCCTTGTATGTCCCTTCCAGCTCAGCATGTTCTGTGATTTATCTATGTAATTTTCTCTCTTGTCCCTTCTAGGTAGCCTAGTTTCTTTAAAAACCTGTGATTAAACAACTTGTGGAATTTGCGTAGGGAATTCCAGTAGATGACATAACTAAATCTGCTTTGTACTTGTTGATTCTCCAGGAGAACACCAGGTTTGAGCCACAGTATTTCTTGCTTTAACACTAATTTTTCCACCCTGTTTTTGCAGATAGAGTATCATCCAAAAGTAATACCAGAGATTAAATGGAAGAAAGGATTTGTTGCCCAGCTCCTCTGATTTCTAGTTTCAGTTCATTAAATAAAGGAATTAGCAAAATTCTTGATAAATAAAAAACATTCATATGATGATTTTGTTTCTAATCTTCTTGACATCTGTTTTCAGTAGTTCCATTCCTTAGGATTACTGTATTTTACAAGTGAAACTAAAAATCTTTGTAACATGAAAAAAATAGCCACAACAACCTTTAAGGTGGGACTCAGGAGGTCTCAGGTAGAGGGAACAAAAAATTAGGAAATTGACTCTTAGTTTCTTCAGAGCTCCAAATACTTCTTACTTTAATGGAATGTAGTCTCCTCTTGATCCATAAGAGTAACTGTAAGTGGTAGTGGTTCCATAGAGAAAATGGAAAGAAAAAGCCTTGATGTTGCAACTTGCATCATAATTAATTTTTCAGAGAGCTAAACTAGCTAAAATTCTCAAGCCTTTTGCATTTTGAAAACAATGATCCAGTCTGAGAACTGAGAATCAGACTGATGATCAGATTTTATAATAGTGGCTATTAAATAGTTTTCTAGTGGGACTTCAGGAGGAGAAGAGAAAGGTATCAGATTTTGGTAGAAATCTTTGTAAACTGCTAGTTTGTGTTACTGAGTTTCTGAATATCTGAATATCTGATTTCATAGCAATGTGTCCAGTAACAGCCTCTGCTTGGAGTCAGTTTGGGCCACCCTGCAGTGTCTGACTGGAAACACAGCTCTCTGAGTGACTCAAATGATGTAGTTCCCCATATTCTTTTATGAAAAAAACAGTGTCTTCTAAACACTTCATGTTTTTAAAAGCATTCAAATTTTCTTTACTTGCTGACAATATGGTTTTGAAGTCCTTATACTGTATCCTTCCTTTCTGTCTGTTTAGTCCTTTCTGTCAGTTGAATTTAGAGTTCCTCATTTTCCTTTTATTTATAGAATAGTAAATATGATGGTTAAATATATAAACAACCTAAAAGTGAACAGAAGGAAATGATACTTGAGTGAGATAGTCTTACAATAAAAACATTGAATTAAGGAAGAGATGCTATGCCGCTCAACATAGGAATATTGCCATTAGCTTTTCATAGAGATGATTCAGTAATCATTTAAATAAAACTGGCATTTCTGTATACTACAGCTGCCTACACAATTTCTTTTTTTCTTGGTCTTTACTGCCTATTAAACTGTTTCCATGAACCCACATCACCATATTCTCTAAGGGAAATTAAAGTTTTGATCAAATTATTTTGGAAAAAAGCAACCTTTCAAAATAAATTCTTTTTTGTTTCAAAAACATGCAGCACACAAGTTGAATATGAATAATCTAGCATTTTGTGAAAACTTCCAACTGAGCATGTCACAAAGTTTTTCCTCAGTAAGAAAGACAAAATGCTAAATGGACTAAGTTCCATTCTTAACATCAGAGATGATGTGAAATAACTAAAGGTTGTTGTCCATTCCTTGATTTGATATGGCTTGCTACAGATTGATTTGCAGAAATGTGACTTCTTGTACATTGAAAAATGATGCCTTACATATAGCACTTTGTGTTAAACAGTGTATCCAGCAGTTTTGGTTTTGCCTCATTATGTTACATCTTTGAGTATACTTCTCTGTCATAATTCTGTAATTCAGCATTTGTGAGCATTTCGGTATGTATATTGATAAAGACAGGATATTTTTTCTTTAAAAAGATGATGGTGACTTATCAGAACATTTAATTGAAATTAGGCCTGTCTGATTTACTTATGATTAACACAGGATGGACTTGTACATTGATTTTTTTCTGTTAGCTACAGTAGGCTAATATATATGCCACTTAGCTGTGGCATATATCTTTAACATCTGAATTCTAACTGTGGGCCTGCTGTGTGATTTAACAACTCCAGTTTTCTGCCTCACTTTCTCTATTTTTAAAAATAAAAATAATGATGTTGACCCCTCCTTTTTTTAAATGGTTCTCTGCTATAAACCTCAATAGGAATTAGAAGGTCATGATAGCAGTAGAAGTGTGTTCTTAGTGAATGTTTCTGAATATCAAAAGCTTTTTTAATGTAAAAAAGGTGTTAAAATCTTGTGGGGTGTGTATTTGTGGGCAAAGAATAACTTGTATGTGGGGACAGTGTTATTACAGACTGAAGTGCCTTAGTTAATGGGAAAGTGGTACCTCACTACTTCTGTTTTAGTGAAATATTTTAATATTGGTCTAAGCAACTAAACTAATTGAGAGTTATTTTAAGCACTTGGTGAAGGTAAATCTCTATGCAAGTACAGTAGACTTGGAGGTTTTTTCTGAGATAAAATTGGGATATTGTTTGCATCTGTAGGTATTCAAGTCAACCTTGAATAGAGAGACATGCAGACATATACTTCAGTAGTTAGACAAAATTTATAAACTTACTGTAGCAGCTATAATGTAAAAATAATTTTTCACAGTCATGTAAACTTTGATGTGGCTTGAAGTATCTGTTTCCCTTGTGTGACTCAGCAGTTCAGGATGAAATGCAGGACAGTGTCTCTTAGATAAGCTGATTATTTTGCAAGACAATCATATTGGCTTTGTCCTTGATAGTCTAAAGCAGAACAAAGTTGTATGATTAATTTTTATTTGGTGTAGCTGCAATTTCTAACTCTTCAGCTCTCATTCTTCATTTTGAGATGTTACTGAAAATGGTTGTGGTGCTACAGGATAACTAATTGGTAAAGCCTGTTTGGAATGTGGGTAAGCGAGCCATGCTGGCAGTAAGCAGAGCAGTAAAGAGGAGTCTTTTTCCCTTAGTTGACTCCCAGGCTAAAATTAAACAGACTTAGATATTTCCACACTTAGGGATTTACAGTGCATCTGCTTTGAGTCAGCCAGCAGAAATATACTTTTATGTACTTTTATAAAATAGAACTCTTCACTTGGGTGTAATATGCTGATCTGCATTTTTTATAGTATGCCTTAGTAAAAATGCCCTTCAAAACAATAAGAAAAAAAAGTAAAAAAAAAATCTTCTCCCAGGTATCATTTAAAATAATTTTATACTAAATTAATGATGCTAATTCAACCTGTTAGCATCTATGTATCATTCATGTGTCCTGAGACATTTAGGAGTCATGAGTGCTCAATGCTAAAATAATTCATGATGCAGTTTGTATAGCAAGATGGTGTAATATTTTTCAGGTTAGTTACTGAAAATATACAAAGCTTGTCAGAATCAGGTTTTATTGTAAGTCATTCCATTTGTTCATATTTGTGATCCGTCCTTTACGGTAAATGTACATCAACTCAAACTTCAGTTTACTATAGAGGTTTTTCAGTTCATTTTACTGGAAATAGCATTAAGGTGTGTTTGGATACTGCATACACAGAGAGAAAATTGGAAATTGAAAACAGTAAAGGCTGGTCCTTTACTGTTGCAAAAATTCATTTCCAGATGCATAAATCACAAGATTTGTCTGTTCTTCCTAGTAATTTTTTTCCTCTGGATTGTTGGGAGAAACACTAATGCAGTTTACTCATTCACAAGGTTTGTGCATCCTCAAAAAGGGGGTTTTTTTGCCATGGGTTGCCACCTCCCTTCTCCTTCCCAAAGTGCTCATTCACTTCCACATTCCTCTTTCACTGTCCTGCTTCTTTCATCCTTTTCTCGTGTCTTTGATATCTGAGGCCCTTTCCTGTTCCGATGACTGAACATTGCTCAGCTCCACAACTCTACTGCTGGACTCTGCCATATTTCACCTACCCTGCCTGTCCCTCTGGCCTCTGTTCTTTGCAACTGTGTCCCCTGGGTAAGTGTCTTCTTCCACCTCACCAGAAGTGAAGTACGTTCCCTTTTCCCCCACTTTTTCCCCCGAGTTTCTCTGGAGGGAGCCCCAGGCTCGTGACTCCTCTCCTCCCTGCTTCTCCAGCAGCCTGTGCTCAGCACTCCAAGTGGGAGGAGGTGGCAGCCAGGCCAGCCCAAGCAGGAGGCCACAATTATCTCCTGCAGACCCCTGTCCCTTGGGAAGAAAAGTGCTGTTGTTGCAGCTGTCATCATCCAAGGAGACTTGTCAGGAAGCTCATGCACAGGATAAGAGAGCCAAGCATGGCTGTGCTCTGCTGCCTTCTGTTCATCATCCTGCTCTGCCTGACTGCAGCCTCCCTGTCTTCTATTCCTTCAAGAGAGAGTGGGAATTTGCGAAGAAACGGAAATTATTTGCCCAAGCTGAGCCTGGCAAACGACACCATGACTCAGGAAATTCTCAAATATTTAAGATTACACGGTGTTGGGTCCAATACTTATTTTTCAAATCTGTTACTAGATAGATGTAATAGATAACTCTGGCCAGAACTGAGATCTGGAAAGGAAACCCTAGTATGCTGTGGGACTAAGGTCTGCTTTTTTTCTGAAATGTAAATTTAATTAAAAGGAGAAAAGGGGAGGGGAAGAAATGAAAGTTCTCCACAATCTTAATGAAATCCAGGGAACTCAAGCATTGCATTTTGATAGAGACAGAATAGCAATTAATTTTTTTTTTTGAGTGTGTGAGGAATCTGCTGCCAGCTTCGAGCTTGATCCTCAAATCAGCGAGAACTTTGTTAAAAACTGAGAAGAATTCTTATTTCTTGACATGAAAACAGGAGTCAAATCTGAGAAACATTTTTTACTAGATAATGATTTGGAAGAAAGCTTTTACACAGAAAACAACTTTACATAGATGATTAAACTACCCTTAAATATGGTGGCTAAGTAGCAAACACAAGGTAAATTTCAGTAATTTAGTGTGACAGAAGTGGCTTAGTAGGAAGCCAAAGTTACCTGACAGTCAAATTGAAAGGCAAATAATGTAACTGCATATCTGAGTACTTCTAACAGATTTTTGTTTGTTTGCTTGTTTTGTTTTATTTTTTTAATACCCTAGGCACAAGCTATCAAAAGACAAGTGGAAAAAAATTTCTATTTGTGCTGCCTGACTCTGGAATTTTATGGGATTGTGCTAATGTTGACTTAATTGAAGAGAAAGGAGAGTTTCAGTTGAAAGGTTAAGTTAATTGTATTGAACTTCTTAGTTGTAGCTATTTTTTTCAGTAATCAAGAAATTATGTTAAGTTACTAGAATGATGTGCTACAGTAACACCATATTTTTCTTTTCAGAAGTCTGCTAGAAATGTGGGATTTTCTGTTGACTTTGTCTGTAGGCTGCCTCTATGCTACACTCATTGGGAGGTCTGTCTCCCACTTTTGGTATCACATGGATATTAAACCTTTCATTAAGTATTGCTGACAACAGGCGGTGTCTCTTAAAGATGCAGGATTCTTTTATGTTGACATATAAATATCTTATAAAAGATAATGATTGTAGCATATATTTTATCAATCCTCTGTTACCTTTTGCTTCCTTTTTCTAGTTTCCTGCACATCCTGCCGCAAGGCATATTCACTGCTCTTGCTTGCATGTTACCCCTTTATGCTTGACACTGGCTTTTCCTTTAACTGCAGATTTATTTCTAAGGTTTATTGCCGACATTTAAAACCTTCGACTCACATGGACTAGTCTGTGTATAGGAGTTCCTCACAGTGTGTGTTCCAACTCCAAGCCTGGGCTAGGCAGATGATTTATCTTCGTGTATTTCTTGACTGCCATTTTCCCATTGTGCTCATCAGGCTTTGTTTGTGTCACCCCAGGTTGGTGGGTCCTCTGCCATTTGGAATTCAGCTGGTTTTAAAATTTTGTTATATACAATAAACTCATAACTTATATTTTTTAAATTAATTTCCCATTTACGGTTTTGCTGATGTGTCTTTTGAGGCACATGTTTTTACTGTTTTTTGGAAAGTACATTGAATTGTGTGTCAAGCTTTCTGAATGTATTTGAATTTATTATTAAATTCAGATTGCTGCATAATTACATTGTATACCACAGAGTAAATGTAGTCTATATTGCTTTAGGAACTATGATTCTTGGTATTATAGAACTACTGTAATTCTGTGGAATTTGGTGCTGGGATCTTCTAGTAACCAGGATTTCTGTTTTAAATTTATTTTGCTATTTATTTCTTTATTCCATATATTAATTTGTAGTGAAATTGCAAAGCTTATGTGAAAATATAACTGCCTACTACTATTTGCTACACTTTTTCAGTATGGTTGATACCTTTGTATTCCATTAAGCCATTTGCCTCTGAATTGTACAGCTTGTAATTATATTCTGCTGCAATAGCTACATTATCTGTACTATTAGGAAAAAAAGCCTCACCAATGTATGATCAGGTTTTTAATCCAGGTTTAATGGAGATAGTGCTTCGTAAATGGCGTTTTAGTGTGCATGGTTTGCTGTACATGCTAACATTTCTGGGTACTGACATAGTTTTTCTCCTATTTTGAGCCTTAACATTTTCCATGTAAGGTTTTCTTCACAAACATAAGAAAACTAGAAGTTTACTTTTAAGAAATAAAGTTGCCCTGTTTTGTAATCCTAGGTCCTAGAAAGTGAGATTTAAAGGAAATAAGATATATTGTAAAGCTTAGGAAAATCCTAAGAGCACAGTATGAAGGCTGCCAATGTTGTCAGTTAAAAATTTTGCCTTATTTTGCCTAATTATCCTCTTAAGAATATTCATGACCATATTTACATGAAAAATGTTTGTCCTGAGCTTTGGGCAGAGCTAATATGAAGTAGGCCTGTCTTTATTAAAAGAACTCACTGTCCTAGATCATGAGGTTTTTTTTAATTGAGGTTGTGGGGAGTCATGCATTGTATTCTTCTCTTTCTGTCAAACGTCTTATTGACTTATTTTTTGCAGAGTGTTAATGTTGGCTGAAAATTTGAGGGAAGATGTTGTGTGTATTCAATTACACAAGCAATTTTGTGAAAACAAGCATTTTTCTTGACAAAAGGTTGTAATAGGCAAAATCAAAATGCAAATTATTGCTTTTTTTTATGTGTGCATATCCCCAACACTGGTAGTGCTGGTAAGTTTCTCACTTTGAATATGTTATTGAAGTTATGCTTTAAGGATTGTTTATTATATATGTAGTCCAAGCCTAACAAAAGTCTGCATTAAAGATGATTTGTGTGTAAGAAAACTGAGTACACGTAAGGAGATTCTTGAGCAGATAGTTTACATTTTTTTCTCTTTTCTATGGTGTGCAGGTGCTGTTCTCTTGTCCAGTGTACAAGGATTAGCAATTAATGTTGATCCAGTCCTGTATACATGGCTTACCTACCAACCTCAGAAACGAGTTAGTAGACATATTCAGCAGGTATGTATTTTTTTGTAAGAAAAGGGATGGGGAGAGGGGAAGCTTTCACTTCTATATGTGCCAGTAATGCATTTCTCCAGGTATTTGTAATTTTTTACTACTTCCTTATAGTTTGGTGCATGTACTGTTGATCTTAGTTTGAATTATTTTAATTGCTATCATATTAAAATTTTAATTTCACAACTTTTTCATTTCTAATTAAAAGAACAAAAAGGTGGGTTTGTGATCACCTTCTAGGATCATTATTTTGCAACTTATTTTAGCTACTAAGACCTCATAAGCCTTGAGTCTGAATAGTATTTGATATTTTAAAATTTTTGATGGCCTATCAAACAATTGCATAACTGGTTGTAAAGTCAGCACTCTCACTAAAGCCCATTTTAATAGGAGATGAGCCATACAGTTCATAACTTGACAGAAGTGAGCACTGTAGCAGATTCTGTATATCACATCAAAGTACGTATTTGTGTACAATGCGCTTGAAAAAGATAGAAGAAGCTAAGGCTGTGGGTCTGTGTGGTGCAATGGTTTCCCTGACATATTCTCAACCCTAATTTTCAGGCCACATATTCCTGACCTGAAAAGAACACTGGTTTAGCCTTTTACTAAACTTACCCATAACTGTTGTTTGGCAAAATTTCCTAGAACTTAGATTTCCTATAATTGATCAAACTGGTGGTTTGTGTCACCAGTGATGGTCTCATTTATAAGTGGTCAGTTATTAAGTAATTTTACAAATGTCAAATTCCTTCAATGTTAGTCTCATAACTATAGAACACTGTGCACATCAGAGAAGTTTCGTTCTGGGCCCCTGAAGTGGGAGGATAAATATGACTTGTAAACATTTGCTTCTTGTGTCCAAATTACCTTGTTAGGTAGTAATTGTCAAATAGTAATTTGAAACCCATTAAGCTCATTCTGCATCTGAAAAACTTCACTGAGACAGTGAAGCTTTATTATTGTTTTAATGAATTACTGTTATTAAATGTATTGAGTTATTCTTCATTCCTTCACCATAACTGGAGCAGCACAACATTTCCTGGTATATATCTTTTGCAGAACAAACCATTTATCTACTTTTTACTGTTATGTAGCCTTCCAAAATGTTATCAATCCTGTTTATCTTCCTTATTTCAAATATTTCTATAAAAGTCTGTCTTTAACATTAGTGTATTTAATCAGCTGTTAGTTAGTGCTTTCTCTTTTGATACTGGGTGACTAGATGGGTTAAGTGACTACATTAGGAAACTTGTTTGTCCCTGGTTTTGATCATCAGTGGCAAAATTTTTAGCCAAATTTGTTTATTTTGTAACTTGTGTCATTACCTCATACAGCCTTCAAAATTTTTTCATCATCTACTTGAGATTAAAATTACTGTATCACAATTCTAATGTTATTAGCATTTAAAATGTCTTAACAATTTGAAATTATTTTAAGTATGAGTTTATAAACTGTCCTGTCAATGTCATACCATTTTCATCATTAACATGACTGTGGTAATGGACTGCATGTAATAATGCAAATTAAAGTGTCTGTAGCAGTCATGAAGAAACTTTATTTGAAATCTATACCTGTAATAAATTATGCTTAACCACTGACTTTTTTCTTTATGTAATGCTGTAATTATCCTAGAATAAAGATTATAGTCAAAATTAGGCCTTGTGCCTTATATTTTGGAAAAACTCAACTTGTTATCATAGTCTAACTAGTATAACCAAACAAAAATTCTCTATAAAATGTTCCTGAATTTTGAACATTTAACAGCCATAAGATACAATGCTTTCAAGCAAGACTTATGGTCAAAATGTTATTGATTGGTAAAGCTCTGATCTTCCTCTGTTCTATCAGTCTTATACAATTGCAACAGAAAAAAAAAGGAAAATAATTTCTTTAGAAGTTCTTTATATGATTCAGAGATCTTAAATATTAAGATATTTTAAGTTTTAATGTCTACATTAATAGATACAATAGATACAATACAAAGCTCTGTCATTTTGAGTAAGTCAGTTGTGACTTCTGTGTGAAAACACAGGAAACTTTTCAGTATATTTGGTCCTGTGTACACATTAAACTCATAATGTTAGCACTTGACAAAATAAGTTAAATGAAAGTATTAATTTATTTCAGTACAACTATAGCTATGTAAACTTCTGTTTGCATACAGGATGGGGCTGGGATTGTCTGGCTCTCCATAGGGATGGGACACCTATACATATGAACTTACTATTTTTTTTTCCTTTTAACTGTTTTTTGGGGAGTTTAGATTTAGGTTTATAATGCCAGTTTGGTAGTACATGTATTTTATATCTGCTGAAATATTCACCATGTCTGTTATAACTGGTTTTAACTGAAAGCATGGCAAGTTAGAAATACAGAACATAATAAGCTGCATTTTTACAAAACTCATAAAATTTCAATGTCTCTTTGACCTCACTGACAGCTGGAGCAGAACAATGACTGAGTGCTGTGCTGGGGTGTGGGGGTACATGCAGCCCAGTGAGGATCACCCCTCTTCATTTACTTTTAATTAATGCAATTTTATTAATTCATTTAATTTTGATTGGGAACTAGGCCTAATGCCTTGCTTTGTTTGAACTCTCTGAAACAATTTAGGTGTACTAGTAATCTTAGAAATCAAAACAATTACATGTAACTCAGCAGTCAAGCAGTGACTGTATTTTCATGTCATTAGAACTTGTTGCAAGGTAGACAAGGTGGATCCTCCTTGCTGCCACAGCTCATTCTGTCTGTGCAGTTCAGACAGTCTTGTAAGGAAATGTAAGTAGTATTCTCTGAGCTAGATAGTGATTGCATGACAGTGATCTTAGATGTTCAATGAACACCATGTCTTGAGCAGAAATGCCATCTGTCCCCACTCCAAAGACTTGATTTTTCTTCCTGCTTGCTGCTTGCAAGCTGCTGCACATGTAAACATCGGTGCACATGCAGCATCCACTGTGTGGGATAACTGGGTTTAGTGCCATCTCCAGGACAACAACTCATGCCTGGGCTCAGGCTTTTGAATTTGACATTGCATAAGCCAGTGATAATGTTTAGGTGCCTATCTTGGAATATTCTTTTGACTTTGGTTTGTTGTCAGGGAGGTGACTGTATAGGCATCCCTTGAATGAAAGTTATTCATCTGCTCGGTTGTTCAAGTTTTCTGTAAAACTCATTTCTCATGCTCCCAGATCTGCCTACAGTCTCTTCAGCCTCACATCTGTGGGAAAATATAATTCTGAAATCAAATATATAATTACAAAAAATCCCAAGGAAAATAAAATATCAATTCACCTATGGCAAATTAGTCCTCATAAATATTTTAGCTTTAGTTAGTTGGCATGTCTCCACATAAATCAGGAAATACTTGGCCTGTTGTGTTTTTGGCAAGCTGTTTTTTAGCTATTATTTTTCTGAGCCTTTCTCTGATTTTAGATCTTTATCATTTCCAAAGTCATGTTGACCACATAGTATAAAGTAAAAAAAATTTAAAATCAGTATCTGTTGATCTATTTGCATGCTTAAATAGCATATGTGTGTGCGTGTTTTGTGTACACATACTTAACATGGTATGTAATGTGTCAGATTATTTGTGCCAATAAAAATTAAATTTAGAAAAGGATTGCTGTTCTGTAGTTTTTCAGCCACTGCTTAAAAACCTAATTGTAATAATCACACTTGAAAAGTAGTAACCTTTCTTATTTTGAATTCTGTGAATTTTTATTATTTTAGTATTCTGTATGTAATTGCCACAAAACATTATTGCATTGATAAAACTGTCAGTATTCTAAAACAGAATCTAATTTTGGATTTGAGTCAACAAAACAGTCTCATATAAAGGCTGCTGTAGTTCCAGAACTTTGTTACATATTCTTTATCTTCTGTAACACTACCAATTATTAACCATAAAGCTTAATCCCAAGTAGGTGTATTTAAGCTTTACTGCATCCTGTTTTATAGCTGGCTTTTTGGATTCTTGTGATGAAATGCTTATGATAACACTAGCCTGCAAAGTCTCCTTTCCCATCAGATTCATCTTCTCCTGCAGCTGTGGGGCTCTTGTCATCTGCTCTTTCCCAAGCCACAATTTCCTCATCAGCTTGTGGCTAAACCCCAAATCTTGATGATCCTTTTCCATCTAGTTCAACACTGATCTTTCATCTTCTGGATTCTTTTAACCAGAAATCTTTTGCCAAAAACCTGACAAGATTGTACTGGGCGTCAGCAGCAGCAACATCAGGCTTGATTTCAGTGAGCAAAGATAAAACAGCTGTTTCATTGTCCAGATCAGCACTCAATATTTGGTCATAATTTTTTCCAGCTTTATCTGGCTGTGATAGCCTTGATGTTTTTCACTTTTTGACTAGTAGTGTAACTTATTATATTTTGCTGATCCTTTTCTTTAGTGGTTCAGAAATAGATACAGCATCTTCAGGCAATATTTCCATCCTATTGTCTTTTGTACTGTCCTGTATTGTCTGCCTTCATTCTTCAGAAATTCTTGCCTCACTTTGGCAAGTCAGTGTTCTTGCAATGTTACATCCAGAATTGCCAAATCATGGCAAAACAGTTGCTGTCATGAGAATGCTGCAGATGGCTATCCCTTATGAAAGTTCTATCAGATAAATTGCAAGATGCTGAAAATAAGTGATGTAAAATATCTGATGAAAGTTTACAATACTTCAGATCTTCTCCCTATATGCAACTGGGAAGTATTTCTGTGGTGTAGAAGTTATCTTTTCAAAGCTGATGAGGATTTTTGTTGTTGTTATAACTAGAGGGTATGCCAAGGTGCCATGTTACTGTATTGCAGAAAATCTTCTTAGTGCTCTTGGAGACAAAGCTAATGACTGTTCATTCAGAGGGAGGGAGAGCAATGAGAGTTCTGTTTGTCATTGAAATTAGCATTTTTCTATTAACTTTGCATACCACTGTATATAAATTGATTGTTTTCACTGGAGTAGGATTAAATAGTTGATTGTCTTATTTTAATTTACTTTTATAACGGAAAATGGTGAAGGCGTTTGGAAGCTGTTCTGCTTCAGTTAAATGATTTTCTGTTTGTTTTGGGGTTTTGTATATGTGCACATATTGCACACTGCTTGATCCAGTGATCTGTTTTCTATTGGAGAAAATTTACAAGCACATTGCCCGCCTCACACGAATTTGTTTCCCACAGAGATTCCTAATGCGACGTGTGAGGTTTCTCATTACGCAGTTATATGGATTACATTTTCACTCCAATACGAACAAAATTAAATTACACAAAAATTAAGATGCCTGTAATCCTAATGTCTGATCTTTAGAAAAGAAACTTTGTCATCTTTAAATGATAACCGTCTGCAAAATCAGTGGTAGAAATATTCTGCTTTTGTCAACTGGGATGCATCTGCAATTTGCATAGCAGCTGATGTTACAGCAAAATGTTAAGAGCCAACTGTATAGCAACATTGAGGATTGAATTGTTTTTAATAATTTTGTCTTTTCTTGCTTGCATTAATTAAAAAGTAACAACAAAGCCAATAGACTATTCATTTGTTCCAGAATCCGTGTGGATTAATACACATCACTATTTTCTGATCTTAAAATAAGGATGCAATCCTTCAAACTTTGTTTTAATGCCTACAGTTTTGTATTTTTGTATATGTCAGCAGTTTCACATTTTGAGCAGTTTCTCATTTATTGGTACGCTTGAAAGTCACAACAGTTCAAAATCATGTTTCTCATGACAATGCCATAATTCTGTGTTGTGTTTTGAGTTTTAGTGGTTCACAAGGTGCTTCTTTTTCCAGCAGTCTGTAGGAGCTGTTCCACTTGGTGTGTCAGTAACTCGAAAGAAAGAGGATGAAGCATCAGTTGGGAGTGCACCTTTGGCAAGGCAGCAGTCAAATCAAGCCTCTGAGTATTGCAGCAGTCCTGTCAAAACAAAAACAATAACAGGTATATCACTTAATTGAAACTATCCATTCTGCATTTGCAACCTCCCTCACTAACATGCTGCCACAACTGAACACCGTCAGCTGTGCATGTACTATGGCTCAACTTTCAGATTTAGAGAAATTAAAAATTCTAAAATTAAAAAGAATCAAATGTATAGTTTTCGAATACATGTTTATTTTTATTCTCATTTTTTAGTGCTGTCTTTGGGGCCTGATAGTCTAAGGTAACATATTTTGTAAAATGAGATAAAGGAGATCTGCTTTCAACAGAATATATGCTATTCACCTCGATATTTAGTCCATAATTTTGTCAGACTTCACACTGTGATTAATTTATAATTTCAGTCAGTCTGTTTACATTGCTTAAAGTCTGGCATCTGTGGAAGGCAAGATTTGTGCATAAACAGTTAAAATTTACTGTTGTCAAAATCACTCACCCATAGAAAGTGCATTTGTTGGCACTTCTGCTTATGGAGTTCAAGAAATTATTTATTTTAGGAGTATTTTCTGGCCACTTAAGAGCCTAAAGTAAAACTTCATTACCACTAATCATGATAATATGGTTTTCTTGGAATTTCTAGTGTATTTATTCATATGGTACTGTCTGCAAGTAGTAAAGTAGGTGATCATCCAGAAAAAATATCCAGCTGAGACTTTTAGTGATCCTTCTGAAATACACTGAACAAATTCTCTTTTCCTTTGCATTGGTGTTTATTTCCAGATTATCATGAAGCACTTCAAGATGTTGCCTGGTGAAACTAAGGTTACAGTCTTGTTCATTAGTGGTAGTTAAATGCTCTTTTGTGATTAAAACGGGCTAACCCTGAAAATCTCTTTGCTGAATGTTAGTGGGTTGACTTGTTGTCACTGGTAGTAAGACAGGAAAATAATTTTGAGGACCTCCATTTCATTCATGAACACCCTTTATTTTTACCATTTATCCATTTATTTTTAAAATTCCTTTATGCATTCCCCTTACTTTTGCCTGTGATGAAATGACTGTACCAAGCAAATTCTTTTTTTAACTGTATTTGTCATTTGTTCTGCTTTATCAACATCATAAATGGTATGATTTGTTTCTGCTTGACGTTAATTCTACTTGTGCTTCCAGATGACAAAGGTGTATTTAGCTAGAAAAGCTTTCGTTATTTTGAATATTTGACATTCAAATCCAGCTGTTTGTATGAATAGATTCTAGATTAGTTTCTTTTTTTAATTTATTTAATAAATTTATAAAAAGTAGGCATGTAGTTTGCAGAAATAGCTTTGTACTTGGATTTTGAAAACTGATGTCCCAGTCTGGTACCTGCTCAGCATAGAATCCCTTTTAGTTCTTCAGTGTTTGTTATTCTTCACTTTGAGTATTATCTTTTCTGATCACACCAGAATATTCTACTAAAAGAAAACATTATTGTTCAAAATCTAGAAATGCCATGGAAGCCAGTTTTGCTTTTTGGAGTTGGGTTAAGGGGGGGTTGGGGTTGTGTGTGTGAGAAATAATATAAAGTATAAAAAAATGTCATTAAAGCAAAGTGGGGTTTCTGTGCATCTCAGCTTCTTCCACCTTTTTAGTTTGAAGTCAATATCAAGATCTTTTTTCAGTTACACATTGCTGTAAAAATGAAAAGTTCATTTGTAAACTTCATTTGTTATCTGCAACTTATTTTACTCATTCAGTTTATCCAATAAGTTTCGCTTAGATGCCAAGGATATTTTGAAATTCAGTAGATATTTGGCTTCTCTGTAAACAATTTTGCAGTATAGGATTTGATCCTATGAAATGAGAGGTGATGGTGCTAATTCTCTCCAGACATAACATTGATTAAGAATTTTCTTTTTTTTTAATTAGTTGCAGTCATGTAAGAAAGAGACTATTGAATGTGGTTCCATTAATTTTCAGGTGTAAAAATTCTTGAAAACTGCTACTTTTCTTTTTCAAGTGAAACTACATCTACGTATCAGAGGGTCTACTGCATTTATTTGTAAGAGGCAGAGTGCCTGACACTACTGGGTTAAAGGACAGCCTGTTGTCATAGTTTAACCTCAGCCAGCAAAGCAGCCATCACTTACTTCCCCAGTAATAGGATAGTGGAGAGACTTGTAAGAGTAAAAGGTTCTTTAATAGGGAAAGCAGAAGTCAAGCACACAGGCAAAGCAAAACAAGGAATTAATTCCCTGCTTCCTGTGGGCAGGAAGGTGTTCAGCCATCTCCTGGAGAGCAGGGCCCCATCAGGTGTAACAGTGACTTGGGAAGACAAACTCCTTCACTCCACATGTCCCCCTCTTCCTGCTTCTCCCAGTTTTATTTACTGAGCATGATGCGACATGGTCCAGAATATCCCTTTGGTCAGCTCAGGACAGGTGTTGAGTCTCCTCCCAACCCCCACGCAGCTTCCTCACCAGGGTGGCAGCACGAGAAGCAGAAAAGGCCTTGGTTCTGTGTGAGCCCTGCTCAGCAATAGCAAAAACATCTCTATATGATCAACCCTGTGTTCAGCACAAATCCAAAACACAGCCCTGTAGTAGCCACTGTGAAGAAAATTAGCTGTACCCCAGCCTAAACTGGCACACTTATATTTGAAAATGTTTGTATATTTGTTATACTCTGAAGATAAAATGGTGGGTATAATATAGCTGAAATATTTGATATTTATGTGCAAAAAGTGCAAGTAAAAATGTAAAATTATTGTCAAAGAGCAAATGCCTTTTGTAGTAATGAAATTAATTAGAGATGCTCTTTACTTCAGTAGACCACACGAATCTCCCTTAACTAAAGGGTCATGTCCTGCTGCAGTGCTGTGAGAGCTTGTTCTGTAGTGTCTCCTGAAACTTCATGTGATGTTGGAATCTTTTCCTGTAGAGTTTTCTTATGCCAGGTTTGTCAAAATTGGCTTTGTAGTGGAAAATGCAGAGGACAGTAGAAGCTAACACGTATTTTGTGTCACCAAAATAAAAGATCTCTGATTACAAAGACACCAGCTACCGAGGTTAGAAAAGGTTGGATGGATGCAAATTTAAAAGGTGAAATCTCATTCTCAGAGAAGTTTCAGTGGATTCTTTCTTTGAAAATGTGTTTCTTTACAGCTGTATAATGTGTTCGAACATGATGAATGAGTGACCATAGTTTATTAAACTAAAAATAGAGTGCCTCTGATTCTTCTTTCTAATTTTTCTGGGTTGCTTGCTCCCACCATCTTTCACTTTATTTCCTCTTTTTTAATTTCACCTACTTTCTGTCTGAGTTTTCTTTCATTATTTCTGTCACCTTTTTATAGCAGAAATACCACACTGATTATAGATCTAGGACGTCTAATGTTGCCAATTCCAGAATAGCATTCTAGGTAAGGAGGCAGTGAGCCTTTTATACCTCATATTTATTAATCATCTAGGCCATAGCTACACTTATTCCAGGTTGTCAGAAAACTGAGATCTTACATTGATAATATGTACATGTGCATGATCTTTGCACATTGAAAGAGATTTTTTCTTAAAATCATGCTGTTCACATGGTAATTTTGAATTAATTCTTCTCAAGTCTAGCATGATCTCAGCAGTCACTCCCTTGAGAATTGCTAGGAACCAACCCTGTGTACTAAATCAATGCAGTTTGTAATCACAGCTGTAAAATTATTTCAAACATTGATCTTGATTTCAATTTATTAGTTAATGGCTGCTGACACCTTGCCAAAAATGAAGCATGGGAAAAGTGCAAAACTACTATCTATATTGCATCTATCTCTGAAAATCCAGGGTTTCTGTTCTGAAGTCTCAAATTTTTGTTATTTACAGATCTCCTTAACCACAGAGGCTTCACAACCAGAATACTATAATAAAATATATGATTTAAATCTGACATGATGTAGCTGTGAACTAGTAAGGGGATAAAGAATACTGAAAAAGAAAGGTTACGTCTGTTTTTCTGTCCACCCACTTCTCCCATTCTCAGCAATTCAGCAGTTCCGTGTTTGTTCAGTGATTCACAGACCCGTAGCTGTGCACAGAGGCAGAGCTCTCATGTCTGGATAGAGGCAAAATGATTGCTGTATTTGTGTGTAATTCTGTAATACATGTAACATACTTATGCAGGAAGATAGTATGGACTGCAGTAGATGAATAGGACAATCTTTGAAAGCTGTCTTGGGCACACTATTGAATGATGATTTAAGCCCAAGTGTCTGTTTTCACACATTCAAGTGCTTGTTTGTTACTAAAATAAGCTGTAGTTTTATTTCATATGTATAAAATTATTATAACAATTTTCACTGTGTTTGAAAAATATAGCATTTTCCATGATCAAGATGAAATTGGGTTGTGGGGGTTTTGTGGTTTGGATTTTTTACTGCCTCCTGGTGAGGTCCTTTTTTTTAGCCATGACAGTGAAATATAATTTCACTAGCATCTACCACGATCCAACATTTATTGGTTTGGAAGTAACCATGATATCACAGACACAAATTTAACGCTATCTTAGGGGGTATAATCCAGTGACTGTGGCATCTAATTTTCCAGTACCAGTGGGAAAGTAGCCTCATACATGTCCTTAGTATGATGAAGGCCTTTAATGAAAGAAGCTACTTTAGAGAGGCTGAAAGGGTTATTAATTTTCTGTCACTCAGAATCCTGAAAGTTGACTTTTCTTATAGCGAGAAAACAGGTAAGTAAATAGAATTTAATGTATCTTCTAAAAAAAAAAAAGCAGCTGAAAACTGAATGTGCCATGACTGAACATACTCTTGTAAAACAAAATTTTGCTGATCCCTGTTATGCAACAGCAAGATGTGTGCTAGTTTACACCTAGTTTACTATTTGCATTTCAAGCAGATGGAGAATGGTGTCATAACAAGAAAACTGAGAACTCTTTTCTAAGTTAGACTTTATGTTTTCCATTCTGTATAAATCACCTGAATTCTAATAAGAACAGAACTTCTTTTGCCAGTTTCTTTCTGGTTTACCCTGCTTACTTATTTTTCCAGAACTTGGAGAAACATAGTATCTTTAAAATATTTAACCTTTTGAATTTGACCAGCAAATACCTAAGGAGCTACAAGACGAGCAAATGAATTGCATGCAATTCATGCAGGGCATATGGGATTGCATAAGCCTTCTTTCTATAGGAAACCAGGCAAAGAAAGATCCCCATATTTCCTTTCAGTCACTTCTTGACACTTCATAGTGTAGATATAATAAAACTTGAATTGCTTGCTAGATATTTACTATAACTGGAATTTCATGAGGTTTATGGGAAGTGTTAGTATTTTAATTTTGAAAGCTTTACTGAAGGAATTCTTAAAATTCCTTCAAAGTGTACATGAGATATTTCTGAACCACTATTAATACTTTTACATAAAACTGAAGAAAGGACAAGGCTTTAAATTTAGACACATCTCTATTTCATTTGGAGCAGCTGATGCCAGACAAACTGATGTTTTTATTTGAAGTTATTTTTTAAGTTATAAAGTTTCTACCAAAAAGTTCCAGTGTAGTAGAATAGGACCTGTACTTAGCAAAACTGCATGCAGTTACTGATTATTGTTAAAGGCTGACTAGAATGCATAGTTTGATTCCTGCTAAAATGAGCTGCTGGAATGCAAAAACCTGGCAAATGCAAGAGGAGTCTGGCTGGTGAGAAATCAATGGATTATCTGAAGTATTTCAATTAGTGGGTCACTATTTCTGCTCAATGAACTGAGTGATTATCGTTTATTCATGCCTACTATGAAATGTATGACTGATGATTAATTTGGGAAGATGAATGAATCTAAATAGATGCTAAATAGGTTAAGTAAAATACTTGAAGGAATAAAAAAATCAGGAATTTAAATCTGATGCACATTTACCTAGTGTGCCTGAAAATACTAAGATTTTTATAAATGGGCTTTAGTTCTTGGATTATTTAAAAGGAAGGTGTCCAGGCATAGGTGATTTGCAGAAAGATTTAAATGTCTGGACAGTCACATATCTATATAAAAATGAATTTTCTGAGTTTTTTCAGCTAGTAAAATGTTTAACATTTTTGTTATGGTGGCATAATTTCTTCAGTTCACTATGTGGATTTCAGAAACATTAGTAACTCAAAGCCAATGTAGTATGTCAGGCATTCTTTCTGTATGAACAGATTCAGTGTTGAGAGAGAACAATTTTTTTTATTTTTAGATTATATTTATGACACTAAGGAACTTTCTGTGTATTTTTAAAAAGGCAGAGTGCTAGTCAGAATTCCACATTTATCAGAACTTACTGCAGATCCAAAAGCTGAAATTCTTACTTCATGCTATAAATTGTATTTGGAATGGTAAGTGATACTAAGATACATTCAGGCGTGGACTTTAGATATGAACACACAAACATCACATTTTTGTAATTACTAATCTAGTAGCTCAGTTTGGCCTCTGAATGGCTGGTTTTGATTTGTACAAAAGCGTCAGTCCTCTTTTATTTTTGTTCCCAGAACTAAATAGGTATTTTTTGCCAGAAGCAGTGCAGCAATCATTAGGAATTTGGTGGGAGAAAATGCTGACCATAGGCATTCCCTAGCCAACATACACTTTCACACAGAAAGATCCTTTCTTGTTGCACAACATTAATATCACATTTGTCTTTGTTTATTGACATATGTTAAAAGCCTCTGTGTTTTAACACTTTTTCTGCTGTTAACTCATTGGGTGAGCACACAAATTTAGTCACTACACCTCTCTGCAGCCATTTCCCTGCATATAAGGGACTCACTCTCATGAGTTGTCAGGGACTGTGTCACTCGATTATTATCTTGATAAAAGTGATGTATTATCTGCACTGCTAATAAAATAGAATGCAAAAATGCTCAAAGGCCAGTAAAGAAATGATTAATGCCAAGACTATTGAGTATGCTGGCAAATATATCACTTATTTTTATAAGCTTAAAAGGACTTCCTGGTCATTTAAGTACTGCTTTTATTCTCAGACATTCTGACAGAGAATCTGAACTTCAAAAAGTGATTAACATAGTCTATTCTTAGAAAATGAATAATTCAAGTATTATTCATCCAGGAATGGGAGTGTGAGGAATAACTTGTCCTGTGACACCTCAAAAATGAAATGTGCATACTACTGAAAGACTTCTGAAGGTATATTTTGAAGGTTCAGAAAATCTTGTTAAATGCAGGTTTGAGCTTCTTCCCATGGTTTCACTGAGCTGCTGCTTTGCTTAACTTTGAAATCGAATGGTGGGAAAAATAGTGCATTAAGGTATTTTAAAATAACTCCTTTGTGCTTTTGCAATTCCTTGTATTTGTAAAATGTTTTAATATTAGATCACTGGATGAAATTGTTTAATGGATGTGTATTATATTGGGAACAGAATTTCTTTGGCTGTCATGTATATTTATACGAAAGTGTGGATGATTTTTAATGCCTTCAAATATCTTCATAAACACATGTTTAGTTCTGTTGTGTTGCAAGTATAAAAATATAGATACTTGTGAGGAAAATTGGAAGGCAATCCTATGGATAAACAAGCTTTTATGTAATAAGTTTCACTGAATTTTTACTTCTATATAGTATTACATACAAAACCAGAAACCTGCTGATTTACAGAAAATTGCAGATTTTTAGAAGGTGATGGCTGTTTAGGGTTTAATTAGGGGAGTAGTTTGGGGGATTTTTTACATATGGAGAAAACAATTCATCTTCTGTTAAATATATATATGTGCAGGACATTTTGATTTTTTGGAGGTTGTTTGAAGTTTGAATTTTCTCCCCCACAGCATTTTGATCTCATTTCTAATCCTTTGGACTCCTTGATTAGTTTCTTAGAGTGTTGCATTTTTTACAAACACCTTAGTATTTTTGGGTTTATTTTTTCATGGAAAGACATATTTAACTCATGAAACTGAATACCGGTTAAAGAAATCCCAACGAGTGCTTTGACGCCATGCAGACTGCTTCCAATTTTAGTAGAGGAAAAATCTTCCTAGAAAAAGAGCGCTGTAGTAGGACAACACTTTGCTCTGATTGCTTTTTTCCTCCAGTGTGTTTTGCTGTCATGGCCTCTTGGTAACTGTGGTCAGTCTGTAACAGCATTTTCCTCAGCTTAGCTCCCTTCTGGTGTGTGAGAAGCTGTGTGACAGATGGTGTGGTGTTGGAAGGAAAGCTCACCCAGCCTGGTGAGGTCATGGACAGACACGTTCTGAGTGCGGTCATGAGATGTGATGGAGGAGAGAGTCCTGCTGCCTGCCGGGCTGCCTATGGATCTGTCCTGAAGGAGGAGCACTCTGAGCTTTTGGGCATCAGTGAAAGCACGGATTTTTCCTGGATAATCTTTTCCAGCCAGAAAGAAGCCGCTGCCTTCTTAATGCGTGAGGGATCTGAGGCGTGCAGTGGGACAGGAAAAATGAGTCTATCTTGTGCAGAGAGAATGAGACCTGATAGGTCTGTGCCACACAGAAATCAGGAACAAGGTAGCTCCCTTTAGTTTAATTGCTAGCTGTAAGGAGAGAGGAAAGCATGAGGCCATCAGTGCCTACAGATTATCAATATTCTTCAGCCCGATAGTGGAAATCTCTGCTGTGTAGGGTTTTTCTGCACTGAATAATTTGAGAAAATGTCCATTTGTCCCAAGTTGCACCTCAGAAGTTATTTTTTCCCTTTTCTGTTTCTAAAGTCACTGAATATTAATAGCACAGAGTAGTGTTATTTTCACAAAGTTCTTTTTATTTTCAAAACTTAAGTATTTTCTGGATCAAAGTTCTAAAAAAACTCAATCCCAGTAGGCTAAAAAACACAGAGATATTTGTCTATATAAGAAAGACATTTTAGTTGGAGTTTATACCTATAAGTCTTGCTTGGTAGCATCTCCTGCAAAGTGAGCACTTTAATAATTAATTTTGCAGAGCTTGGAACTCCTCCTGTACTTTAACCAGAAATTTTGAAATGAGTTATGGAAATTGCTTCTTTGATGAGTCTGTTGTTTTTTTTTTTTCTAAAAGTCTATTCATTACCAATGTGTTCTGAAGTTGGTAAGTGTGGCAGCTTATGTGTGATTGATGTGGTTTATATGTTTGCAAAAGCACCTATTAAACAATAAGGAACTAAAAGACAAGAATAGAAGCATTTTATTTTCCTCAACACTATTTTTTTAAAAAAATTCAACTGCTATAACCTGAAGCAGTCCCCACTTGACTGGTTTGCTTTTCTTTTTCCCTCATCAATTTGGAAGTGTTTCATACAAATCATATTTTCTATCCAGCTATTGGTGACTGGCACCTGGGTTGAACACAAGACTGATTACATTGCCAGGAAATGTTTCAAGGTTTTCAGTTCAGTAGTAGCTAAGTAGCATAATTATTTTAGGAAATTACCTTCATAGTGAGTCAGATGAGGCTGATCCAGTGTACATGTGTACTGTAGAAGACAAGCCAAACACACATGGTAGCCACACCTGACAGTGTCTTAGCAAGTGTCCTCTCCTGCTCTCCCTGATAGGGAATGAAGACACTTCTTTCCCAGAATCCCTTTGTGCAAAAATCTGGGATTTACAGTACAGGGAAAAAAAAAAA
>VWYP01016895.1:146658-296012 GCA_013400435.1 Pycnonotus jocosus
AAAAAAAAAAAAAGTACTGCTTTCTTCCTTTATCTTCAGGAGTTACTTCTTTGTTTCTTCTTTCTACTTCGATATACTTTTTATTCCTTTTCTATTTTCCATGATTTATGGTTGAATCTATCTGTGGTTATCTATCTGTTGGGTTTCGAGACTTTCTTCTCTTTGATCTTTTGGTTAAACTTGAGGCATTATAGTGAAGCTGGTTTTTACTGTGAATATTCTTGGAATTTTGCAAATTTTAATTACACATAAATGAAGAAAACTAGGCGGTACTTCAGTCAGCTAATTTTATTTTTAATTCACAGATTGTTGTTTCTGGCTATTCTGCTAATTGAGAGAGAATTAGCACTGTTTGTTTCCCTGCAAATAAAATTTGGGAGATTGGAACAAAACCTAGCTTTAAATCCCACTCATGAGGGATGCACTTGCTGAGTGATGTAGGATGTTAATAGTCCCTGCTGAATGCTTTGTAGGTTTACATTGTATTTATCTACTCATTCTGAACTGAAGCACTGTACCTGTGAAATTCCTGGAGTCTCCCAGTGACTTGGTATGCCATTCTCACCCTTACCCACGCTTGTGTTCTAGAGTTCTGTGCTTCCATGATTCAAGCTGTTCCTGATTCTTACCCTGTAGTGTAAGTGTAGTGTAGGGCCTGACTACACAGTAGACTGCACAGAAGATGGTGTGAATTGAGGTAGGGTAATAGGTTAAAGGAGAACAGCTATTCCTAGACTAATCTCTTTATTTTAACTTAATCTATTTGTAATGTGGATGGAAGAGATACTTCATGGCATAAAGCTGTCTGTGTGAGATATTATAAAACAGCTATTGCACACTGCTTCTCCAGATGGGCAGTTTACATATTTGTCTCTCCAGAACAACTGACAACAAACAATCCTGAAATATCATGCTTTTTACACTCTCACGATCCAGTTTTCATTCCATATCCTTCTAACATATGCATAATTGGAGCCAGGAATCTCTGAGAGGACTAATTATACTGCAACCATAAAAATCCTCTTTTGACCACCTCTCTTTCTGAATCTTTGGATTCTACATCAGTTTAATGAAGTGAATGTATTTCTTTAAGGTGATTAATAATACTCTTTGTTGAGGAATTTTTTTCTGATCATGTTATTGAGGTCTAGCCTTGATGGGGAAAATGTCACAAATTAATTCATCTAGTGACATTAACATTGCATTCTCTTGGCAGAAGTTCACCACTTAGATGTTTCAGTTTTAAATCTTAGCATGTTTCATTGCATTTCTGAAGAACAAGTGATGCATATCATGGACCCTATATTTTTGTTTTCCTTAGTTCAATTGGTAGCATAATTTTGTCTTGAGAATTTTTCTGTAATTTTCATGCCACAGATTTCTCCTAGTTGTAAAATTGGTAGACATAAATTGCCACACACTGATTTCAATTTAATTTAAATTTAAGTCATGAAGTCTTCATAATTTATTCCTGCAGTTTTTGTCAGCTCAACAACACGTAGACCAAAACTAGAAATGTTAAATAAGCTAACAATAGTTCTGTGGGTATCCCAAAACACAAGGAGGATATTCTCTAAAACATGTCAGGAGGGACTGTTCACCACTCACAGTCCTCTTTTGAAGTTCTAGTGTGCTTATATTCAATTTAATGTTTCAAAAATCTTTTCATGTTATTAAATAACACTTTAAGGAAATGTCTCCTGGTATTAGAAAACATTGAATTTTGCTGAAATATTTCATACTTTACTACCTTAAAAATTGACAAAGTAGAAAACAGTTTAAATTTTATGCCTTTTTGGAAGCATACTCAAATTTTGAAGGGAATTTTTTGAAGAAAACAAAGGCTGTTATTTAATATGGTCTGTCATTTCTTACAATTTTAGAAAGGTGACACTGGCAGCAATGTATGTGAAAACTTCTTGGATTTCAATTGCATCATCAAATAGGTTATCACACTTTGAAAACTGTCTTAATTTGTTTAAGTCAAACATTCTTCATAATATTTTCTTAACAGTTGATGTTGAAAAGGTTGGAACATTTAATTTTATGGTGTTGTATTTCTCACAAGAATTAACTGGTGCAGTTGTATTGACAAGTTTAAAACTAATACAGTCACATTATTATTTGCATAGTGAGATATACACAGTGAGAGAAAAACTCTTTCAGAATGTAAAGTAGTTGTTTTTCTTTGCTATCAGTAAGTATATTATTTACTTAGATATTCTTTTTGTAAGTGACTTTTCTTGTTTGCATTAGAATCTCGTCCTTTGTCACTCCCTGTGAAAGCTGTGATGAACTCATCTGAAAGCTGCAGAAGTCCTGAGGAAAGAATGAAAGAATTTATTGGAATAGTGTGGAATGCAGTTAAGTGCCTTACACTTCAGGTAAGATGAAAAGGAAGAGAAAAAATCCCTATGTGTTTCCACACTTTATGGATACTTTTTATGCATCCTAGTGCTTTTTATTAGAGGGATTTAAAAGGAGCTCCAGGTTTTATTGTCTTATTTCAGTAGTTTCAAAGCTGGAGAGAATAAAAAATGAAGTAAGGTTTTGGGTAAATTAAGCAAAGAATACTTTGGTTTTAAAATATTAAGTTTCGAAACACAGTTTTTTATTTAAAGGGAAAGATCCTTCAAAATTTATATTAATAAAAATTGCTTGTCACACTTCTCTGTATTATAAACACTGCAGTTAGATTTGCAGAATGCTTTCTTTTCTAAAACTATTTGTGTGTGGAAAGTGTGTGTGATAAATACTTTCCTGAGGTGTATGACAGTCACTGTTGTTACACAGTGAAGGCTCAGCAGCTTACTTGCCTACTTTTTCATGCAGGTCAGGTGGATGGCTGCTGGGATTAAAGCATGGTGGTTTATACTGCTCTAGACTGTAGCTGCTGGTCAGTAAAAGCAGAGTTTTCATGTAGCAGTATAGGTGCCATGTTAGGAGTCCAATGTTAAGATTGCAGGAACAAATATTAGATGGCTTAGAAGTGCTAGCATTAGGACTATGTTATTCCCAGTACTTATCAAGTGCTTATTGAGAAATTATTCTAATTTAGAATTATTATAACCTGTGCCTCTTGAACCATACATTCATTCTATGAGATCAGTATTTTATGGTGCACCATGGTATAGTAGCAATTTATTTTTTTTTAATTAAAAAAATCACAAAAAACTGCCAAAGAAATGCCTTAATTACAACTTTTCGGCAAGTTTTTTTGTCATTTTTACAGAAAGTATTTGTTGAATACTTGTTCCTTCTTCCTATCAAGAAATATATTTAATAATATACAGGCTCATCCCAGAATATGTGTCTGTGACACTCTTCTTTCATGTGTCATTCCTCTTTCATGTAAAAAGTACTTAAAATTCACAGTTTTAGAAAGTTTAAAAGTTCAGGTTTTGTCTGAGCAAGAACTTGAGACTTGTCACCTGATTGGAGAACATAGGGCAGTTGAGGAGATGCTTTCCGTTAAATCCGTTTTAGTTTTCAGCCTTCTCTTTCATCATTGTTTCATGAGTATTTTGCTTGTTTTCCTTTCTTTATGTTCTCTCCACTGTAGATTAAAATGTCTAGATAAGAGAGAGAATTTGTAATCTATTTGAAGGAAGCAGTGTATTTTTGTTGTGTGTCTGGGTGGTACTTACCACAGTGAGACTCCCTGTATAAATGCAGCTTAAGTTGGAGTCATGATAAAAGTAATAATATAATAATGACAAGGAAGAAGAGCTGGGTCCTTTATATGGGGGAAAAGCTGAATCAGGACTATGATACTCTGCTTATACATTTTTCATGATTTGTTTTTTTGTGAGCAACCAGAAAATTGAATATGTTTTGAGGAATGAGTAAAATACCAACCATGAAGTTTGTGTGTTACTAGATAGGTTAAAAGGGTAGTTTTTCGTTCTGTGGAGATGAAAACTGATGGCAGTGATAGGCAAGGGTTGTCTCAGAGTAATCCCTAACATACAGAATAGGGCTCATACTGGCAGAGGATTTTTTGTATTTGGTAGTTTGGGGTACTTTTTCTGGCACTTGAGGTTCTGGATTGATTTACTTTTTACAGGTTGGTTTTTTGTTTTTTGTTTTTTGTTTTTGTGGTTTTGGTTTTGGTTTTGTTTTTGTAGAGTACTCTTGCTATTTTCATCATTATGACTATGAAAGGATATTTTTAGTTTTTATCTATTTTGAAATTAAACACTCTTATGAACTCATACAGTAGCTTACACACTTTGTTTCATCCTTGTGCTTAACTGTACTTGGTAAGGTGTTCCCAGAAGTTTATTACATGTTATCAGAGAAACATTTCAACAGACTGCAGGGAAGCACTGCAGGAAAGTTCAAGAATGTGCTTCCATACAAATGTGCAATAGTTATTCCTTATGATATATGAAGGATTTATAGTTATGTTTCCTGTTCTTTTTATAACTATTAGTAGTCCCTATGTCTAATTTATTTAAATGCGGTTTTCAAGACACAAATGCCATATATATAGCTTGTTTCTTTCAACAGCAGCCCAAATGGGAAATTTGTGCGAGGCGATGTATAGAGGGTAAGAAAATGAGTATCATGACTCTGTATTGCAATTCAAGTAGATTATATTTATTTTATTATACATAATGTGCATTTTATTAAATATATATAACTATATTTAAATTATAAGTTCATACAGATTTTTTGTATTATTATTTGGCATGAAAAAGGGAAATTTCTAGAATAATTTGTCTGGTTAAATGCTGGAGGATTTAGACTGTGGCTTTTTTTTTTAAGCTAATTTTCATGTTCCTGGATCTTTTAGTTACATGATTGTAGGACAGAAAAGTCTGTAGTTGTCATCAGGTAGAACTGAACTTCATAACTTAAAATCATCAAAGGATTATTCTTTTAGTGGAAGTTAGAGTAAGTAAATGTGTTTGGAACCAAAGTAACTGGAAAGTTTATTTTGGATCCAAAGCTGGTACTTGCTTAGCCCTAGCCCTGGCTTGCTTCTCATAGAATATTGCGTGAAGGTTTTATGCATTGGAGTTGTGGTAACCTATTAGTATTTAAGTGAAAAGACTTTAATATTTAATTATAAAAGATTGGTTTATTATTTAGTTGTTGTAGGATTTTATATGCAGCCTTGAAATCTTTTTGGCAGTTACACTGTGTAGGAGGATAATACTCATTTTTCACATGTTCTTCATACTAATAGTTGCTAAAATTGTGAAGCAGTATAAACACAATTATTTTTAATTGGCTGTTAATGCTGAATTCCATTGAGAACAATGAAGGATCTGTATTTAAAGTAAATTAATTAATGAGTAATGTTGCAACAAGTGCCAGCTACATAAGAATATAATTGTTACATATAAAACTTAGGTATGCCTCATGCCTTTAAATATCCCTGAAATTATTTGAAAAAATAAATCCTTTTCCTGAAACTACTGAAAATTTTATTTTCTTTAATGCATGGAACTTGTAAAAATCTTTGACCAAGTGAAATATTGAAAGAAAAGAAAGGGATTTGATAAGAGTTCCTGTTATTTGAACTGTCCTGTTATCCAGGGGTCAGGAAGAAGTTCTGTGACTTGTAATTTAGCAGTTACAGCTCTCAGCAGTTATTTGGCAATTATGAGATAGGATTATTTCTTAAGCTGGTTACCTACCACAAACCAAGAAAAATTTGTGTTTTCGGTAACTAAATAAAACCTTTTTAAAAGGTTTAAAAGCTTTCTTAGGAAAGAACAGGAGTATTGTGAAGCACAATGACACCATGTTTTAAGTGATCAAAGAAAATGTATCTGATCCTTATTATGGTCATTTTTATGTACAGGTAGCCTGCCCTCTTAGTTCTTTAACTTATGTGTTCTGCTTTCCATTTATAACATTTTTACTTTTGTCTACCTTCAAAACAAGAATTTCTGTTCTGCCTTTTAAAGTGGTAACAAACACTGCATGTTTGGCTCAGCTGCAGGTGGTCTAAATGGTAGAATGAATTTGGATGTTGGAGGCTGGGCTGCAGTCTCATAATACCGAGTGCACCAGAACCCGCACATGAGATGTGTAAGCAGTGGTTGTTTGCAGCTTGGGGAGTCATGGCAAGATGATGTTCTGTACCCAGAAAAACATGTTACCTTTCTGCTGAGAGCATATGGGGGTTGATGACTAATTCAGAGAGGCAGCTTCCCTGGAGAGACACCCTTATGCAAGTGTCACCTTGTAGAAAATATTCAGTGCTTCTAATTGATCTATGTAGCTGTAAAATGTGGGTTATGAAGTGGGATCTTACGTTATCACTGTCATGAAAGGCTGTAAAGACTTGAACAACTTGTCCCTCTTCATTGCCCTTTTGGGAAGTTGCTTGTTTTGGTTTCTTCCCTCCAACCCACCCTCCTCAGTTAGGAAGACCTAATTTTTCAGCAGTATTTATTTCACTCTTCTCCCTAGTGAACAACATTCCTTTTTATAAAATAAGAATTAAAAATACTCCAGTAACTTAATCCTTTCCTTTTTATACAAGACTCATTGGACATTTTGAGGCTTATATGTTTATAAAAGTGTAAAGCGTAGAGTTATGCTTTACTTAATGTTTTAGAAGTAGAAGGGAAAATACTGCTTGCTTCATTGGTTTATCTTTAGTGTACATTATTTAGCATATATAGGCCTTGACATAATAGAAATGAAAATAGGGGGTGATCCTATTTCAAGAATTTAATAATTCGTTCTCTTTAACACATGAATGTGTTCAGTATTGGCAAACGAACATGTTGCTACCAAAACTGAAATCAGATCCTTGAAACAGAAAGGATGTTGCCATGGAAAAATGAAGTAACACTCAGTGCAGCTGCGAAGCATTAATGAATAGGATATTTTTTTAAATGATCATTTGTGTTTGGTGTGGCTTGGAGGGTCCCAACCAGATGGTTTCCATGAACAGGATCTGACCCCCAGCTTGAGGACTTCTTACTGGCAGATTACTTCATTTTCTTTCCCTTGGATTGTCAGATCCTTACATTAATGCAAGATTTACTGCTGCAGATTTATATTTAGTTACATAAATCAGTCACATCTTACATTAAATTCACAATTTTAGGCACACAGTTTAACAGTTATTTAAAAAGTGTAAAAAGATTTATATGATAGCTTTAATATATGCTATTGATGTAGTTTAATTTTAAGAATTTGGATTACATGTATTTTGAAACACTTTCCGATTGGTGAAGCAATCTGTAGCACACATTCTCACTTTTATCCAGCATGTAATTCCATCATTTTAGGTGCACTCTTCCATTCCTTCACTGGAACTTGTGAGTAGGCAAATTTCCAGATTCTGTGAGTTAAATGTACACAAATTCCATTTAATTTGATAGTTGTGAATCTGCCTCTGCGAAGTTCAACAGGTGCAACTCAATTTTGCTCTTATTGGACCCTTCTGCATTCGAATTGGTAATTTTTTGTGTGATTATAATCATTACATAATTTTTGCATTGCTTTAAAATGTACACTTTTGCCATACATTCATTGTGTTGGCCACTGAAATCCTGCAGTAATGTTTTGCAAAATTTGTTAATCATATAAAACTTTTAAATGAAACACAGGTAAGCCAACCATATCTGTAAGCAATTCTGTAGTTTTACATGTATTGTCAATTTTTTAGTGAATCCAGATTTAGGATCCTGCTGACTGCACCGATTTGTCATGAATGAGTGATTTTGAGTAACTTAAATAATACTCATCAAAGGCATTAGCAAAGGTGATTTTAATATTAATTCATAAAGGTGTAACTTGGTGAAGTTCAATAGCAAGGTTCACTCTATCATTTACTACATGGTTGAAACATGCAAGGGAAAATAGAGTTGATATAAATCTGGCATTATTTACATGGAGGCCAAAGATGGAAAAGGGTAGGGTAACCCAAATGCTGAGCTGGGGAATTCAGACTGAACCTCCTTGCTTGCCAAATCTCTGATGTGGCTTAGATGCAGCTAGATCTGATCTGGACAGCAGTTTATATCTAAGAGAAGAAATACAAAGAGTAAGGAAGTCCTTCCATTGAGTTGTGAGGTTCAGAGTAGATCCCCTTCCTTTCTAAACTCCTGATGGTGCTTAGGTCCAATCTTAGTCTCAGACTTTGCCAGCAGTCTGTCTAAAGGAATTATTTCTGTGGATTTCATTAGTATTAATTTTGCATGCTATCAGCAGCTTACTGAGGATCTGTTGCAGTTAAGGGATCTCTCTGCCTTGGGTTACAGAAGGAACACTCAGTCTCAGATAAGGAATCTCAAACACTGGGAGGCATCCCAGCTTAAGGTGAGAGTCACTGGTGTGCATTCCAGTTGCAATTTAGGGAAAGCTTGAATTGAGCTCATCCAGAGACCTGTTGTTAGTAGAAAGGCCTCTCTGCCTCTCAGAGCAACCTTGAAGGGTGTCCCAGCTGCAGAGGAGATCACTACTGTACAGCCATCCTGCCTGGCAGGGAGAGCTCAAGGGCAGTTCACTTAGGCTGGCATTGGCTTGTGGTAAAATTGCAGGCAATGGGAAGGGTGTGCAAGAGACTCCTTGCACCCACAGCTTTCTTTGTTCCTTGATAACTGAGTCTTGGAAAAAACACATTCAAGTGTCATTTACATGATCAGGCATGATGCTCTTTGGGTCAGTCTGCTCTTTGTGGGTTTCCTGGAGTTCTTGACCTGGCTATAGCTCAGGCCTTTACCTCATTTGGAGCTTGTACTGAGCTGCTGCTGGTCTGGTTAAGGGGACTGAGTGTATCCATCACACATATGGAGGCCTGATGCTACCATTTAAAGCTTACACAAAATTCATGGTCCAACTCCCATTCACTTGTTTGAAAATGAATAACAAAGAGCTGCTTGTGTAAAAAAGAAATTTCCATCAGGAATTTAAAGGGGTGAAACTGTTGTGATTCTACTTCAGTATTCTTGATACAGCAAAGTAAAATAAACCAAATGTGATCAGACAAACTTCTTCAGTGCAAAGCTGTACTGAACTGTAAATGAAGTGCAAAAACTCTAGTTAATAGAGTATTGAGATCTCTTCTTGAGAGTGCTTTGTAAAACATATCCTGTAGATCCTGCTGCTGGTAATGTGATGTAATATTCTCTTCAAGTTGGTGGAATTTTTGGATTATTATTACCACATGGTTTGTATATCCAGGCAGCATTTGATGTTAATTGTCATAGATCTGTATATATGTGTGTGTGTGTATGAAGGATGGGTGATTTTTTATAAACTGTTTACTCAGCAAATGCATGGATAAAACAATAGTTATAATTGGTCATAAGTGCTTTTGTCATCTATTTATCATTATCCCACAATGGCTTGACCTATGGCAACCTATTACTAATAGATCTAATGTGTCACTGTAAAAATCTTTGCAAATTGACACAAAGACTAATTTGCCATTAAAAAAAATCCAAATCTGTTACATCTGTAACAATACACCATAGCTTTTCATTCAGTATAAATAAAGTACACTCTGCAACCTTGGATCAATAAACTACTTATCAAAGTTGTAATTAGCTTCATTTTACAACTCAAACAGTTCTAAATCCAGAAACAAACACAGACTTCATGAACCAATGTATTTATTTTTGTAAAATTCTACTTATATTTTTCTGCAGTGAATTCTTGTCAGTTTGTCTAAGCAAAAGGGTACAAAAATGCTGAAATAAAGATGAATATCTGTGTACTCACTAGGCTGGCAAAGTACTTACAGTGCTGTGGAATTCCAGCTCTGTTACAAATCACTATTGTGGTCGTGAAGGCCTAATACCCTTCAGGGGAGAGTATGAAGTACAAATCTTAATTATTACTTTGAAGCTGTGCTGTCTTTAAATCAAAAGTGTGTTATGTAAGTTTGCAGCAAACAAATGTTTTTATCACAGTTACAAATAATATGTTGTCCAACAATTTGTATGCTAGGCTCTTCCAGGCAATGTGAAGAAATGAACTGAATCATGGCTTGTATTTGCTTAACAAAGCATTCAAGTGTGCAGGCTGTTGGAGCCTTTTGATGTCCACGTGCCAGAATGGTATTTGTAAGAGCCAAGGAAGACTAACAGTCTGCAGCTTACATCACCTCTGAGTTAACAAGTTGTGATGAGTTGAGTTCTTAGTTTGGGCTAGGTCAGCTATTCTAGAAGCTCCTAAGAAGATGGCAAAATGGTCAGACATGTTCCAGGGTAACACTATTGAAAATAAAGAACAAAAAATGTTATTTCTTCTGAAACCACATGTACTGCTTTTGATTTGCATTGAAAAGTGGATAAAAGCTGGATAAACTTTGTCAACTTTATTACTGTCTCTTTCTCTTTGTTTATGTATACACCTCTCCATTTGTTTAAAAGTCAGTCAGTTTTTCTTTTAAAGTTCTCTTAAAGAAAAACACAAAACTATGTGTTTTTCATAGTTTTTTTAATGATTACCTTTCTTGTACACGCTTGATGTTTTGCTTATTAAGTAAAGGCAGAATTTTCCCTGAAACAGTTCTTTATAGAAAGTAACAGCATGTAAAATGTTGGCTAGTTCTAGAAACTTAGCTGTTGCTAACAACTCTAATGAATGGCAAAAAGTGGAGTGCTTTCTCATTCAGAACATTTTCTGACTCAATTGCGCTTGTAAAAAGCTGTTGAAATGTAGATATATGTGTGTTCACTTTACATGGCAACACCTTTCTGTTGAATTTACACAGCAAAAACATCCTTCTTCTTTCTCCCCTCCCATAATCGTAATTTACGAGCATTTATTATTTTCCAGCACTTTGCATCGTCTTTTCTCTTAATTCGACTAAAAGTTATGACTATTTTCAGTCAACTGTGATGGATGAATAACTTCAGATTTTGTACCAATATGAATACTCCACAGTGAGGGGGAAAATAATCTATTTCTGAGAATCTTTCTTCGCTTTGTTTTTTCAGCTGGAAGTGCAGTCTTGTTGTGTATTCCTTCCGAATGACAGCCTGCCTTCTCCGAGTACTATTGTGTCAGGGGACATTCCTGGGACTGTGCGAAACTGGTACCATGGGCAGGCCAGTATGCCTGGCACACTTGTTGTCTGCTTGCCCCAGATAAAAATCATGAGTGCTGGACACAAACACATGGAACCTTTGCAAGAAATCCCATTTGTTGTGCTGAGACCCATCCTGGAAGAAGGTAATGTGATAAACTCAAAAAACCCTACTCTTTAGTTTCCATTTCTAACTGTCATGAAAACTATCTTAATTTTACTTTGAAAACTTTTGATTTTGTACTGGTTTTTTAGCAGAATGTTGTTATATATTATTGATGTCTAGAAATACTGCTTACAAGATTGGCCCTGTGGAAATCAACGTGGAACTCATCATCAAAGAGCTAGTTCTGTGATGTTTTGTATATTTGAAACGAAAATAATTTTTTACCTCCAGTGGTTTTGTTATTCAAGTTATTTTGTAGCCAATCATCTTGACACAACAGGAAGTGATGATAAACTGGAAATTCCAAGACAGAATGGTGACAGGTTAGGAAAAACTTCTCATCCCACCAAGGCCTTGGACGTAACATTCAGACTGGAAATTAGTTAAGCATTCTTCACTGCGAGGGTGGTTGGTCACTGGAACGAGCTTCTGTACAATGCTTTTTAGTCATATGAATCTTAGGTAGTCCTGCAAGGAGCAGGGAGTTGCACTCAGTGATCCTTATGGATCCCAACTTGAGATATTCTGTGATTCAATATAAAATGAGAAAAGAAATTCAGAAGCATAGCAAACTGTCAAAAGAAAAGAATGAGACTTTAATGGCCATCCTAGTAGGCGACAGTTGTGTTCTGTGTTGTGACTTAGGAATTATAGCAAGCATTTTGTAGAGATTTGAAGAAAAAAAAAAGTTAAGTTTGAGGCAAAGTGCTGTAATTCTTATTTGAAATGCTAATATTTGATAGGGGTTTGAATTTTAGACCAGCTTGAGGGAAGAATCAGCTTTTCACATTCTGCAGCTGATTGAGAAATGAATGGAGGAGATATGCTGAAAAAGAACCTAGTAAGTGAAAACAAGTTGCTTATGTTCAATATTTTTTATTGCGTTTTGGATTTTTTTTTTAATAGAGTCCTTAGAAATGAACAGAATAAACAGTAAATGTACTTGCAGCAGTGTTCTGAAGAAACACTGATCTAAAAATCTTATTTCATATATATATATATAAAAATGAAAAATTGTGTACTGGAAATAGGTGAGGCAAATATTCTGAGCTATCTTGAGCCTTGGGTTCCAGGTTTATTTTAGTGACTTGCATGAGAGCTAGGCTCACAACCAAGTTTTGGATTCCATGAAAATGCCAGTATTTGTTGTTTAGCTCCAGCCAGCAGCTCTGGCTGCACACAGCCCCTTACTCCTCCACCCTGGTGGAAGGGAGAAGAGAATCAGGAGGTGAAAAGTGAGAAAGCTTAGAGGTTGAGATAAAGACAGCTTAAAAAATAAAGTAAAAGCTGCAGGTGCACACAAAGCAAAATAACAAATTGATTTGCTGCTTCCTGTCAGTAGGCAGGTGTTCCAGCCTTTCTGTTTGGTTGGTTTCATGGGTTATTTGGGGTTGGCTGACCAGGGGGGTCTCCTTTCCCAGTTCCTTGTGTGCCCCCAGTTTACTTGCTGGTGGAGCAGTGTGAGAACCAGGAAATCCTTTAAGTACTGTTCAGCGATAATTAGAACATACACATATTATCCACAGTTTTAAGCACAAATCTAGACCAGCACCATCCCAGCTACTATAAAGAAAATGAAATCTATCCCAGACAAAACCAGGGAGTTGGTGTACAGTTAGTTCATCGTTGTTTTCTCAAACTATACTATTTAGAAAGAATTTTTGCTGTTTTGTGTATTCATTTTGTGTATTCTTTAAGGTGAAGAGAGGGAGATGCAGCAATTGTTTCATTGCTTTTGTGACAGCATTTGCTGAGAAAATTATTCTGTTTTCTGAGTACTTACTGCTGAAATATAAACAATTTAAGAGTATGAAAAATTAAGACAAAATCACATTCAAGAGCTAGTCCTGCTCCTGCCATCTGAAATTTGTTTGGATTTATAGCACCGTGTTTCGTCTCCCTTTGATCTGCCACTTATATTGTATTTTGTATTTTACCTTAAATCATGGCAATGGAAATAAAATTGTAGGTTTTAGTGTTGAAAGTTATATTAGAGACGCTGCCAAATGAAAAAAAAGTTTGAAAGAAAGAGAGAAAAAGAAAGGTATATGTCTTTTTCCTAATAACTTTCAGTAGGAATCATCTTACTTGCTATTCATAGTGACAGATAAAAGATAAATTTAACAGAAGTCTTTTGTTTGTTTTAAATTGATGATGTAGTTTAAACCATTTATGAAAGTAAGAAGTCATTTGAGTTTTGTCAGACCCAGATTTGAAGGAAAGAGCCTAGTGAGAGAAAAGAATCCCCCTGGCTGGGATAAAGCCTATGGTAAGGAATTTATTTGTGTGTGGCTTTCTGCTCTGGGAATAATGCCAAACAGAAGTTCTCACAATCTTGATATTTTTGATTCTCTAGTGGAGCCATTGCCTTCTCCCATGCCAAGACTCCCTCTTAAAGAGATTATTTCAAAGTTTTTTCACAGCTTAAAGTCACCTTCTTTGTTTCTTCCCCTTTAGAGGTAAATAATTTTTATAGACTTGTATTGTGCAAGTCTCTTAATTTGCTTCTGTCTTTGAACAAGACTTCAGGGACAGTCTGTCATTTTTCACACGTGTTACCATCTCAGAAATTATATTTAGTCAACTGTGCTTTTCCTGGTTACCATTTTTTTGGATCATTCCTTCTTTTACAATGAAAATATAAGTAAAGGCTTTTCCACAGGGATGTTGTTACTTTTAAGAAAGCTGTGTGCTCTCTGATACATTTTTCTTATTGTATGATAGACTAAAAGAGGACAAAAAGGGAACATATTCCTACCGTCATTTGGGAATATTTCAGCCTACTCAGATACTTACTGACCTCAAGATGTCAACATACTGTAAAAATAGCTTATACACTATCCCACAATCAGGTCTTTCCATTTGTTTACAGTTTTCTGCATCTCTGAGGTAATTTTAGTTTGTAGGAATGCATAAAAGAACATTTTAAGTACTTTTTCACTACTTTTATTCAGAAACATAACGTAGCTCAGTCATACTAAATAGCTAGTAATCCATAAACAGATTTATCTATGTAAAGAATGAAATATTCCTTTGAACTTCTGTTGAATAACAAATATAATTAAGTATTGAATTGCATGAAGTATTATCTTAAGAGTACAAATTAATCAGACAGATATCCGTCAGGCAGTATTTATTGAAGATGTTAAAGTAGAATCATAGAATCAGAAAGCCTGGAAGTCCAGGTTGGAAGTGACCTTGAGTGATCAGCTGGTCCAAACTTGCATGGCAAAGGGACCCAAGATGACAGTATCCAGCATCCTGCTCTTTTGCCCCTGAAAGCCTGCACATCTTTAGGGAGGCTGTTCCAGTTAATGATTGTTCTTACTGTAAAAGCTTCCTCATATCGATATTAAATCTTTCCCAGTTCAACTTGTACCTGTTGCCCTTTGTCTTCTCTGTTTTGACAGCTTCTGAAGAGGAGAACCTCTCTCCTATTTGTAGCTGCCCTTTATGTAAAATAGTTACCCTTAAGAAGAAAGTAAATAGAAACTCAGTTTGAGCAAAACTGAAATGTTTAGAGAAGTGCTTAGAGCGAGTTGTGACTTTCCATGCACGTCTAACTTCAAATATTTGACAATTCATCTGTATAATCTCCAAGGTCCTACCTATAGCAATAGGCTAAAATGTGGTAAATATAGTTGTACAACATAGATTGTTATGGTCAGAACTTCGAGACTGCTGAGTGATCTTCCAAAAATCCAAACTCTTATAACAGGAAGACAAGTTGATGACATGAAGGGAACTTTTACATAGGTAAAGCACTGTTTTAGAGTAATAGTGAAAATTTTTAGTATCTATGAAGTCTGGCTGTTTTTAGAAGTTTACATTTTGAATTATTTTAGTTACTGATTTTTTAGTAATATTAATTAATTATTCATATTATGTTATTCTTTGGGTTCATAGTAGAAAATTTTATGAATTCATTTTTGTAGAAATGTTTACTTATGTCAGATACTGTAAAATACAGATGTTTAGGTAAGACACGGTAAAATACTTGTAGGAAGCTGTGTTCAAAATATCTTAAAATTGTTGATATTGCTGCTAATCGTACTCACATTTTCAGGTGGATAGCCATATACTGACAGTCAGTGAATCACTGTATTCCAAATATGTAATTTAAAAGATGGCTTCTGTTTGTGAAGTAAGATAGATTATGTATCTTCACGGAATTTTGTAACATATGTCAAAACTCAATAATTTGTCACTAATTTGACTTGCAGGGAAATAGGGAATTAGTGCCATACAGATTTCAACCCAAAACCAGCAGTTTAATGTTAAAGTAGAACAGCAGTATGTTGGCCTTGTTACAGGTTATCATCTCGTGTTAGATTTTAAAAAATGTTTACCTTTAAATTTACAGAAATTATTTTTTCAGTTACTATATTTAAGATAAGTATTTGACATTAAAATGGCATGCAGTTTCATAGAGAGATCTGTGTGTGACCTTAAAGATCATCTATTTCCAACTCCCCTGCCAAGGGCAGGGACACTTCTCACTAGACCAGGTTGCTCAGAGCCCATTCTAACCTGGCTGTGAGCACTTTCAGGGATGAGGCATCCACAATTTCTCCTTGCAGCCTGTTCCAGTGTTTGCTACTCTCATAGTGAATAATTTCTTCTTTATATCTAATCTAAATCTACCTTAATTTGGTTTATTTAAGCTTATATTCAATGCCACCATCTGTAATAGTAATTTATTATAGTAATAAAAGTGTTTAATTTACCTGTTATGAGAATGGCTTGTGAAATTAGTTCTCACGTTTGAGAAGCTGGGATTATGCAGACATAGAACTACTTTCCTGTTGCATGACTGGGAGGAAGTACAAGTGACCCAACATGATGTGACTGCAGTATCTTTTTTTAAACATTGCATGTCCCATGAGAATGAGGATTTTAGAAATCCATGTGAAGACCCTGCAGCGTGGGTATGGAAAGGGAAATGAAGACAGAGTAGTCAGGTTGCTTTTTAAGGATTCCAAGGGATGCTACTGGTAAGCCTGGGAATAGATCCCAGAGCACATGCATGATAAAGCTTTCATGAGCTCTCTCCTACCATTACTAATTTTAAAAGAACAAAATTTCTCTTTTGTACAACTGTCAGCATGGTATACACAACATTGTGTACAAATACCACAATTGCAATCTGTTTTTTAAAATAAAGATAAGTACTTCACAAAAATGAGAGCAAACGTAACAATTATTAGTAGTTAAGTACATTTATCAATATTGGGTGTCACATATATGGGAAGTCTTTTTATGATCATTAGTGATTAACTCTAGCAAAGAAGCAAAGTGCATTAATAAGTACCAGAAAAAGGGTTTCCACATACCAATTTTTTTATTTATACATTGGAAAAATAATTCAAAAATTCTGTAGGAAATCAATAGAAACTATTTCTAAACTATTGCAAGTAGTAGATAAATGATAAATGCCAGTTCTTTGAAAATTGTCTGATAGTTGGGTCAGTCAACTGCCAAATTCCTGAAAGTGGAATTTATAAATTTAAGAAGTTATCAAAGCAGTTGAAATAGTTTAATTAATAAATTTTCAAATACAAATCAGTGATGGTGCTCTACAAAATTAAAAATAAGGGTCTAGGATAGTAGTAGATCAGGAATTAACCAGAATCTTCAACCATAGTAAGGGTCTTTCATGTGCGTATTTTATAATCTTACCATAATAGATGTGTGTGCTGTAGTTCCACTGAAGGCAATTCCAGTGTTCCCACTTTACTTAAAATGTTTCAGAATTTCATCAGTTAAGTGACAAAATAATAGTATACATAGATGGGGAGGTTAGATGTAGAGAAAATTCTGCTAAATGTGGCACTGACATTTCCTTTCTACCAAGAAATCATTCTTTAAATTATGGGAAAATCTATAAGCAGTGTTGCTTTTGATGCTTAGATGCTTTGAATTAATTCCTTAAATAGTTTCATAAAATAAATTTGCAAATGAATGAAGGTACTTTTTTTGGGAAAATCAATAAGACACAGGTACAGCAACAAAACAGAGATTTATCAGGTGCACAGTTCCAGTAAAGTGTTAGATCAGGCACATAGTGTATATGGAGCTGAAGAAGAGGTAATTGATGACATTAAACGGAATTTTATTGCTGTAAATTCACTGTATCTTTACTACAGCATTTTTCAATGTACTGTGGTTTCTGTAAGTTGATAATATTTTATCATTGTTTTCCTTTTAAGGTAGCTATTGTGTGCAGTCTAGTAGAGCTACTACTGATTTTTTTTCTTAGATATTTATTTGTAATCTATGAAATATGTTAATTTATGTTAATTTACGTAGTTAATTTACTGTGTTAATTTACTGTGGTAGTCAAAGAGAAAAACAAAGTTCATATGTAATAATTAGAAATATGTCATTGGAGTCGACTTTGCATTTGAATTTTTTCCATGTATTGCAAGTATTTTTTTGTATTTCTTGGCTGACTGAATTTGGAAAAAAACACAAATTAACTGCTTCAAAAATTTTAATGTGCAAACCTTTTGAAAATATTTTCAAGTAATTTTGAACTCAATTCTTCAGTGTTAATAGCTTCAAAATAAACTATTGAAGTTTTCAGTTTGTTCCTAGGATGAGACAGAGAGTTTTCTGATACATACTTTTGACCGTATAAATGCATTGCTGAAGCCACCTGTGGAAGAAAAAATAGAAGTCCCACTAAAATAATATGGGAAAAAGATGTGGGAATGAAGCTTTCTTTTAATTTCAAAACTGTTCTAATTTCTTTAAATGATCACAGTTAACAGCTAGTGCTATTTCTTAGTGTTAGATTTCTCAGCAGGACAGTATTGACTGTAGGTTACAGCAGGCAGCATATATTTCTTCATATACTGTTTAAAACCACTGATTTGAATTTTTTATTGTCCCATGAGATTGCAAGTGGCCCAGCCCAATGTACCTTTGTGTACCATTTTCTCCTCTGATTCTCAAGACTGGCTCCCATGCTTCTGGGCTATTAGATTAATTTGGATTCTTTTTATCCATGACTTAGGCCAAATTTTTGAAGAATAAAACCTCATACCAGATAACTTTCTGAATTTTCCTGTGTTCTGTTCTCCCTGCAAAGATGAAGATGTTTCAGGCATGGCTGAGGTTTGTGGATGCTCACCAGCCTGCTGTGTCTGGATCTGACACTGCATCCAGCTGCTTTTATGTTACTTCATATTGGGACAGGCAGTTTCTCTTGGTGGATTGAAAATTCACATGCTGCGCACAGACTCTGTGTTGTTCAAGTTGTCACAAAAGGGACCAATTTCCTCAGTAGGAGATCTGACAAAAGGGGTGAAGACTTTCTTTAAATAAAACAAAACCAAACCAAAGAAACCCCAAAGGCCCCCTGATATATTGTTATGTCCTTATACCTCTGAAGAGCAAAAACCTGTATCCGTTTCAGGAAAAATTAGAATTATCCACATATATTTCAGTGCCTTATTTTCCTCATTTCTTTTAAGCATTCTTTGACTTTTGGTTCAGTGTTTCTCCCAGAGCCTTTTTTTTTTTTTCCCCTCTGGGACCTGGCTATCATATGTGAGATTGTATTTAGTTTACATGGCAAGGTTTTGGTAGTGGGGTGGACCTCAGGGCTGACATCTGTGAGAACGTTCCAGAAGCTTTCCTCATGTCCAACAAAGCCAGTTCCAACTGGCTCCAGATGGACTTTCCCAAGTTGCGTCTGTTCTGCCCATGAGCAGTAACAGGTGAATTATTTCTGCCTGTCTTCCAGCCTTTTGTTATATTTTCTCTCCCTAGTCCAGCTGGGTAAGGGCAGTGATAGCAGCTGTAGTGGGTTCCTGACACTCAGCCAGGCTCAGCTACCACAGGGATTCTGTTTCAAGTCCTGTAATCTGTGTGCTCAGTTCCTCTCTAGCTGGTAGAGCTGTGGAAATTTTTTTTTCACCAGAAAGAGTTCCTGTTGGCCCTTTAAAAACTACATGAATAGTTTTGTGATCCTGCTCTGGAAGCTTTTATGTTTCATCTATTGATAACCTAAAGAAAACTGATTGTATGGAAGCTTGTAGGCATTTTATTGTTCAGCTGTGCATTGCCAATTCTCTCACTGATTATTCCTGATAAGGATTCCTGGTAGGATGCCAGGAACTTCTCTGGGTAGGCTTCCTCCTAAATATAAGAAATTAAGTGCTAAGTGTATATCCATAATAATTTTTTTTTAGAAAATCCATTACCATTCTGTTCGTAGGAAGTTTAAGTGAGGCAGTGGAAAGAGCTGCACTGTGAGCATGGGAATAGGCTTCACTCTGCAGCAGCACTGTGTTGAGATGCAACCTGTAGACTTTCAAAGGAAAGAATTCACTTTTTTAGAATTAAAACCTGTAAATAGATGTAAGTATATAATAGAAGGAGCTGCCTCTGAACTGCACCCATATGCTGAAAAAAGTGGGGAGTGTTTTCTGGATATTCCTCAGTTTGAGGAAAATTATGTGAAGCAGAAAAGTTTCTCAAAGACTATGTTGTACGTGTTTGTTCACAGTTTGGAGTTAAAAATCCCAGTGGATTTCAGTTTTTAGAAGTTGTAATAAATTTATTGCTATTGTTTTCATTTTGAAGTATAGCATGGAAATGATAGTTGAATTATATTTATGACAGTTTGGAATCAATTTAATGGTTGTTGATTGCACTTGCTGACTTCTAAGGTGGTTTAGAATAAGGCCTTTGCTAATTTTGTGAAATTAATACCCTACTTTTTATTAATGGAAAAATTAACTGTTTCCCCTTCTTTTTAATCAGGTGATGCTTTTCCATGGACAATTAGTCTGCATCATTTCAGTATATATACTCTTCTTGGACAACAAATGACACTTAATTTGGTAGAACCAATGGGCTGCACTTCTACTTTAGCTGTGACTTCCCAGAAACTACTTGCTTCAGGGCCAGAATCCAGACACTCGTTTGTCGTCTGCCTCCATGTCGACCTTGAATCCCTTGAAATAAAATGCTCCAACCCCCAGGTTGGTACATTTAATTGATTTATGAAAGGAAATTAGAAATAACTTGATTTAAGTACGATTGATCTGCATTTTCATGAAGAAGGTCTCTGTCTTAATTTTTTTTTAACTGGGTCGTCAAGATCAAGGTGCTTAGATTGAGATTTGCTTTGAAGCTCTCTCAACTTCTGTAATTTAAACTCCTCTCCAAATGTAATAGCTGTAGTATAAATGCATCTTTTGGCTGATGGAGTGAAATGAATTGCAGATGTACCATTAAATGCTATGATACTATTCTGCTGTCACTGTGGATTCTTATATTGAAGTGGTTTATTGTAATTTTCTTGCTGCATTTTCATGGAACTAACTTTTCTTTAAACATAAAGTGTTTTTTAGGCAAGCAATGGTATCCTACAGTAAAGGGAAGAAAAATCAGATGAATGCATGTAAACAAAAGTTACCACCTTGTTTGTGTTTATTAAATGGAAAAAGTGTTCTCAGATTTTTCAGAAAGTACATCTTGTGTTTTAATGACTTGGACCTAGTTTGCTGGAGTTTCAAGTACAGTAGATGTTTGATAATATTAAAAGTGGAATGACACTGTTATAAGTGCAGGTTTTACCTAAATGTGAGTTGAGGACTGAAAAGAAAATAGAAAAATATAATATTTTTCAAGCATTCCTATTAAAGTGTAACTGAGTAATTTGTTTTGCAAACTGTAAGAAAATACTCCCACTAAAAAACCTAAAACTCTGAGCTCCATATAAATCATCTGATGAGCATAGTGAAATGTTAAAAGGAAGTTGTAGTATGGAATATTAGATCAAATATTATTGCTCCAAAGGGTGTCCTTGTACACTGTGATGTTATTAATTTACTGAAGTATTCTAATGACTGAAAAGATGCAGACAAATTATTTGAGTTTACTAAAGGTTCTTGAACTGTCTTTTCTCCTTTACGTGTGCCTTTCTTGTCCTTAAGGGAAGAAAAAAAGGCAATCAGTCTTCTTTAACTTGATGTCGAAGGATAGAAGTTGAAAAATTGAGTCCCATAAACATAATTTGATAAATTCACAGTATGAAATTTGATTCCTTACAATGACAGGCTGTATTTTTTTCTATAGATGACAGCCTTAAACTAGGTGAAATTTGGTGAATTTGTTAAATGGTAGCAAAAGTGAAGTATTATATTTATATGACTACTATGATTTAATATGAAACCATGTTCTGATGGTTGTAGTAGATATTTCCAGTGTGCAAAATTGCCAGGATGTTGTCTTTGGTTGTAGTTTTCAATTTTGTAGTAATGTGTTATTTTTAAAATATAAAATGCTGTAACATTATGAGCTTTAGAGATTTTGCCAACAAGCCAGTGGGGTCTTATTGAGTTATGGTTGGTTTTGCTGAGGAGGGAATGGAAGCAGTGAGAGGGGGAGGCCTTTTTTCAACAAATACTGGCAGTTATCCTTTTTGTCCTACCATTTTTCTTCTCTTAGTGTGTTCTAAAAATAATTATTATATGTGCTCAAAGATACTTAGAAAGGAGGGAAGCCTTACATTTACACTAGTTCTTCTCATATAATCTGAAATGCATTTGTAAAATATTTTGAGTACGCATTTGAAAACATGCAGCCAACAAGAGAAAAAGGAATCCTTCCATTTTAATCAGTAACAATCAGTGGAATCAAATAAAGTGCATTAAAAATAACCAAAGATGTGACTTTATCTGAAGTTTTAAAATTTTGTTTACATGTAGGCATGTGCCATCTTTTTTGTTTTAATGAGGCTTTATTGTGAGGCTTTTTTGCTATCTTTCACCTTTTAACATAACTTCTTGAAAATCATCTCCCTCTAATGAAAGTGTGCCTTTTTGTTTGCTGAACTTCTTTTGTCCCCAGTTTCAGAGCAGGATAGAGTATTTTGATCATACTACTTGTTTGGCTGGTTGCGGGTGATGTTCAGAGACATGGCTACTGCTGTTCTAGAGATCACAAATTCTAGCCTGAGCAATTTTAAAAAGTTTCCCTGACAAGATAAGTCATTATTAGCTGTAATGATTATGACTACTGCAACCCAGTAAGTTTTAAACCTTTCAGTGTTGGATTAACTGCTAAACCTCTTCACCTTGTATATGAGCATATATGTAAACACAAGCTCCTTCTTTTGCATTACTTTGTGCCTTTAGGAACAGTAGCATAAATAATTTTCTGAAAGCCCTGCTTCATTATAGCAAATTTAGCTTAAGTTGTCCTTTTGTTTTCTTGGAAAAAAATTGGGATGTGGGGAAATTGCAAGCATGTATGATTTGGATATCTGCCTGTATCCTATTAAATTTCTAGGGATACTTTTGCCAGCAAAGTGTCAACACCAGTTAATGTTATATTAGTCAATCAATTGGGTGGATGTTACGTTAGTTAGTTGCATTAGGACATTAGTTGAGCTTCCTGCATTACATGGAAAAGAATCAGGAAAACTTAGAAATTTGAATTTGGTGATTTAAAGGTTACCAGTGCCTATCAGAGTGCTACAGATACAAAATAATTTAGAGCATAACTGAAAGAGCTCTTCATCACAGCCAGAGTTGTTTGGCTATAAATTGCTCTGTGTATGAAGAAAAAAAATGTACTGTGAAGTATATGTCCTCTAAGGAAAATTCTGTCAAAAGTTTATGTGACCTGCTCTGTGTAAACCTTGAAACTTCAAAAGAAAATCCAAGATGAATTAAGAAGGTTTTTATAAAATTCCAGCATTTCACTTCTTAAGAAGGGACTGCACCATGTACTTTGAGACTTCATCACACATTCTCACGCACAAAATCAGTACTGTTTTATATCAAATATAGATTGACAGCAGTGTTTTTCTGCATCTGTTCTGCCCACATAAGAAGCCAGCTTCGTAGAGCAGAAGTGTCCTGAGGCTTAAAGTTCTTATAAATATGAGAATTTCAACTTTTTTTTTTAATGGCAAGTTGGGTATGGTATCCAGCTGTGAATCTGCTTATATTTTATTTTCAGTTTTCACTGACCTTTTTTTATACAGTATGTTCCAATATGTTGTCATACAAATTCCATGATTAATGCCTATTTACTAAAACTTGTGTAAATATCTTAGAACTGAGTCAAACAATGTGCAAGTTAAACAGTGTGTTTCTGAATATTGGAATGACATATGCCAGGAGGCTGTTGGGTTTGGTGGTGAGTATTCTTCCAAAGCCAGATCAGTTTCACATGCTGCATGGGATCATTATTTTATTACTATTTGAATGATTAGTTTTGCATTGTTAATATTTTATAAAGTTTACATTTGCCTTTTCCTAGAGACCGTGTCTATACATATGAAATGTATGATAAATTACCTTTGCTTAATTGTTAAAATTTATGTTAGTAAAAGTTTTACAAGACCATGTTATTGCTTATGTTTTTGAGCTATGTATCATATGTTTACATAAAGCACAGATTATTTTTATCAAAGTCACTATACTGTAACTGATGCTAAGTATTTTATTTGCAATGTAGTTGCTTATTAGAACATTATAAATGGTGAGAAGTTTAGTTCTGCTATAAGTCTCAGTGGAGGACTTTGATTTTTCCTTCACCTCATTAAGACAAGGTTCATCCTAAAATAAAGTTTTAATTTTTCCTTTAGGTGCAGCTTCTGTATGAACTGGCTGAGATCACAAGTAAAGTTTGGAATAAAATTCAGAGGAAAGGAGTTCTACATCAATCTGTATCTTCTGTCTATACTGAAACCATGACAGGACCTGCTCCTCCCAGTTCTCCAGTTAAGAGTAGTGTTGGTACCATTCCACCAGATACCAGCACATACAGTCCATCTGCTGACATTGGAACCACTACAGAGGTATTTTTATTTCTTACAAAAACATGTTGTGTGAGTTCTGACCTACAAAATGTAGTGGTGTGCAGTCAAGTAAGAATCAGAAAAATCAAAAAGTGTAGTAGAGTCCAAGTGGAAAGTAACTTTGCCCCAATAAACTAATGAAGAATACTTTATTACTCATTTTGGTGGAACAAAAGAGAGAAAAAACCCCATTTGCTGTGTTGCGCCTATATTTTTTATTTGTTTGTATTGTTTCTCTTTGAAGTGAGTGTATATTATCTTGTGTCAGAAAGCTGTGGTTCATGTGTTCAGGTCAAGAAGCATAAGCCATTTTTCAAGTCCAGAATTAATAGAATAGTAAGTGTTGTTTTGAAAATACCTGTGACCCTGTGCTGCTTGTGAGCCATTCCAAGAAGCAGCCACTCACTCCACTGCCTGGCTCCGAGAGCTGCTGTGTAAATTGCATTGGCAACCAAGGGAGATACTGGGATGTGAAGGCTTCCAAGGTTGGCATTGTGCCCGGCTGTGTGCTCACCCCACCTCCATCCAGCCACAGTTGAACCACTGTGCCATCTATGAACTACTCCTGAAGCTCAGTCCATTCCTCTGTCTCAGCCAGCTGTGTCTCAGAGTGCTCTTGCAGCTCTGTCACATGAGCATTTGGGTATGCACCTTCAGATAGAAGATTGGACACTCGGTTTTGTATATTTCTGCTTCCTTAATTTGTAACACTGTAACTGTCTAGAGCAATATGGTACCTGATCATAATGTCTGTGTTTGCCTGAGACTGTAAAATATTTGGGGCAGGGGGAGGAGTCCTGCACCGTACTGAGGAAAGCAGGCTAATTCTTTTATCAGCATGAATACAGTGTTAAACTTCACCCATGAGTATCATTAGCCATAAATCACCAGGTAGCTGGTGGGGGGTGATCCCCCAGTAGAATGGGGGGGTCACAGAAAGCTGTGCAACTGCACAGGCATAGTATTTGTGGTTTTCTTAGTGCCCTTGTCAGGCTTACAAGTTGGAATAGTGAGTTGACCTTGTTTGTGCTCCAAGAGACAGTGAGAAATGCATCAGATGAGTTGAAGGTATACCAAGGTATATCACATGTATGCGGTGCTTTGTTTTTAACACAAATCTGTAAGAATGTAGGGAGACTTTTCTGAATGACTGGCTTTCAGTCTCAGGATAACCCCATGACCCAGCTTTAAGGACATCTCATAGAACAGTTCTGGAACACAGGAATGTATACAATAATTTGGATTCTGAGTGCAATACATATTCGGCATTTGTCCAGGATTGGTTTACCCCTGTGTTCAGTTTATATTAATTCCCAGGTTTGGAGAAAACGAAATGATGATTGCTAGTGCCTACTTTTTATATGCATCATACACACACACACACACAGAAGAGGCAGCTGACATCAAAAGGTGTTAGAGTTAGACTTTCAGTTCTTGGGTTGTTTCACTAAAATGCTTCTAGATTGTTTGAGTAGCCTTGGTTTTGGTGTATATCTATGTGTGCATAATTTCAATTGTGAAAAATATTGCCATGGATACAAAATTGAAGGTAAGCAATAATAGTAAGAAAACACTATGGCCACGAAAGTAGTGGTTTTCCCACTACTCGCATCAAATTAATTTCTTGTTACAATCAGAAACCACCAGCTTTATAAATAACAAATTGGTTTTGATCATTTATATAGACAGCAGTATTCGGAGTACATGCTGTACTTGGAGCATTAATTGAAACTATTTGGTAATTGTTTTAATCCATGTTACCAAGATTATTTTGGTAATATGGGTCCAAATTCAGTGTTCATATCTTACTGTTTCACAAAATATTCTTCATCATTTATTGAATTGTCTTTGTATTCTCAATAAATGTTATACACTAGCTAGAAAATTTCTTTTCCTAGAAAGTCTAAATTATCTAAATGAAATCTAGTGAATTAGTGAACAAGGAACAATATTAGAGTAATTAAATAATAATATAAATTTCTGTAGGTTTGCCTTGGGGAAAATTTCCAGAAGTTTGTTTTTTATCAGACTCTGTATTTTGTTTATATATTTCTATAGTTTTGAGCGAGCCTTGAAATCTTGAAATCTGTCAAATGAAAACAGATTTGCTGCCATAGCTGTGGGATTTTTTAAGTTTAAAGATTTTATAGTTACTGTGTTTTGCTCTGTGGGAGACACATTATTATTTTTAAAGCTTCTTTCAGCTGAAACAGACTTGCTATAAAAGAAGAAAGCAAACTTGCACAACTATTTATATCAAATAGCAAAAAAAGGTAATTTGTTTATGTGATCTGTGAATGATTTATATTTTTAGCTGTGTCTAATTCTTTTCTTGCTGACAACTTGATGTGAGCACCAGTTGATGTGGATAAAGCTACCTAGGCTTACTGACTTTTAGCCTGGGTGGTGGTAGGACAGGGAAGCATGAGTGAGAGGCTTAAATACTGGAGACTGGAAACAGTTAATCATTTTTACCATCCCTGCCTTGGAAAAGGTAAGGTAGTACAGACTACAACAGGCCACTTGTTACTGTTTACTTAAGTACAAACAGTGGTAGAAGTGTTTAGTCCTTGGGGAAACTCAGTGATTGAGCAAGAACGCAGAAGTTATTTTGATAAGGCATAGCATTAGTGTGGCCAAACTGTGATCATCCCTGAGCTTTGCACAGGCCAGGGATGAAGGCCTCGTATGTTTGGATCTTCCTGATGAACAAAGATAAATTCTGGTAAGAAAATAAACTCAGTATATTGGTCAATTTGCAACAATTGGTAAAAGAATTTAAATTGTGTATTTTAGGACTTGGCATGAGCAGTTGTGGGAAAATAGTTCAGGGTTTTTGACTCTGGCTTGATTTTTCAGTAGATCTGGAAACAGAGCAAAAAAGTAATGCATAAACATATTCAATAATAACATGCTGGGTGCTGAAAATCCAAAATGAAAACTGCAGCACAGTCTTTCTTCTCACTTCAGTTTCTTAGTTTTTCACTGCAAAAAAAATCTGTGAATTTGAGCTTTCTTGGGGGCAAAAAATATAAAATGTCAGCTACTGCAGACCATCAGTTTTTCAGGCCCTTTGCCTCTGCCTAATGGTTGTGGTTACAGTACCATGAACAGAAGGCTAAGATGAAATGCAATCTCTTCCATTTTTTTGCCTCCCAAAGGGCAGTCATGCAACATGTTGTATCTGTCTTCAGAGAAGCATCTGCCACTGACCAAGAGAATGGGCCAATTCAGCTGTTTACACATTTTCATTGCAGAAAAAATGTAGGTAGTATGTTGAAGTTAAACTGTTGAAGTAGGCAGAGGCAGCACGGTGTCACTTCTGGCAGGGACAGGATATTGAGCAGCTGGGGATGTCTCTTGAGAAGCTCTGCAGCTGGCATGGCTGCCATCAAGAGATCGCTGCTGGATGCCACAGCCAAACCCAGTTATAGCTACACTGACCTGCTGCCAGTCCAAGGGAGAGTACGGGCAAGTGACCTGGAATACTGGGTGGGAATGTAGGAGCCCAAGTATGGAATTGTTGGGTGAGGTGAAGCCCAAGTGAGTTGAGGCCCTTGTTAGGATTTTCAAGCTGTGTGGTAGAATGAGTTCCAAACCCTGGCAATTGCAGGTCCAGTTTCTAATGACACATTTGGGTGGGTATCTCCAACTACACAGTAAATGCAGTTCTTCAAAAATCTCACAAATACTGTTTTAAGTAACCTTCTGCCAAAATTATCAACTGACTGATTCGCTGAGAGGCTTTGTACATAATTTAATATCTTCATAAAAATAATCCTAAGGAAGTGTGGGAAAATTATAGCGTGACTTTTCTTCAGAGTAAAGTTATCTTTGTACTCAAACCACTAAATAAAAATAGCTCTCTGTGGAAAAAAAATCCTAACAAAATCCATGAAACAGCTGAAAACATTAAATTACAGAAATAAAAGAACCCAGTTGTAAAATTCAAAAATTACCATGGTGGCAATATGTATTTGCTGTTTAGTGTACCCCTTTAAGTTTGATCAGCTATTGTTTTCTATTTTTTCAACTATCAGAAATGTCGAGACCTGCCAAAATTTTAGAACAAAGTTGATTTTCATTCAAAATCCATTTTGGAACATGTTCAGTGGGAGAGTGGGGGTGTGTGTGGAAGACAAGAAGGAGACTGTCTCTCATTCCCACCCATTCCATCACAGTTTGTAAGTTACAGTTTGGCAAAACGAACTGTGTTTATAGGACAAACAGAACTTGAAAAATTCTTCAGATTAAAAAAATAAAATAAAAAATTTAAAAAAGAAGAAAAGAAAAAAATTGTTTTTTATAGAATGCAAGGAACAGAGAGCCACAAATGGGTCCACAGAACATCAGCATTGTCAAGAACATTGGCTTGAACTGTAAATAAACATGCAAGTATTGTTTTTCCCTTTCCTTACCTTAATTGGCTTTTGTTTCTTGATACTTTATGAAATCCATCTGAAGATCTCAGCACAGGGAAATGCTCTTTGGCTGGCTCCTTTCTTCAGATCTGCCCTGCTGAGGGGATCTGCCCAAAGTACTGTTGACTCCATCTTGTTTGGAGCATGTGAGGTATGATGAGAAGGGTCATCTCAGACACAGTGAAACTCCAACACTGAAGCATCATCTTTTAGGGCAATCATTCAAAGGAAAATTACAAAGGTGTGGGAAGTTATTGAAAGGCAGGGTGTCAAAGAGCTATGTGCATGTTATAAAAAAAAAACACAACAAAAAACAAATAGAAAGGAATTTATTGTCAGAAATTGAAAGGATCAGAACTAATGCCTTTCTCATGGCATGAAATCTCAAGTCATGAACATAGGTTGAGGCTTCTCTGATGTCCTCCAAGAATGAGGACTTTGGGAATAAAAACTCATCAAAACAGGAGATAGGATTCTCAAAGCATTGTGACTTTGGAAGGACACATTTTCACTCCTACCTTTCATTGCTTTACAAGTGAGCAGAGTAGTTGAAGGGAGGCAGACTAGTGTTTGCAGAGTATTGACAGGGATAGTTGAGGACAGCAAAATGACTGGGTTATGTCACTGTCTTATTATTGGAGCCTGCCATTTCAGGAGAAGCAATAAGGACTAACAGTGATTAGCAATGGAGAAAATGACTGCTGTGCCTATATCCTTTCAGATGCACTGGGGAGCTTGGAGGCCTGACATTCTCCAGGGCTGCTTTCCCCATGCTTTTCCATTCCAAGGACAAGTGCTGGCATCCTTGAAGAAAACTGCATTTTGTGTACAGTGTTGAAAAGATATTTACTCTCATGTCACTGTCAGTTAGTGCTGCATTGTAGGATAATTGAGTGGCACTGGAGAGAGTAGAGCATTTTGTAGAGACAGTAGGAAATATCTTGCAAGGACATGGTTAGCAAATAATATGAAGAGATGGGAATCTGGACAAAAAAGGCAAGAGGTGGGAAGGATTTTGCTGGAGAAGCAAATAGGAAATAAAAGTCACAGTTTGTGAGAAAGGAGTTAACCTCTGCCCTGAACATGTTATTTAGCAGGTTCTACCACACCTTGTTTTTTAACTTGCTTTGTTGGGTGGCATATCTTCCATGTGCCCCTCCAATTTGGGAGCTAGATGCATCATAGTGAAATGAGCTCTCTGAGGGTTCTCCAATGAGATGTCCTGCTGTGGTTGGCATTAAGTATTATTAGATGCACAGCAGGAGACAAGCCTGCTATATTTAATAATTAAATTTGCAGACAGTGTAAGAGTGAAACAGAAGAGTAAACAAACCCTAAAAGCAAGGGGGTCATGCTAAGTTTATGACCCTCCATTTCAGGTGGGATTGTGTAAGCAAGTTATCTCACTTAGAATGTGATAGGCAGCAAACACTTATTGGTCCTTAGGAGTCTAACAATTTTTCAAGAGATGGTCACCTATGGCTCTCCAGCTAATCTGTTCAGAGCTGTAAGCAATAATGCCTTATATAAGAAATATAAAAATAAATAGAAATGTACTTGTTTTCTTTCATGCATTTTGATTAATGCAAAGCCACTGTCACTATAGATGATTGAAGGTGAACTGGATCTTAATTTTTATTGCAGCACTTAATATTACATCTGTTGAGCTGGTCCAGATATTATAGTCACATGTTTAGCTTTCCCTTCCTCATACAAATGAGTATCTGGAATGCTGAGTTCTCTGTGTCAGCTATTGACAACATAGATGGTTTCTTCCCATTTGTAGTAAGTATCATTGAGCTTTTCAAGGGTAAAGGTTACTGCATGCAGATAAAGTAGTACCTTTGCTGTTTCTCTCTGTGTCCTCTTATAGTTTAGAAAACCTATAATTAAATCGTAGGCCTGAGTTGAATGAAAATGTGATTTGTCAACATAAATGCTTCCATATGAGTTACATCATTAAGTTTGGGCTAGGTCCTACCCATCCAGAAAATAGATTGCTAACAGAACTTCCATACTTGCATTTTCCAGCCTTAGACTGCAGAATGAGGCAAGTACTGTGAGATATTAATTTTTCTACTGAAATCAAGCTTTCCTGGGACATCTGAACTTGAAATGAATGCGTTCTGAATCTTGCCTGACATGCTAAAATGGTTTCAGTCCAGTTGTTTTGCTTTCTGTGTAGATCTGCCTTCTAGTGTGTCTTCCATAGAAATAATCTTGGCTTTTAATTAGCTAAATCTCAAACCTGTTGTTCATCATAATTTACAATGCCTATTCCCATAAACATTCAATGAAAGATAAGACTTTGGGTGTTTATTGGTCTGTTAATCTTAGAAACAACTTGGTCTTGGTGGATCAAAGTGATTAAACCTTTTTCCTTTCTTTGTGCTTGAATGAAGAAAACTTGCAACACATGGTGGAGTTGCAAGTGGAGATGCTCCTGGATATTCAGTGGCTTCTGCATGACATTAGTAACTTGTGTATCTGTTGCATTCAATTTAATAGGCTGTAAACACTGGGGGCTGATGAGCAGTTATATGTTTGCATCTTTCTTTCCCTATCTGGAAGATCCAGCAAAGGAGCAGGATGAGGTCCTTTGGCTGGGAAATATTATCAGAACGTGCCCACATTGCTCTAACAAGCCCACATAACCGAATTTTCAGAATAGCTTTCATTTGTCATCATCTTCTCCTAAAAACATCAACCTTTGTGTCTTTGTTGAGCCGTTAAAATTTGAGGGAATGAACAGAGATTTATTGGTGGCACAGAAGCTTCTACAAACTCATTTGTCAACATTTCATACATTTAAGAATATTACAAGTGACAATAATTCTTTTCACAACAGAAATATTTAGAAAGTGGCAAATAAAATATTTCCAATTCTTACAAAAAGCTATTATTTTCCAAAATCCTTTTTCCTAGAAATTACAGGGAAGCACATACAAGGGGGAAAAAAGTGACCCAAACGCAGTGTGTACATAGTGTAGGTGTTATGGCTTTACTGAGTGCCCCTTCATCTGGTACTTCCAATGATTCTTCCTTCCTTTGTCTTTCAGATATGTGCAAGGCTCCACATCCCTTTTCCTATTGCATCTCCAAATATTCCTATTAGCCTTTGTTTTCAATGGATGATAGTGTTTCCATAGCGTGCTTTCCATAGTGTAAAGAAGGCCGGTGTGCTATGCCAAGGAGTCCTGTGATAAGACCTTACAGTTTTACCATTTTGTCTTTGCCAAAGTCTGTTATCTCTACCAAAGTAAAGGAAAAAAATACTTTGTTTATCTTTTCCTGGTCTTTGGCTTGGGATTTGGGAATCTGTATTTCTATAGTTTGTGCATCCTTATCAGTTGAGATAGAAAAAGAACCCCCCAAAAAAGCAATTCTTTTTTTTCCCTCAGCTATTGCTTTTGTTTCATAGGGTGATTCTCTTCAGGGTGGTGATGATTCCCCATTCTCAGACTCCATTACATTGGAACAAACAACAAGTAATATCGGAGTCTCAAGTGGACGTGTCAGCCTTTGGATGCAGTGGATGTTGCCAAAAATTACTGTGAAATTGTTTGCTCCTGATCCTAGGAATAATGGCACAGGTATTCTCCCTTTTTCTGCCTAATGCACTATTTTAAATTCCAAGCAGCACAGTATTAGCTATTCAGAGCTTGTATCAACATTACTGAACACTATAACACAGAAATAATGGGTTAGAGCTGTATTTTAAATAACAGCAACAAACTGTAATTAGGTTACTGATGTAAATTTGAATTCAGTGTTGGTTTTGGCATAAACTTTCCCTTCCATGTGGACAGATGATTAAGATAAATTGGAAATAAGTTGGTTAATTGACATAGAGTGCAACATTTATTTCCTTAGAAACAATCATGTTTCATTTTGATATTATTTAGTCATATTTTTGTGTGTGTCCATATATAGTTCATTGTAGTTTAATTATGATAATTTCAAATTTCAATTTAATATAATCAGCATAATATAATTGTTAAAGTCAAAGGAAGAGAAGAAAAATATGTGTCATACACCGCATATCTTTTTTTCTCTTTGAGATATAGTTGAATCATCATCCAACAGTAATTGTTTGAAAGAAACTCAGATTCCATAAGCTGCAAGACTTCAATTTTTTTTTTTCTGGGAAATATTGCTGCTTAGCTAATAGCATTGTTACCCATAGAAATGTGAAGCAATAAAGTGACTAATTTTTAAGGCTAATTTTCAAGAAATGTACTTGAACCTTTGATTTTAAATATTTACACAAGAGAAAGAAAACTATTGCAATTAGTGTAAATATCTTGGCAAATTTATTTTCATTTTTCCCTCCTAGGAATTATGCTATAAATACCTAAACTAGAAACCCCAAATATATGTTTCTCAATACATTTATATAAAAGGTTTGGATTCTAGTGTGACACTTGAATCAAAAAGAGCTTTATGAGAAAGCTCTAGAGTAGAAGTAGCATCATCCTGTTTATGAAATGCAGTGTCTCACTTATATTTCTTGCTTAAAATCCTTCAAGTTTCAGATTAATAACTAATAACTTTTATTTTCTTTGACTATTGCAGAAGTCTGTATTGTCAGTGAATTAGAGGATCTCAGTGCCTCAGTGGATATGCAGGATGTCTATACCAAAATCAAATGTAAAATAGAAAGCTTCAATATTGACCATTACAGAAACAGGTAATTCCTGTGAGTTGCGATGCTTTAATTTCAGGCTGAAAGATAAAGGCAAGAGTTGTTTTGGTTTTTTTTCTTCTTAATTCTTAACTTAATTTAAGATACATATTAATTTTCAGTTAAATTATTTTAGCATTTTAAGTAATAAAAATCATAATTATGTTTCCTGAGAATTAGATCTAATTCCATAGAAGTACATAGAAATCATTGCAAATTTAGGCGAGTGTTTTTTCACACTTACTGTTCTCTTGAGCCATTAGACCAGAACAATTCATTTTGGCTGAACTTTAGAATGGGAAATTCCTAAAATATTGGTTCATTATGTGTTAGCGAGTGCCATTATTTAATGACTTTTGCTGTGTTACTCTTACATGCTGAAGAGAAACAACTCAGTTTTTCAGAAATATCTGTTGCTGAGGCAAAGCAGCAATTAATGTGATGAATAGAGCTACACCGATGATCTCTGTTGTGTCACATGGCACAGTGTTGTGCAGACACCTGATTAAAACTTCATTAATTAATCCCAAGCAGTACATCACCAACAGTGTGTGTATTCAGGGTAGGTAGCTTGGCCTAGTCTGCCTTCCCACTTTGCAAGTCCTGTTGTCTGGATAGTTTGCTACACCAACATGACTGTGTCACTTAACACCCAGACATAGTGTTCTGTGCACAGATTGCATGTGCCATCTTCTAATTTGTATTGGCCATGAACACACCAGTCTTGACAGAGAGAGAGCCTGTGTACTCTTTGATCAGCTAGGGTTGTATTTGCCATTACAGATCAACAAATTGCATTATGAATTAAGAGATTAAGAGTAAATAGAACAGTTGTGTTACTTCTTGAGAGGAAAAACATAGTTAAAACTTCAGCACAGCTGTTGGCATTGAATATAACTAAAATATTTAGGAGCACAAATCATTTTGACTTGGGAATCAATGTCTGCAAGGTCTCATTGAATGCTTATTGTTCCATACATACTATAGGAAGGAGATTTAACATCAATTTAGAAACATTACCACAATTTCTTAATGATTTTATTCCTGATGAGCTGTCTTAAAATTTATTTCAATTTCTGTATTTTTGCCTAAGTTACAAGTGCAGTTATTGTTTGTATATAATATAATATTTGCTAATTAAAATTTGTACTTTTTTAAAATATTTTAAAATCATGTCACAATGCAGGAGTACTGAGCATGTCCTGGGATGTATTAGGCACAGCATCACCAGTCGGTCAAGGGAGAGGATTGTCCTGCTCTGCTCTGCGCTGGGGCAGCCTCACCTGGAATATTGTGTGAAGTTTTGGGCGCCACAACATAAGAAAGTTTTTAAACTGGCAGAGAGCATCCAAAGGAGGGCAACAAAGAGGGTGAAGGGCATTGAAGGGAAGCCATGTGAGCAGGGTCTGAGGTTACTTGGTCAGTTCAGCCTGGAGAAGAGGACACTGAGAGGAGACCTCATTGCTGTCTCCTGCTTCCTCATGAGGGGAAGAGGAGGGGGCAGACACTGGTCTCTTCTCTGTGGTGCCGGTGACAGGACCCAAGGGAATGGCCTGAAGTGTCAGGGAAGGTTTAGGTTGGATATCAGAAAAAGGTTCTTCACCTTCAACGACCAGAGGGTGGTTGGTCACTGGAACAGCTCCCCAGGGAAGGTGTCACAGCATCAGCCTGACAGAGTTCAAGAAGCATTTGGACAGTGCTCTTGGGCACATGGTGTGACTCCTGGGGATGGTGCTGAGCAGGGCCAGGAGTCTGACTCGATGATCCTTTTGGATCCCTTCCAATCCAAGATATTCTGTGATTCTGTGAAATCCCAGTAACCAGCTCCTCCTAACAGACTGGGAGAGAAAACAAAAAATAATACGCTAAAAAACCCCAACTAACGCAAAACTTGCTCCACTTGACAAAATTGTCACTGTTCTCATTTATGTTTTCTAATCTATTTGGAGTACCTTTCCTACATGTAAATCTCTGTGGACTGAAACCAAAAGCAGAGGATAGACAAGTTGAATTTCTTTCTTCCAGGCCAGGGGGAGATTGGCAGTCAGGACATTTTGAAGGAATTTTTCTACAATGCAGAGAAAAACTTTTGGTGAGATTTCTGTAGTAGACTAAGGTGCTTACCTGAAAACTCTTCTTAAGCAAATTACTTCACTTTATTTTCCTATATGTTAAAAAGAATGGCTACAAGAACTGTAGTACAAGGCACATTTTAACACTTAAAAGCTAACTTTTTCTAAATAATACTGATTTTGTAACATATGAATACAGCTTTACATTCACAGTGTCTTTGTTCTTGTAATCATTCTTCTCCTTGTTCTGCTAAAGCAATCTGCTGAAAATCTGGGGTAAGTCTCTTTTCTAAACACAGGATTTTACTATACGTTTATTCTCATTTGTCTTGACCTCTTGCTGTAGGTTGTCCTTTCACATACAATTTTAGAGTTATCTTTTTTAATCTCTTTTTTGTTGTTGTTTGATCTGATTGAATTTCAGCTTTTTAGGAAAAGGTATGGCATAGGTTTATCTTTAAGTTACATCGAAACATGCAAGCAAAATGTAAACAATTTTTTTTTTGCTTATAGCAACTTTCTTTGTTTCTTTTTTTTTCCTTCCTATCTTCCATTACCTCAAGCCTTGGGGAAGATTCTTGGTCTCTGGGGCAATATGGAGGTGTGTTCCTTTCCTGTACTGACAAGCTGAACAGACGCACCTTGTTGGTTCGACCTATCAGCAAGCAGGATCCTTTCAGTAACTTCTCTGGCTTCTTTCCCTCTGTAAGAATCTTTTTAAAATTTTTGAATACAGAACTTTCACTAATAAATGCCAGCAAAAAAAAGAAAAAAACCCTTAAGTTAATTTCTTGTCTAATTTTTTTTGTACTGAATATATTTCTTGCTTATATTGATTATGTAACTTGTGTTGTTTCCACCTTACCCTTTATTAATAGTTGTCATTTTTTAGTAGATAAGGAAATGAGGGTTGATGGTTCACAACCTTGTACATAATAACAGACCACTGAAGTCATTGAGATTAATTTATATTAGAAGTGAGCACACACAGTTTGTTTGAAGGCCAAATATGTAAAAGACAGTACTTAATGCTGCATTTTTAATGTAGTTCTGATAACTACTTAGGGATTTGAGTACTTGGTATTACTGTAGTATACCTCTATGCAGCCTTAGAAAATTGTTTCTCTAATTCTGATAATGCAGCAATTAATAATTCCACATTTGAGTCTTTCTTTTAAATGCTTGGAGGATTATGTGCTGATTCAGAATGTCTCAGTGTGAGATATTTAAGCCATTTTCTTCTTGCCTCTTTGTCCTTGAAGAACTTTATCTGTTCTGACATTGGCCTCTTTACCTGTGGGTCTATGGAATTATTTTATATTAGTGAAAGTTCTGGATGGTCTGATTTATTTTCATCATGAAAATTGATTGGGAGTACTTTCTATTATTCTGTTTGTTTCAGTTCTTATAGTAAATTAATTTACAAGTTTGTTTTAATTAATTTAATTTTAAAAGCTTCCAGTTTTCCAGCATTTAAAGTATATATCCTGTTTATTTAAGAAAGAGATGTTGTTCTGCTAACAATGTTTAAATTATATTAAATTGACTTTTTTCAAATTTACCGTGCTGAAAGAAGCAACTACTTGCAAAATAGAGTTGCTTTTGTTTGTGCTTACGTGATTAAAGCTAATATTTAAATAATCTTAAAGAATTCTGTGAAAATGTTTGTTACATTGTTAAAATAATGTTTTTTACATTTTGCCATTATTAACAATGACTAAAAAGCTTTCAAAGGTAAGATGGAAACTCTCCTACATCTTGTGGGAGCTAAGCATTTAATTGTCACCTTTAGCAAGACAAATCTGTCTTAAGTAGAGGAATCTGCTATCTTTAATGTACAATACAGTGTGTATTATGTGCTTTAGCATGTGGCACAGCTATTTTCACTAACTACTCAGAGGTGATGAGGCAAAACCAGTTCAATACTTATTTAGGTGACTGTGGGTGGTTTATAAACCCATGTTGAGATGGGGTGAAGCTGTCTTAGCCCCCAAGTGATGCTTTAACCACTGTGGTGTCTGCACATACAGAAGGAACAGCACAAAGGGAGTGAGATCTACAAATGTTTTAAGTGAAGGAGGAATCAAAATATATAACTGAGTTAAAAAATATCAGAAAAACTTGGTAAATTTAGTTTCTTGAAAAAATGGAGGGGTTTTGGCTGTAGATTTCATGAAACATAAGTAATTAGAAAAGAAAAATATGTTCAGAAATTCATAGTTTTAGATGACCCAATGCAGAGAAATGTGAACAAGTTGTGGAAAAACTGTGCATTCAAAAAAATGAAAGGTGTTTGGGGTTTTTTTTACTGTTAAATGACTATCAAAAGCTACTAAAAATATAGAATCCTAAATAACCAGAAATATAGTAATTGATGAATGTTACATGTATATTTTTGCAGCAGTTTATTTATTTATTTATTTATTTTCCCTTGAAACAGACAACTGCAAAACTTTTAGATGGTTCACACCAGCAGCATGGATTTCTTTCTCTCACTTATACCAAAGCTGTGACAAAAAATGTCCGGCACAAACTGATATCAAGAAATGAACGAAGAACATTCCATAAGCTGTCAGAAGGTCACACTGATGGCTCTCCTCATTTTCTCCATGAGATCCTTCTCTCTGCTCAGGCCTTTGATGTGGTCCTTTGTTTTCCATTGCTAAATGCAATTGCAAGCATTTTTCAAGCCAGGTTGCCAAGGAGTCAGAAGGAGAAAAGGAAGTCACCAGGCCAACCAACGAGGACTCATGCTCTGACTTCCCGCAACTTGCCTCTGATTTATATCAACACAGGCGTAATAAGAGTCTTCTTTCCCAAAAATGAGGAAGATCATCATCCTGCAGAAGGTACAGTATTTTATGTTAGAGATTTTTTTTGCTGTTCAGTATTGTAGGCAAATACTTCTAGTTAAATCACTGACCGTCGCTTCAGTTTTAAAGGTCAGAGTTAGGAAACATCTAACATTCATGCTACTTCTCTGCACATTTGATCAAAATTTCTTTTAGCTGTTTATTTGATCCTTGCTTTAGTACATATTGAGTTTGCATTTAAAATGTGATTATAAAGAATGGTCCAAAATTGTGGAAATAGAGCTGAACCCAGTTCTGCAGTGGTGATTCTGTGTCAGCTTTCATTACACTGGTATCAATGCAGTGTTCCAACCATTATGGTTCCAGCAGTGGAGTGTAAGCAGGGAGCCTTAGCTCTTGTGGACATTGACACCTGGAAAACCATGTGGTAGTAAAGCAAGTAGATAGTTTAGTTTGTAAAATTTTATTGAAATGTATTTTAAGGATGAAACCCAACAGATGATGCAGTTTAGCATTTTAGTTGAAGCTATTCCAGCTCTCTTGTGCAAAAGGCTTTGAGGTATTTACAGAGTTTGGATAGTGTAAAAGGTTCATAAATAGCTATTTGATCAATAGATAATAATTGTTCTGTAGGATACTGTTTTCCCTTTGTATGTAAAAATGTATTTCTATCCCTGTTACAGTCTTTATATATGAAAATAGATGTGCTGGTGTTAAAATTAGACCATGTTACAATTAATAGGAGTACATTCACTTCTCACAATTCTTCTAGAGATTAAAAAACAAGTAGTGTTTTTCTAATATCATGATACAGTTACATAAGTTCTGTAGGTATGGAGCATTTTTTTTTACCATTATGTACAACACACAATATAATCCTAAGAGTATAGTCTTCAGATTTTTCTCATAACCTAACTGCAAGAAGTGCACGCAGTGAGAATTTACATAGATCATTTTTTTTGCCAGCATCCTCTGCAATTTTCCAACTGGGATTGCTGAAAACACAGGAAGATAAAATTAGACTGGCTGTCTTGGCAAGAAAGAATTATGATTCTACTTGGAAGGGAGTTCTAGGGCATGCTGTCAAGGAAATCTTTTGTAAAAGTATGTTTTTATAGCTCTGTAGCTGTATACTTCATTAAAAAGAAATTATAAAAAATAATTTGTCTTTTTGCTGTTTCTTGCTTAAGATTGCCTGTAAGGAACAGAATTGCCATGGCTAAGCAGTCAATGTAGGAAGAAAAACTATATGCTTTAAAAGCAAAATGCTACAGATTATCCTAAGTAGTAAGAAAGCCAGCTATACTCTTCCACTGGAAAACTCTGAAATAGCATTACTATGAAATTTGGTACTGTTCTTTAATTTCTTCTTTCACCCCATATTTTTCTAAAGTCTCATTTTTTTATGAACGTGAATTGCTTCTCTCTTCACCTGCTTATTGTCATCAAGAACAATAGAAATTAGAAACAATAAGGAGCAAGAGTTGAATAAGACCCATATATATCTCTGTTGTGTTAGGTCAGAAGAGTGTTATATCTTCTGGAGATATGCCTCCATAAGATTCTCATTCATAATTTATTGACTCGGAGAGATTTTTCAATCCAATAAGACTTGTGTGTTCCAATTTGTGATCACTGCAGTAAAAGCAGAAAATTATTTTAGTTTCTCTTCTCAGTTCTCTGCTGTGCACACTGATAGCTACAAAAACTATCCTTCTCCCAAACTCCACAAGTAATTGTGACTTTACATGTATAGTTAAGAAAAAAAAAGCAAATCTGTTGTTTACTCGCAGCTCCCACAATGAACTGTGGTAGACAAACACTGAAATAATCAAAATCACATTTCTTCTTCTGAGGAATTTGCATATATGCATGCATGACTACACCCACACAATTTCATAGTATTTAAGTTTCAGGGGTTTTGCAGCAGCACCAATGAACATTTCTTTTTGTGGTATATTTGAGGGCAGCAATATCTATCCTTGGCAATAAGCAATGCTGCTTTCTCTGAGTTTGATTTGTTAGTACATCAGGTGGTGTTTCAAACTCTGGCCAACAACCCACACTTACTCAGCAATGAGGTAGAGGTAACTAAATATATGAAAGCAATATATGACAAGTAGGAACAAGAATTACTGCATAGAAGACAACTATAAGTAAAAATTGTAAGTTGCAAAAGACTGATAAGAACTTGTAAAGACAGAAAAGATCCACATCTGGCTGGTTTGAGGACAATAGCCACTCTTTTTTGTATGTACTAAGAGGGAAATATCAGGAATCACTATAAAGGACATGATAAATTTGTTGATAGTGAAAAAGAAAAGGCAGCACCCTGAATAAATGTATGTCCTGCATTTGTAGAAGTGATATATTCTTGTCACATGAGCATGACTCTCTACTTTGAAGTCTGTCATAACATATGGTCTGTAACATCCTCCTCACTTGCTGTTAAAGTTTCAACTCAGGGATCTTTGTGCTCAGGGATCTTGGTCTTCTGAGGCTAATTTTTAACACACCTTGGAAGAACAGGTTTTAGACAGCTGAAGGTTTATCTAGTAAAATGAAAAGTGTAATGTTCAAATAAAATTAAGACAAGTAGTTTTATTGTTCTCCCTCAGAGAACATAAAGGAAAAAATATTACAGGATTCAGTTAATAAAAAATTACATATTTGTTACGTGATAATAAATATGGTTTCATGGAAAATTAGACTTTTAAAGCCCATCTGATTTCCATTCTTCATTGTGGTTTCAATTCTTAGTTGATAAAACATTTGCAAAGATCTGATATGCTTAGACTTTTCTAGGGAGTTTGACATTTTGTCTCATGGTATTGAATTTAAGTACATCCCTATACTATCTCTATGGAAATGTTAAATGAATTTAAAATGGCTAACCAGGAATCAAAAAAACCCCAAACCCACAAAAACTCATCAATTGGGAATAATAAATGAAATTGGTGTTTAATAGTCTGAAAGTAAATATAAAACCATTGCTGCTATCATCAGCAAATGTTGCAAAGAATTTCCTGAGGCCATGCATCTGGGTTACTGTGCTTACATCACTGCTTGTAGAAAATACAGTAAATCTTCTAAAGCTAAAGTTATAAATCAAGGAAACAGTTTATAGGCTGGGTCTTCAGGACTGGAGAGACTATCCTGGGAAACAGTGGCTGAAACAGCTTGAGGGTCACAGAGGACTGAGGGAAAAGAAATAAGGGGGGAGCTGTACTTCTGCATATGGCAGATGCTGAAATATCATGTCTAATTTGCTTTCCGTTGTAAAACTGGGTATTGATAAAAGCAGAGAGGATGCTGAAAAGTATCAAAAATGTTAAGTGCTAGACGAGGAGGCTTAAAAGAATGTATTTAGCTCAGCAAAAAGATGACTGAGATGAGTGAATAATACCAAATGAGATTGTGAGCACTTGAGTCTGTAATATTTTCTTAGATTGTACTTATATTGTAAAAATAAAGTAATATATATGTACGGTATTATATTGTAAGTATACTTCATTTGTAAGTATGTTTTTCCCCTCAAATTTTTTAATATCTGCAATGACTGTGATTGTTTACTACATTATTCCTATATTTTGAAACTCATGGGTTAATGAATGGAAATATGAGTTGATCATATGAATTCATGACTCTTTAGAAACTAGATGTCTGTGATTGTTTCTGATTTAAAATTGGTTTATTTATTGACCTACACTAAACTGTACACAAAAGGCCCGTGTCCAGCCTTGAAAAAACTCCTAAAATACTTACATAATAGGCACTGTTATGGGTAGTCCTGTGTTTATTTTGCTTTACTAAGTGTCAAGAGACAAAATTCTTATCCTAAGATATATTTTATTAAGAACCATTCCCAAGAATAAGGTACCTGCCACCTAAGTAAAATGCAGTTATAATCAGATGTATATTTAATACCATCAGTCCATTTTCTTACGTGAATATTGGAAAGCAAATACCCAAGATCTAAATGTATGGTGGCAGTATTCTAGTACTTAGTACAATGCCTTACTAACTTTTGAAAATGAGTTCAGATTTAGTCAAAAATGGAGTTTTTCATCAGCTTAACTCTTGTATCTCATATCTAGCAACCAAACCATCTGTAAATAGTTTTGTTTTGCTTTGAGGGGCTAAAGGATTTTTCTTTACTTTGTAAGTACATGAGTTTCTTTTAAATAGATCACTTGTGTGCTAATACACTTGTGTATTGGAACTTGTGTTCCCACTTTGCCACATATTTACTTTGGTATTCCCTACCATAGTTTGAAAATACCATATTAGAATTTCTATTATTTCTTAGATCTGTTCAGAAATATACATGTCTTTATATGTATTTAACTGCAAAGCATGGTATCTTTTTCACCAAGACATTACCGGATCTGAAGAAACCATTTTTTAAACTTAGAGATTTTGCTGGTTCTTACCACACCAAGCATTTCACACCTCAGTAAAATATTTAAACTATCTTCTACTGCAATGTTGTTTTCAAAACTCATATATGAGAGTCTTGCAGAGCTTCCTTGGAAGTGGGAGCAGGTGTGAAGTCATTCCATCCTTGTTACATCTCACACAGGTGTTGCAGTGAACCGTTTCCTTTCAGATGATGAACTCTTTGAACTTGCATCACACATGCTCTGGAGTTTCCTAGTTAATAGGGAGTCTTCTGAGCACAGCCTTATCCAAGTGCTTTGTCTGTGCCTGCTGACAGAGTTAGCTTTCTACAAAAAATATGGTGCTGTTTTATTTCTGGGCAGAACTTTGGTTTTCTGTCTAATGTGACCACTGCTTTTAAAACTAAGAAACTTTACATGTGGCTGAAATTTGAAAATTATGGAGATAAGTGGAAAGCAGAGATTTTTTTCTCCTTGGAATAATTTTGTTATTGATGTGAAATTTACTGTCCAGTATAACATCTTGTTCTTTGTATATGTGTCAGATTTCAGGTTCTCTTGTTTCAGTCCTTGTGTTTGAACTTTTCATGTGTGTTGCAGCCGATTCCAAATGCTACCAGGATGGTTATACTGTAATATCCTGTGATGTTTTACATCTAAAGATATAGGCCCATAATAAAAAGGGTGCACAATTCAGAGTGGTTTACATGCTGATATTTCAGCAAATAGTTATTGGAGAAACAAACAGATCACAAAAAATCTGTGATAAAATGTCTGAAATAATTTTGGAATAAAACCCTCCCTAAAAAGTGTCAGAGAATGAGAAGTCACAGACCAGGATTCAGTAGTGTGATAAGACTCTGTGGAAATGAAATTACAATAGTTTTGTCTTTTTGTATCACAGCAGGGCTATTGATTTTATGTTGCTCCTGTGCAAAATTGAATCCTTAGCAAATATTCTTATGTACATTTTTGAAAGGAATAGCTTTTCAGTGTTCCTGCTATGTGCATTTGACTTTTAATCAAACACATATTTTCTCTTCCCCTAACTACAGCTAATCCATCAATTAAAGAAGACACTTTGGTTCTCAAGATTGGATCTGTCTCTATGGCTCCTCAGGCTGACAACCCTCTTAGCAGAGCTGTGCTCAGAAAAGACATTTATCAGTAAGTGTCAGGGGAGGGGTTTGGCTTTTCATATATGGTCTTAGAAAAATTCATTCTGGGAGAAGTTAATTGATCAATAAAACGGGTACGTGCAGCCTGTAAAAATACTTTTCACATACAATCTTTTGATATTGAAAACCAGGTTTTTCTGATTCTCTTCACTTGTGGGCTTTCAAATCCATTTAGACAAATCAAGTTCTGCTGTGAAGTGCTGATGAATAACAGAATTTAAATGTCAAATCATTGTGAAGTTTAAACTCACAGATGAGAACATTTTAAAAGGCTTTCTTTTATTCAGCTACTACTAAGTTCACCTTAGAGGAAAGGAAATTTTTTGTGACTTCCAAAGTGTTCAGTAGCCATATAGTGAAAAAGAGATAGATCTTAATAATATAAATGGTAAACATATATTCAAACTGTAGGATTCTTGATGTCATGTAGATCAAAGCTTAAAGGAATGCAAACTTCTAAGGAGCTCTTTCCCAGTAAACACATTTTCTGTGAAAATGTCATGCTCTGGATTATGTCACTAAGTATGTGCAAACCACACTAATCATATATAGGCAGCAAAACTGGTGAACATATGTAATCAACATGATAAAAGTAATATATGATCCTTAGTAGAGTTGGCACTGTTGCCAGACATGAAAGTAGGGTTGCAAATAATACCAAGTGAGAAAAGTCACAGAAATACAGATGAACAAGTGTCTTATACTTCCCGTTGGTCTGCTTTTCAGATGTGGCAATATTTTTAACTACTTCATAGTGCTCTTCAATAGAAATTACAAACATCAAAATCTTTTCCCAGCAGTAAAACATTTACTGCCTAGAAAATGACAGCAAGTTTTACTTCTGTCAAGACTAAGGTTTTTAGGAGACCATGAAATATCTCCAGTTTCACTTCTGATCACTTAGAAGTTGTAAGAGAGTCTTTTTCTTCATATTTCCATGTGGAAACATTTAAATTAATGGGTTTGCTTGTATGTTTGGTTATAGTAGTTTATCCTTTTTTTTTTTCCCTTTTGTTTTTTAAATGAGCATTTTATCTTTTGTATTATGGAGCTTACATGGAAGAAGTCTTACAGCCTGGCACTAGCAGTGGCTTTGGGTGGCAGGGCCTGATCCAGCTCTCCATGTGCTCATAGATGAGAGAGATCTTTTAAACATTTGTACAGGCTCTTCCTGCTTCTACCCTTTCTGTCTGAGGAGACTCCCATCTGATACCTGCTTTAAGAGTCAGAGACCCAAATGTAGGTTCCACTCTCCTAATAGCAACAAAAACTTTACCAGAAGAACACCTGATCATAAAGTGGAATTGCAATTACCAGCTTCTGTAAGGTCATTTCAGTCACTGCAGGGAACTGTGTGATGTTCCTTGTATGCACATTACAAACCAGTGAGTAACCAACTCATTTACATCTAAAATCAATGAAACTATGCTAGTTAGCATTTTTGAGTCTGTATCTTTGCCCATGTGGCTTTACCTGAAATGCTGAAATTCAGTGCTTTTCAAATCATTCCTTTTCTTAATGGTTCTGATGCTATTTTGTACTATGGTCCTGTGAGTCTTATACACATATATGTTCCAGACAAGATTTGTGTAGTGTATATTTGGTTTTCATAGTTTTGAAGCAGTTACAATATGCTCCAGTCCTCTTTAGAAATCACAACACCAAATGAGTGAGGTAGAAATAAGCACTGGGCCAGAGACATCTCTCATCTGACTGCTACTGGCATTTTGTGACCCAGTCTCCCAACATCGTGCTTCTTGTGTCGTTTTCTGACATTTTAAGTGATTTCCTCAGCTTCAGTGACCACTCCCCTAATTTCTCATCATCTGTCAAATGATTTGGTCTTCTCTTTCCTTCTTCAGTCATCCAGTTATACTAGCTTTACTGTTTCTAAGGTCTATCAGAGCAGAGCATCAAGTTAGTTTGCAGTGTTTTATAGGAAAATATTGAAGTTGATAGTGGGTGGTCTTTTGGTTTTGGGAGGAAGGTGACTATCTTAATCTGTTTAAGCAAGCTTCAAGATTTTCAAAGAATAAAAAATAATACTTTTTAAATTAAAAATATTAATTAAGATTCCTGTTTGGAGTTGAACTACATCCATTTTCTAATTACAAATTCTTTGATCTAGAACAAAGTATTCTTACAGAAGCATGGTTAAAAATATCTCTTCATGGTCTTACATGGCAGTCACGCTGTTAGACTGCTGGAGTTCTAAGTGAAGTTAATTTCACCATTTTTCAGTTAGTTTTTTAATTAAATAATGCAAAGTGGTTTGTGTTGTTGGGCAGAACATATAGTCTGTATACAAGGGAAAAAAAATCCAGTGGGATATTATTAACACATGGTGTTGGATCTAATGTTAGTATTTCTTTCTCCAAATATGAGAGTTCTTATGAAGTATTTGCCCTTTTTAACATGCCCATGGTACATGGTACTAGATAAAAACCCTGAAGATAATACAGAAAATCCAAAAATTGAGTAGTAAAATGGGCAAACCCACACAATGTGTGGCTCATTTACTTAGGTGAATGATTTCTTAGTAAAAACTAACAGAGGTACAAGTAGTACAATATCCAGTGTAAGAGACTCTATAAAATTAAATTACAGAAGTCTGTTGTTACTGAAGAATTAGCATCCACAGTATTCTAATAATCCCAACGTGTCATCTTCTGTCTTTTTCCAAACTCTCTTCTCTAATTTGATGCTGCTGCTTTTAATAGAATAAAAGAAAATAAATTGTTGTCTGAACCACTGTCTTTACAGTGTTTCTGGAGTGGGGATACAGACTTAATTTGTGGTGTCACTTTGCTTTAAACAGTCTTCTGTTTAGGCCTGAACTGCAACCACATGCAATTAGTGTCACTTTTGTAGTACTTAATGAGAAGGAAGAATTTTTGCTTCTCATCTAGAAACTGTTCTTTTAGGAAAGGCTGAGAAGCATTTTCATGGCTAGAGGCTGAATAGTATTTGCAAACATCTTTTGAATTTGTCCCATAAATTTCTACATGAAAAGCTGGATGTGTTCATCTATCATTAGTAGAATGCCAGTGCATGAAAGGTAAGCTTGGTACGGCTGCAGGTCACACTAAATAAACCAGACCACTTTTGGCCTGTAAGCTGAAGTGCCTCCATCTATTATGTCCTAGGGAAGAGCTTAAATGCTAACTTGGAGAGAGACCTAAACTGAAAAGGGAATGTTGGAAAAACAATGTGCCTCAAACATTGGGGCAAAAGTACAGTTTCAGGTGAATATTGGAAGTTGGAAAGAAATGTATTGACATTGTAACTTCAATTTTCCTATACCATATCAAAATTAGAGTATTTCCCCTGGTAGAAAATTGACTAATTTAGTTTAGATACTAATATGTAGAAAAGAAAGATACATACACCGTAACAGCAATTTTAGGGCTTCTGAAAGAAGTGTGGTGACACATTTCTCTCTGGTGACAATATCTCTTTCAATTTATTTTCCTGCTAAATTGTAGCAGTTGGTTTGTTGGTTTTAGTGGTTTTTCATGATTCTCTGTTTCTTAAAGTTCAGCTGCAGCTGTATTTGTGGTTCAAAAATATTACCAGAACTGTACATTGCCTTAAGAAACTGCCAGTTCTGTTGATTGGAAGATTATCAGAAATCCTTGGAATGGGGTCAGGGAGCAGAGTGGAGGAGACTGGATAAGAATGCAAGTAAGGCAGTTGCCTAGCCTGGCTAACAGAGGGAAGAGCAGTTAATTGAAACTGTGAAGGTGTCAGTCAATGTAAATGAAGTTTCTGCTTAAGCAATGAATGAGAGAACTATATTTTTGTGGGCTTTAACTACTGATGAATTGGGGTATGAACAGTGAACAGCGCTAGTTGTTCAGCAGCAGAAGCTAGCAGCAGAACTGGGTGCTATCAATAGGGAAATGGTTGAGAAAACTTCATCACAAGACCCAGAAATTCTGGTTCTCTGACTGAAAAAATAAGAGGAAGTAGATGCATGGATATACTTCAATAAGAAGCTGAAATTGAGATGACTTTTAGTTCTACTTCTGTATTGGGTTGAGGGGCCTATTACCAAATACTGTGCAAATGCTCTGATCTACATAACTGCTGATTATCTCCAACAGGGTTGTATTTAGCAAACTGTCATGAAACAATAATTAATTGGAGTTTTAGGGAGTATCCATGAACAGATAAAGTAAAATAATGTTGAGTTACAATATTGTTAATGCAGAAATGAAATGGCTGACAAAGAGTTCAGAGAATAGAGGCTGTTTTGTAATGTCTTACTCATAAAGTCAGGAATAATAGTGCCAAACTATCAGGTTCTGGGAGTTTAGGTAAGCAGAATCCCAAGCTTGCCTCAGCTTGGCCAATAAAGAACCTAATTGTTGTCCACACTCTGGATTCATCATTTTTGAGATCCAAGGATTTCATTCATGTCATATATCAAAGCTTAATAGTCCAGGTCTGAGTGTTCTATGGTCATTTTCATGTGTAGATTTTTCATAGATCAAAGCATAAAGCTGTCCCTAGACTGTTTCCAATTTGTGAATGTAAATGGAAATTCTTTAGACATGCCCCTCCCTGCAAAACATTACATGTAAAGAGTTTACTCATGAAAAGGTAGCTGTAGATTTTATTATTTTTCATTGAACTTTTTATTAATACAAGCCTTTTATTATTGTAAGTTTTTCATTTTTGTAAGTTTTTCATTTTTGTAGTTTACTGTTTGCCACTTTTTAATCTCTAACATTTGCAAATAGCAAAACAAAGCTATTTTCCTTATAGAAAAACTGCTATTTATCTTTATTTCAAGGAACTCCATCTAGAACATCCCTGTAATAATCATGTAACACCCATAATTGGTTACCAAAAATCTGTCAGTGAAATAAGGAGTAATAAACAATTTTCTGTGTCTGTACTGATAGTGCTGGAGTGAAGGAAAGGAAAAAATGATTCAAGGAATTTATGAAAGAAGCACATACATAGCCAGCAGTCTGTGTGGAAATCTGTTTTTTCTTTCAAATGTGGTTTGGAAAATCAAATGCTTTTCAAAACTTTTCAACAGCACCCACATCTGTAAGCATCTTCTCTTCAGAAATATTTTGACGTGTTTATATTTGAAAAACTATACCTTGAAATTATTGTTCAAAAAGCCTGGATTTTCTATAACTTTATTCGGCGTAAAAAGTTTAAATTTTAATGTTTTCCATTTCAAACCAAATGACAGTTTAAGAACTGTTCTGGTTTTGCAAAGAAGTTAGCATTAAGATAACAAAGTGTTTCCCAGAATATGGACCTAATATGCATCATTTCCATTTAAGAGTTGATTATTTTACAAAGGTTTAATAAGACTTATTTTCTATTTTACCTGTTTTATTTTTAATACTTCATTGAGGTTTATCTGGTAGGCAAACAAGGAATTAGCTAATATTGACCAGAGTTTTTTCTTCTTTGAATAAAGGCAAAAAAGATAGTGAAAAAAAAAAAGGTCTGCACATAGGTTTTTAGGGAAATGTGGGCTGCTTATTAAATTGTCCATATGTACCATAGGGAATTAGGAAAAGTATCAGCTTTACTGTATTGTAAAATTTCTACTGTGGTTTTTCATGAATTTCAAAATTATTAAAACTTCGGGGTTATGTTATATAGAGAAAAAAACTAAGAAATTCTTAGTGTTTTTAAAATTTTGTCGTTTATTCCATGTAAGCTGTGAAATAGGATTGCATTCACATCCTTTTAAATCCTCATTTCTCTATGTTAGGGAAAAAAATTGTAACAGCAAAGATTTTGAAATCACTCACATAGTTTATTTGCTAAGTTTTTTCAGATTTCAAACCAGGATGATTTTATTTCTGAAGATTTTTTTTTTTAACAAGATTCTCTGTGCATATAATTTGGATATACAATCTTTTTTCCTTTTGCATTTAATGATCTTTAGAATTAATCATTGTTGAATTGGGGTGTAAATCAAAATATTCATACTAAATAGCAAATTCTAAATATTATTCTTTGCTATGATACTTGAACACATGTTTTTTAGCATAAAGTTATCTAAAGACTTTCGAAAATCATCTTTATCTTTCATAAGAATCCTAGACTATTCTGCAGTAAGGCTTAGATGTAAAGTCTTCTCCTGATTTACATTTCTCTCTTCTTCTGTGTTTAGCAGAGTGGCAAAAAAAAAGTCTGCTTAGACCTTTTGCCCAGTAACATATTCATATATATGGATAGCATTACATGGAAACACCACTCCTAATTAGCATTGGCATGTTTGAGGCTATTGCAGCAGTTATTAATTTAAAACTCTCAGTGGAAACTAATTGTAAAATAACAGCTGGAACTGCCCATTTAGTTTCAGAAATGTAGCTTGTTAATTATCTAATACCAAAAGCTACTCAAGGCTAAATTTATATTTGGAATTCGGCTTTAAAAATGTTCAGCTTTAACTATGAAACTTGTTTTTACTTGAAATTTCTTAATGAGTTCTACAGGAATTTTCAACATAACTAATTTTCCTAAATACATATATTTGAAATACATTTCCTTATAATGTAAGAATAAAAATAAAATAAATTTTATAAGAAAATAATTTTTACAACTTTACTATTCTCTTTAATTGATAAGTTTAATCACTCTGTTCTTAATACACATACCTAGTTTATATTTTTTCTTTCACTTAGTAACACAGAATCTGATTCATACAATAAGGTTTAATTTCTTTGTGCAGTTCCTTATAGAAAGGAAATTGAAATACACTTCATAGAAACATTCCCAGCAAAGAGCAGTGGTGTTATGTCATTTAAGCATCCATTTGTTGTTAATCAGGCCTGCATTTTTGGAAACCTTATTAAATATGTTAGGGAGAAAAGAAAAACAAGTATCTACCAATAAAGAATGAATTCAAAGGAATAACCAATTAATTTAAACAGATCAAAGTTGAAACACTTAGAATTGATAAAGATATTTTTGAAATCTAGTAAGTCTTAAACAGTGCATATATTAAAAATATTTTAATATAAGAAACAATGACCTTCCTCAATGATTTGTTACTTTCAGCTTTGTTTTGAGGACTTAATATGCATTTTGTCTGCAAAGCTCTTCCTTTCTGCTTCTGGCTTGGCTGTGGTGTTTGCACAACTGGGTTCTTGTCACTAGCTGCATCCCAGTCCTTCTTGTGGAGGGGTGGGCAGGAGGATTGAACTTGCATGGAGATTCATAGAGATGTGTTTGTGTGTAGCTAAAAGCCCTTTTTTAGAGGCAGATGGAGATATCAAAGAGCAGCTTCATAAATCTCTTGGAACTGTTCAGATTTGATCTGGAGGACCATGGGCACTTGCTCACGTTTGGGAAGGGCTCCAGTATTGAGGCATGGTGAGGAGAACCACTGACCTTGGGCACCTTGTGCAGGTGCCTGTTCTTCAGCAGTGCAGGACCTTGCAGTGGTCTCCCTTGGCACTGTGTACCAGTTCAGTGGCAAATATGATGTGTGTGTGCAAGCCAGTCATGGTTAGTGCTTAACTATCCTAGTTAATGCACAAAGCACTTGAGTTTAGTGTGATTGAGATCGTTTCAATATTCATCAGTCATTCTATCACCTCTATGTGATTTAGAACTAAATTGGGAATGGGTTTCCAGACTCCCTTTAAACTGGATTGTGTGCTCAGATCAGGAATTTCTCAGGTTGGATAGTTTAGCTGTGAGCTTAAGAGCCAGGCATCAGGGATGCATCTCGTCAAAATGGAGTCTACAGAGTCTATGTACTTTATATGATTTATTGTGGCATGTACTCCATTTCTTTGACTTATTATGATGCCATCCATCATTAAACAGCTTAAGGTCAGAAGTAAATAGCAGTTTTAAAGTAAAACTTCCACAAGGGCATTGCTGTCTCTGCTTTGCTCATGTGCTGTACTTTGTTCTATAAAAAGATTTCTCAGCTGTGTGTGATCTTAACTACTGTATCTTCTGCAAAGTCAAGGTTAAGTTAGAGAAACGCAGCAGCCTGGACTCAGAGTTTTCTTGGTCTTCTGATACTTCTTGCTGTCTCAAATAATGTTTTAACACAGTTAATTAGTATTTTCTGTGTGGTATATGCAGAGCTTGCCATGTGAAATTCATACAACCTCAGTTCTGAAATCTCTTATTATATTTAGGGTGACTGAGTGGAGGAGAGATTAGGATTTCTTTCATTTGTGCCGGTTTGAAATGCTGTTTAACATGGTTTTTTCCCATTACCTTTTTTTTCCAAAAAAAATACAGTTCTGCTGTGATGAAGCCAATCAAGATGAAATCAAACAAATTCTTTGGGTTTTTGGTTAGTTCTAATCCTTTTAAGCTTTGCATTGTATTCTATATATCCAAATTCTCCATTTCTTGAACTTCTTGCCTTGATATTTCCTAGTCCTAAGGTTCAAAATACTTGTTATGCATAAGGGTGTTTTTTTCTTGAGACCTAAGTTTATTGCAATTATTCTCATCTTCTCCCTAGGAAGTGTAATTTCCTTTCTTTTTTTCTTTTTTTCTTTTTTTCCCATCTATGTTCTCACAGTTTGAATGAACCCTTCAGAAATCTCATGTCTCTTTCTCTTTAACCAGCACTGAAATCTACCTCCTTCATTGAGATCAAGTCTGTAACTATTTGCAAGTATTTTCAAAACTGTTAATTCTTCCCTAAAGCAATTCTTGTTTTACCACATGGGAGAGAAAACATGTCAGATATTTGAAGAGTTCTTTGAGTAGAGAAGTCTCTCATCCTCCTATCCAAGCAAGTGCTGTGCAGACCAGCCATGCCCAGTGAAGGGACTAAAGGAGTAAAGTGTGGCCCTGGGCTGCATTGGGGCAGCCCAGGGGGATGACTTTAATGTCAATTTTTTTACATTACTTTATCCACGGTCATTAGGCAATGAGTTTTGTGCCCATTTAAATTGTAAATATAAATTGGAACTCTTTTAAAATCTACTTCTTCATGGTGTTTCTGTTTGTAGTTGTGTATAAGGAACAGGCTGAGGGACCTGAAAGAAATAAAAAAATGTTGGGGCCATCAGGCCATTGTTTTCAGTAAGGTTATCCTGGGCCTATTTATTATATAGGGACATAAGGATTAGCCCTAGCAAAAAGGTGTACTTTATCAGCCTGGGCTTGGATCAGCTTAATCTGCCATCATGATCTGGGCTTTTGAAACAGCACAAAATTTGACGCTGTGTATGAAGAATTTTTAAATAGTTCTCAGATTCAGCATTAACATTATTAAATAGACTGTAACAGTTTAAAAAGGTAAGCAAGAAAAGGCACAGAGACAAAGAAAAAACACATTGAATACCACTTAAAAATCCCAGGATACCTTTCACAGTTTATGTACTCAGCAACTTCAATGCAATGAAAAATTTTCAGATAAAACTGGGAAATAAAAGGTAATCTGAAAGATGGAGTTATTTTTTATATGAGTTGTGTTTTGTGTTTCATGTTATAAAGCAACGTTATTGAAGGTTTTACATTTCTTCAAGTTACATTCCTTTAATCTTTCTTTTTCCCGATCAAGTAGCTTTATGTTGCGCCTGTTATTGTACAATACAGGGGGGAATGAGGAGAGGTGTTTGGGTTTCTGTTTACATGGGAGAAAATAATTAGCTGGTTCTTAGAAATTAATGCCACCTTACGAGCTGGAGTGGTTCCTCTGTATGAATTATTTAAGCAATGTTCCTTTGCTTTACGCAAACTCGTTACAGTTTCTCCCTAGACTTTACTTTGCTGATTCTTAAAATATATCATAGAATTCATATATCAAGGTTGCTTTTCTGTCTTATATACTGAAAATTAACATCTAAAATCTTGGCTGCAGTAAATAATTTATTTTAAAAGAACCCAGGAGATATTTTAAAACTCTTTATTCTATACAGTTTTCTTCTTAACTGTTTTTGAGTAAATATAATTTCCATCGGATCTGGTTTCAACAAATGCTTTTTGGTGAAAAGTATTTTCCAATATTATACAAAGCAGATTTCTTTTCTTTGTAGGATTTTTAATTCTAGCAGGATCTCAAGGTAACTATAATGCAAGTTGTGTGCTTCTGTTACTGAGAAAAGCGTATCCCGTTTGTAATGAAACATTTGTTAACTTCTGTATACAGATTGTGGTTCATTCCATAAATATTTGTGGGTTCTCTGATGTCCCTCACAGGGTTTTATCTATGACAAATTCATACCACAGTTCTTAAACCACATTTTGGATAGAAGTTTTCTTTCTTTTGCAAAACTATTTGCCAGTGTCTTTCATTTAATGCTTGTAAGTATTTCAACTTTGGTTTTCAATTATTTAACAAAAAGGATTATCAGAAATATACAGAATGGTAACATGTTATTTTAGCATATTTCTCTATGGGATACTCTTCCAAGCTCCCATGGCAAAATTAAATCCATGTTACTGTTATCCTGAGCAACTCAAATTTTACTGTTTAAGTGAGCATGGTTCCTAGCTCTTAACTGACTTTTCCAATATAGTTTAACTCAGCTCAACCACCTTAAGTACGGTCAAAAGTCATGCTTAATGTTTGTTATGTTTAAGGTCTTACTGTGCTATTAAACCTGATTACACTGCAATAAAGGAAAAAAAAAAGAAATTAAAAAGCCATGTACAGTGGGTTTGTGTTGCAATGCAGAAACTACTCTTCCTTTTTCTTTTTTTTTTTTTCTGCTTAAGAACAGAAGAATCCATCACTTTTTTTTAAGGATTGGTTTGTAATCTTATGGGCTTCATTCGTTGTTGGACACAAAGATAAATGTACCATTCTTCAGCCTCTCAAAGCATTTTTCATGCCCACTGGTATTTTTGTTGCTGGGGTTTTGGTTTTTTCTGTGAGAAGGCAATGGCCAGCACTGGTATGTTAATGGCTAACACAAGTGCACGTTGAGAGTAATAAAATACAGAGATAGAATCAGGCGTCTCTGTTAAGTTCAATGTAAATGATTGGCATAAATCACAGCTACTCCAGTTTTCTGTCTTGGTATTGTGTGTTCTTGAGCACTGAAAAATAAATGGATGTGGAGGTGGTACAAATAGAACATAGGAGTATCAACAAATTGATATGCCCTGTACCTGCAGGATAGCAGCAGAAGAGGTTTGAACTCTTTCTGATAACCAAAGTTATGTAACAATTGAACAGTATTGTTTAATCTTTGTGTGTGATGGTTTTTCAAGAAACAGGAAGAAACCAGTAGATTAGCATATCCAGCTGTGAAGCAAATTCAAAACTTTTTAAGGTTGGACGTGTATAGATATGTGCATATATGTATTCAAGAAAAATACAGAAGAATGCAATTCTCTAGCATATCTTTTTTTGACCCACTGTATTCTCTCAGCTTCATTGGTTGATATTTCCATGTTTTTGGCTTAGTAAAAAAAAAAAAAAAAAGCCTGATATATTATGTAACCACAAATGTTACTGAGGTTATTTTCTAAAAATAATTTTTTAAATCTACGCGTAGTATTTTTCACACAGTGCAGCCCATAAGAGTGTATCCAATTATATTTACTAAATTTGAGTCAAACTACAGATGATGGAATTTGCTGTTTCCCAAATGGGTAGTGTATTTGTGTGTTTGTATCTGTGCAGTGTCCTTGCAATTGTTTTTCTTAGCTCCACGCAGAAAAATAAAACTCTTAAATTTTCTTAACAACCACCACCATTTAAATATTTGTGCTGCATCATGGAGTCAGTCACTGAACTACCTGACACTGGAATATGTAATCTTCATTGTCAATATTGTGAGCACACAGGGATATTTTGAGTGGATTTACATCTTTTTTGTTTCTCTCTTTGCCCTCCTTCAAATGTATATTTAGAAGTAAAACTCCTCTTCAATATATTTTGTTAGGCATAGATTCATACTGACTTAGGAAGTGCCAGTAGTCAATTAACAATAGTCTGGTGGGGTTTTAAGGAAGAAAAGGTGCTAGCTTTGACATGACAGGTAATATATTTCATAATTACTATGCAGTGACTTTTTATATCAGGAGAGTTTTCAAGGGATATTGAAATAGACAAAGTAGTGCCAGGACTTCAGGAAAGAAGAATTAAAGGAAGGTTATTTTTAATAATGTGTTATTGACATATTTTACAATATCATATACAGTATTTCAAAAATAGTTCCAGTTTGCCATTATGAATATGATGAGTCTATAAGAAGAAGAAGAAAATACAAATGGCATCTTGAGAAACTAATGTAATCAGTGCCAAAGATAAATGTGAATTTACTTGGAAAGTTAAATATTCAGGTTTTAGAGTAGTTTCTTATATTATCCATGCTGTAAGTATTATCTATTGTAATAGACATGCTGAAAGTGTGCATTAAGACACATTGTTTAATGTAAAGGAAAAGCTGGTATTTATTTATTTATAATGTTCTTTTCTGCTTCAGATACAATTTGATTGATGTCCAGGTATGATTTTGATACACTGACATGAAATGTCAGCAAAAAGAAATCCTTTCCCACATCAGCTTATGAAACACACTGAGGATCGTTGCCTTCCAGCCTGTTCCTTATGTCAGGTTGTGCTGCACCATTTAGAGAAATTCCACACATCAAATATAGGGGCTGTGTTCAATGAAACTTCACCTAGGTATTTCTGGGTGAATTTATAGCACACCTGGAAAGACTGAGATATTGTACCACTTAACTAGATTGATTAATTAAACCAAAGTGAAATGCAGGCTGAAAACAATAGGGGAATCACAAGATTATTTATCTTAGTCATATGGTAAAGCAAGTAGACACAAAATATTTAAAAATTTGAAATGAAAGATCCTTTGACTGCCAGAGAGCATTAAGTTTTGAGGTAAAATTATTTTTAACAAAAACCAGAAGCATTAAAGTCTTTGTGTTATATTGTATTTTGCCTTTTTTTTTGCTAGTCCCCTCCTCAAACTTCCACTGTTTAGAGAAACTATATTCCACTTGTTTTTTTCAAGGAACATTTGGCATCCAAAAATACCATACAGACCTTCCATTGGAATTGTGCATACTTATCATTTATACAGTCTGTCAAGTGTATATTTATACAGTGCTCCCTGAATTCGGGTGAATGTTTCAAAAGTATAAAGAGATTCCTCAAACTGTCTAAACATTAAACAGTATAAAAATGAAAAACTGATTTTTAAAAGTTCAGACTTGCTCATGCTGTTATTTTTGTTAAGGAATTTAAACAATAAAATTATAGAAGTAATTAAACAGATGACATCTAAATGCACAGCTGCGAACTTCAGCTTTGTTTCATTTTACACTTTTTCTTAGAGAGACCAAAATTACTTCTTAGTTTGCTAATACTGTGCCATGTGGTCATAGGGTCATTGATATTGTATTCCAGAGACAACTCTAGAAGACAAGTAGGCTGCAGAAGTTCTTCAGCCTCTTTGCAGGCAATTGCTGCAGGACAGCCCTTGTGGCAAGGGACTACTTTCCAATGTCTGGTGACCTCACAGGATTTGTAGAGCATTTCCTGCCCATAGGACTAAGAAAGGAAGCAAAGGGCCAAAATTTTTGATGTATGTGATCTGCTGTAATTCCTTTCATGTGTTTAGTAGCTTTTATATGATCAGTGCACTGCTACCAGTCCTGACCTTGATGTGTCCTAGTTCACTAAAATCTGGTCTTCCTAAAGGGATAACAAATGGAATTACAGTAGCACCCACCTGGCACCACCACTGTAATTAATGAGCATGAGGGGGTGTTGTTTATTTTTTTTTCCCTCTGCATAGGTACCTGTTGGGTTTCAAATTAAAAATATTTAAGTAGTCACATAAATAGAATTAATAAATAAATAGTATATAAATTAAGAAATTGCAGTCGATAATTTTTATCCATTTTTTATAACTTTGCATTCTCAGAATACTCTCAAAATGTTTTCTATGCAATTAGTTAAATTCACAAAATCTTTTGGCTTAATGCCCACAGCATAAATTAGTAGACTGTTGAAGAGGTTGATTTTGTTGTTTAGAGATACGTTCTAAGCAAGTTTAGAGAGAAGAGGAATGAAGCCTGCCTCTCCTATTTTCCTTTGACATGTTCTAGCCTTGCAAAGAGAGAAGCTCGTCCTGCAGGCCCATGGCAGGCCACCAAAGGGCTCTGCCAACCCCAACCTTCTTTTTCCAACATATGGAGACCTGGCAGACTCTGCTCATGCACATCCATGCATCCAGTCAGACACCTCAAGTTCTAACCCAGACAGTGTTTTCGGCTCCTTTTGAGAGGGTGTCAACCACACATGCAAAATAGGCACAAACATTGACTTCCATTTGCCAGATTTCTTCTTCTTTGTTCAAAACCAAATCTCTCTTCTCTTGCATTATGATAGCTCAATGAGTGTCAATCCTTTTATGAAATAGTTTGGGTTCAATAAACACTTCTATGACTCAGTAGTTGCAGTTGATGAAACTGGTCAAATAGAGGACACACAGTAGTTAGAGAAATGTGATTGTAATTTTACAGTTTTTCATGTCTGAGCAATTTGTTTAAGAACAGAGGGTTTTTTTCTGTGTTGTCTGTTTTTCAGAAAAAGCTACAATGCAATTGTAAGGAAAGATCTGTCTGCTTCAGCTTGGCAAGAGAAAGCTGTGCTGAAAAATATTAGTAAAAGAAAACAGTATTTTTGGATATTTTAGAAGAAGTTTGGTTGTTGCTGTCATAATTTTCTGTAGAAGAGTTATTGCTGCACAACTAGAGAAGTCAAGAAGCAAAGAGGAGATAACCCTGTGTTTCTATCCCATCTATGTGTCTCAAATGTGACTATTACCTAGCTTGAACCTATTTAAGGGAAACACGTGTAGGTAGAGTACAGTGATGGCTTTGTTGAAGATCCTGAATACCTTCTCTTAATTCATTCTCTATCAGGAGCCACAATTGTCATAGTACTCTACATAGATTCTGTACTGTGCTTGAAGTATCTAAAAGCTTAGAGTGAATCCAAACAGCAGAATTCAAACACTTTTCTCAAGACTGAATTTTCTAAACATGTATTTAACACATTCTTATTTCAGACTCTGACACAAAGCAGACTAAAAGATATGTTAACAACAATCAACTAAAATCTTAGTGCTCTTTTATGTGATTAACTGTTCTAGATGATAATGAGTGTAGATGATTTGTTCTATACATCCAGGTTGGGGTTTTTTTCACCAGGCACTTTGGCATTCATGTATTGAATCCTGGTTTAGGGCTCGCTTATCCATAATTGAATAATCTTTTTGTGATTTGAAAGTACTGGGTTCTCACACAGAATTCATTGTGTTGCCTAATGATCTTTGCAGCTATATGTTGTCTTATCCTTTTTGTGCTTTAGCTTTTTTGGCACTTATACCAGTTCCTCTCTTCTCAGTGATACTTATCTCTGTAGGTATACAGAGCAAAAAAGGGCCCAGTGCCCAAGAGATAGAAGCCAAACATTTATCCAATATTACTTTGAAAAGGAGGAAAGTTATTTATTATACTTGTATTTTTGCGTCCCTGTAGCAATTGTTTGAAGTAGTCTAGTGCAATCAGAAGAAAATTTTGCATGTCATGATTTTTCATGATTTTTCAGTTTCAGTTACTGGGCTTTTTTTTTTCCCAGCACACTAAATGTACAAGTAATCTACCTCTCAGCTGATTTATGCCAAGGACACAAATGACAAACGCTACAAATGATTATAAATTCAGAGTTTATCAGTGTTGTTGACTACAAGTTCAGTTAGAATGCAATTAACAACTTTTGCCTTTGCATTAGGATGTGATGTATTTGTCCACTATGTAAATGTTAAGTGGTTGGTTGTTTATATTTTGCTCACAGAGCTATCATTGATGTTTTCTTTTTACAAGAGTCCTACACATATGAAGATGAACCCAGGTACCTTAACCGCTCTGACTTACAGGACATCTGCCATGTATTACCTTCTGTAGAGAATGTTGATGTGTCTGGCTGTGCAGATCACAACACTAGGGCTAATCAGACAGAATGGAGTTTTCATTGTTACAGAGATTCCTGTAATCAATAGTATTACTTGCTAATCAGAAAAGCATGAAGCAAAATAGCCTTATTGTACTCAGCTTGTATGTTCATTGAATAAAACACTGCTGGTACCCAATCCAGAGTATGCTGTCAGCAGTTATGAGGCAGTAGTTGTGTTGTTCTGAGGCTGAGCTGGAGAGGGGAGAAGGAGCAGCTGCCAATAAAGCCAGTCATGTGTGGCCATAGTTCCTGGGGAAGAGGCAGAAACAGTGAGAATTGGAGTTTACTGCTGATGGCATTTGAAAGGCTGCTCTACTGATCCAGACTTAAATAAATTGTTTCCAACATCCTGGCAGTCATAGAACACTCTTTGTTGCACCACACGTAAGTCTCCCTAAGGAGAGATTGCAGGGTAGGAAAGCAAAGGTGAGGATACTCTTATCCTGGAAAACATGTGTATCACCCAGTATGGCAGAATATGTACCCAGGATCCTGTGAAGACCTTATGTTCTTGGCTAAAGATGTCTCCTCTCTTCTTGAAACATTAAAATGTTCTTACCTGCTTCTTTTCTTTAATTTCAGCCTTAGTGCCCTGATTCCATAATTCTTCCTCTTGCCCAGTGTTGTGCTCTCCTTTTCTTTCTGCTTAACTTCTCGTTCTTCTTTCCTTCTTCCTCATAAATAAGTGTTTTTAATATTTCCAAATTTAGGCACATCCAGTGTGATGTTGGTGAAGTTCTGTTTCTCTCCCAAGGCGTCAAGTGTTAACTTTTCTGTGACAAAAAGACATCTATTATACCATCTATTTGGTGTAATTAAAAAAAAAAAAAAAAAAAAGAAAAAGTAGTTGCCTTTGTTTGAAAAGCTGATCCCTGTCTTGAGGCTTTACTTATAGAAGCTTAGCATTCTCAAAGGTCAGTGTTGTTGTCATGGATTCTCTCAGTTTACCACGTTTTTGTTCTGTGCCCTCCTTAACATCTCTAGCATCTCGTTCCAGATGGAGTCCACTGTGTCTCTAAGAAACACTTGCTTCAATTTCCCTGTTTGGTACAATACCTTCAATGGCTTTGTCAAGGAGGAAACTTTATTGAACTGAACTGGGGAAAAGGCAGTGCAGGTGCATTAGGTCAGTGGTAAATACTGCTGTGATTTCTACAGTATTCAATCACGTCTCATGCATAGGTGAGGGGCTTTCAGACTGCATCTAGCCTGGGACTCACAAGCTTAAGCAGAAGAAGAAGGGGTCCTTTTACACATGTCCCACAGGTTTTACCCCTATGGAATAGAGACATATATTTATCCAAGCTTGCTGTTTCCTTTGTAAATTAGGACAGGAAGGAAGTTTTACCACCAGGCAAAACCCTAAATAATTGAAATTTGGGTAGATAGGTTTGTTATCTCTGTACTTGGAAGCAGAAATCAGTGCACACGGGGATCCAGTAAGTACTAATAAAAATTAGCTATTGTGTGTAAAGTTTGCGAATATTTCTTAATTATTACAAAAAGTATAGTCTTTAACTGCCATTTTCTTGGCTTGTGTAGCTTTTTGTAGGTCTCAGATGAGCTGTAAGTGAATAAATTTAACTTCTTTACTGTGGGTCTCAGAATTATTGCTTATTCAGCAGCATGTAGTAACTGGTTCAACATGAACTGCTTCTTAAATAACCATACAAAAAGCCTGACCCAGACCAAATCAATTTTAAAAAAGAAAACCTTTAAACCTGTGTTTCCTGTTACATGCTTATGGTTATCTTTGGTTGCTTGTGATCTTACTGTGTTGTTGACCAACTGTTGTACTCTGCACCACCTGCCGAACAATTCAGGTGAGGTAGTGAAGTTGTTTTCAGAAGAGGGAAGCAATTAAAATTGTAACCCCTACTGTAGATTTCAGTGATGAAACATCATTTATGGTGGAGATAGAGAAGACATGAATTTGTTTTATTCTGTTTTCCTGAATTTATTTGCTGCAAGGATTTCAAAGGGTTCAGAGTTCGTACAAAGCATGTGTACTTAAGACTAGGCCAGGTTTGCTGTGGTTTAACATACCTTCATCCTTCTAGGAAGTACACAACTAATAAATTGGAGGCATACTTAGGAAAATTGTTGATATGGAAAACCAGAAATGAGTGCTTATGTAAATCCCTGTATGTAAATTGTTGATATGGGAAATTAGAAATAAGGGTTTGTGTAAGTGCCTGTGTATAAATTACTTATTTGGGGAAAGGCTGTATTTTGATCCTTGTATAAAACTGGCATGATGCACTTTCTGAAAGCCGTAATGTTCTTCATCCAAACATCAAGGCATTAATTACTAATCCTTGTATTTTACATGTATGTGTAAAATATATATTTCTTGAAGTGGATTATCTATAGAAACACAGTTTGCTTGGATTTCAAAAGTGTATCTGAAGGATCAGAAGAGTTTTGTATTATATATAGAAGATTGTTAACAGTAGGAACAGAAGACAAATGTGAATATCAGCATGAAATATATTTATATTTATATCAGCATGAAAATATTGAAGAATTGGGCTGTAAAATCCCAAAGTACATTAAAAAAAAAGATGCAGTGAACAAATGTTATTCCAGCAACACAATACACGAGTACCTTGTGTTTAAATAATACCCTTGTATATTTTGCTACACCTAAAGATTTTTACCAAAGAGTGATTTTGTTGTGGTTTAGGTTTAAATAAGTAAATTTGTGAGGGTAAGAAAGCCATTGTCACAGTGGGGAGTTTCAGATGAGTGCATACAGACACATTGTGCTCAAGGAATTTGGTTCACAAGGTCATGGTTATACTGAATTAGTCTAAGGACTATCTAGGTGAGCCTATTGCAAGTTATCAAGCTGCTCATAAAAGAAGAAATGAAATGTGCTCACTCTGAATACAGGGGAAAACAATCCATTATGCATGTGAAATGAGTATCATATTCTGTTTTATATACATAAGCAGTTTTTCAAAAATATTTAGTTTGGTGCTTTATTTTAAGTAATATTTCACTAAACAAATATTCCAGTATTTACTTGTATTAGACAAAGTATGAAAATAGGCCTTGGATCATACAATAATCTACTGTGGTGGGGTTTTTTTTAAAAAAACCCTGCCTTCATATTGATGAAATAATGCCTTAGAAAGAATAATAAAAGGCACAGTGGTTGTGGTTAGGTCTCTGTGTGTGGAAAGTTGACAAACACATTCTTAAGCTTTGAGAAACCACATTTAATTTTGAAATACCACTACTGACATAACAGATTTTCAGTGTGTTCCTACTAAGCACTTAAGAAAGTTATAGGGACTACTGAACAATGCCATCACACTGCCTCCCCAGGAATGACTTGATCAAAATGGCTTTCTTGTCATCCACATGCCTCTGTGGGTACATATGATTAATTACTTAATTTTCTTAATTGCTAACATACTCCATTGGTGACAATGGCAGTGTATTAGCAGTTTCAACTGTTATTTGGATTTGGGCAGCACCGAGATTGCACTTTGAAACAGATTGCATACCTGTAGTTTCCATACCTGTACTCTTGAGTTTGCAGTTTGGGATGTGCTGCTTTAATAGTTTCGATTATTAGCATCAAATTCACACAAATTGCAGAATTATGAACTTCTCTGTGAAGACAGAAGCTGTATACAAAATCGTTTTGGCCCAAGACACCAACCTTGAACAGAACAGTAAATTGAATGTCATATGCAAATAAGAAGCTTAAGCTTAAACGCAGATATGTGAAATCAATAAAAATAGGAAAAAAGTTTAGATTCCCTTGCTCCCTTATTTTGAAAAACAGTAATAATATAATGATGGTTTTTTTATTATAAAATTAAATGAGCAGTGCACAGAAGGCTGTATTGTTCCCAGCATAGAGAGGGCAAGATAATTTTTTTAGTATTTCCAGAAGCAGAAGACAAATGGCAGCTAGAGACTCCTCTGTTACTGGTCACAGGTAAAATTGAATGGTCTCAGCAGTCCCCATTCATTTAGTAGCTGTTGAAAGTTTTGTTGAAGTTGAGTCTGACTGTTTTCAAAACTCAGCTCAGGACTGAAATGCTTTGTAAAATCTAATGTGGTAGACTTTAAAGGAATCCACAAGGAATGTAGTTCACTCAAAAATGCTTTTTTCTCACTTGTTAGAAGAATTTTATTTTAAAAGCTCTGTGCTGAAATACAGTGGTAAAAGGATTGAATTGTTTTTCCATCATCTTGGAATATTCTTTTTAATTTTTATTCTTTGATGAATTTAAACAGTGGGACAATTGGTTAAACTGATGTGTAGCTGTTCTTTTTGAGGACTTAAATATGACATCCTTTGTCCATTCAGAAGATACGAGCCAGTCCTACTTCCCCACAAGGCTGCTCATATGGGTCTGATTGGAAGTGCAATGAAGTTGATGCATTGATCTCATATCAACTTTGGTACATCTGGCTAAATTTAGGAATATATTCATTTGCAGAACTCCCATTGAATTCCATAGGAAAGAGGCAGATGGGTCTTTTTGAAGATTTAAAATTAAAATAATGCTTAGTGTAGACAAACATGGCAAAATCAATACCTTCATTTTGTTAATTTGGATCTTAATAAATATCTGATTGGTCTAATTTTGAGCTTTAGTGATTTCTTTTCCTTTTTTTCGACATTACAGAAGAGCACTAAATCTAGGAATTCTTCGAGACCCTGGATCAGAGGTTGAGGACCGACAATATCAAATAGATCTTCAATCTATCAACATTGGTACTGCTTACTGGAATCAGTTGAAACCAGAGAAGGAAAATGGAAAAGGAGGGGTTTTGACAGAGACTGAGAGAAATTCTCAAAATCCAGCACTTGAATGGAACATGGCCAGTAGGTAAGGATTTTTTTTAAAATTTATTCTTTTCTGAAATTGGCTAGCACAAGCACTGCAGAGAGCATGCTCAGTATACCTGTATGAAATGATTCAATGCTGGTTTTGCTTTACATGACAAGCACATTTCCCTGGAGTTTTGGATTACACCTTTGAAATGTATATTACTGTTGTTACACTGTAGTTACTGTCTAGTTACTGTGTACCTTTGCTTCTGTTATAAGGTCTTCTCCAAGTAATTTACTGTCTGTCCATAAAAATAACTCCAGGGCTGAGTCTTCAGCTTTTCAGTCTCTATAAGCAATGGGAGGTTCTGGTTTTGGGGTTTTTTCAGTGTAGGGTGTGTGTGTTTGGTGGTGGTGGTGTGTTTTTCTCTTTTTTTCTAAACTTCTTTTGTTTGTATTTTTACAAAGCTTGAGTAAAACCAGCTTAGACATTTCTAAATTAGAGAGGGATAAAGTAGAACATTTCCTATTGATTCTGAACTGGGTTTTTCACTTCTATAACTAAAACCAGATGAATTTTGAGAATGAGATATTTCAGCTAAGTCTCCTTTATTGGGTATTGTATATGTGCACACAAAGCCCCACCCTCTGGTTAAACAGGATTGAAAGACAAAGCATGCATACACTTGCCTGCTATTTTAAATTTTGAAGTTTTCAAATATAAAATTGGAGGGGGGTTAGTTGGTTATTTGTGAAGACTTAAAATTTTTATTTTAGTTTTAATGTACTTTTTTTATGCTTAAAAATTCATACAAGTAGTTTAAAACTAAATTTTTACAGGCTGTGTAGCAGATTTCATTTTTCAAACTGGCAAGAATAAGGTCTGATGGCCAAGAGCAAGTTTTCAAAAGTATTTTTTTGGATTTAGAAGTATTTCTGTTAGTAAATGTTTCTTTGCCTATATATTTAGCTATTTATTTTCATATAAAAGTCCTTTGTATCTAATTCATGCAGAAACAATCTGATTTTTTTTAAATGTGTGCATAATTTTATGGTTACTAAGATATGATACCTATCTGAGTTTAGGAATGAGTTCCTGAAAGTAATACAGAAAAACAGGCAGAATCATCTGGAAATAACTACTTTTGGTTTAATTTTCAGAAAAATGGGAGGTGAGAGGAGTCAGATTTTTCTGAAAGTAAGGCAAGTTCTAGCAAGGGCTGCATGAGGATGGCACACAGACTGAGCTTTGTAAGTGATGTATTGATGGAAGGCCAAGAGGGCAGATAAGCTCACTCTGGAGGAGAGCATGCAGGAAAAAGATGTGATCAATGATAAATTCCAGTTTATCATTGAATAACAGAGGGCAGAAAAACCAGTTCTAAGCAAAGAAATGATAAAATGACAAAGAGTCACAGAAACAAAAATTTTATTTTAACACAGAAATAGACTCTGGTCTTCATTTATAAGATCATATGGTTCTTTCTTGTCTTTAAACAATTTATTTTTTTAACTCATATAATTCCATAGAGGTTTTTTATTTTAAATTTCTAACCTTAAAAAATGTGTATGACGTTCTAGTTGGGCCTTGATGTAGGACAAGTTCCCTGTGGGGTTCTTTGTCACAAAATTCCACATCCACTGGAATAGCTTGAAAAATGAGATTACATTAATCTCCAAAGGACTTGCAGCCAATTTGCAACTTAAGCTAACATAGCAAAACCAGCCACTGAGAGATTAGCTTTCCTTTTCCTTGCCATTGGTGACTGAAATTCTACTGCCAACACTTTCTGGGTCTGAGGTTTATGGTTGTAGATTCAGATAAGAAATTTGGTGGGATTCCTGAAAAGCTAATAGGATACAGGAAGCAGCTGTTAGAGACAATCTTGAGTTCTCTTTTTATTTTCATATAAGCTTGGACATGCTTCCTCAGCAGACTTCCAAAATGAAGTTTTATTAGAATACAAATAAGCATGTTTAGTCTAAAATTGCTTTTGAATGAATCTTCTACTTGAGTTTTAATTTAGAACAGTTGTAATTAAATACATTAGGTTTTCCTTTTGGGTGTGCAATTACAGAATTTTAATTCCAGCTTGTTTTCAAGAAAAAGTCTGAATTCTTTCTTATGCTTTCGGTTTTAATTTTTACATGTTTACTACAGTTTTTTCAGGATCTTTGCATTTTTGCTTTTTAGTTAGCAGTTAGTTTTGCTGTCTTTGAGTTTATTTTATGACCTGTGGAAATGATGTGCTGAGAACTGGAAAACCTGCACTGAACTCTACCATCCATGGCACTGTTTCCAGCATGTGCCAAGAGGGAGGCTGCAGGATGTTTTACATGGTGCCTACTGTTTCCAGGGTTAAGTTAATCTTAATATTTACTGCAAATACCACAAAAGCTTTATGCTTTAATCTAATTCTCATACCATATTTTAGAATTCTTGAAGTTTCTTAGACATGTTAACCTGGAACATAATGAATTATTTTTGATGGGTTATTTTAAGGTTAATTTCTTTGTTTGGTTTTAATATACTTCTGTTTGTTCTTACCCAGTGTTATGGTATATTAGGATCACTGGGTTTAAAGATTCTTCTTTGAAATCTGTTTCCCTCATTTTTGTGATACTTTAATGCTATGTGGGGCAGTATAGAATCCAACCTATATATATATCCAGGCTTTTCATAGTTACTTTACAGAAAATTTCAACATAGATACCAGGCATTCCTTTTCCATTACCATTTGTAAAAGCATTACTAGATTATTTCAAAATAAAATCACAAAAATTTTGAAATAAATTATATTGTAATTTAATCTACAATTGAAAAATTGCCTTGTTCTAAAAAATTGCATGAAAACAAAACCAATGTAAGTAGGAGATCTATGGATATCACACAAACAAGTATCTGAAGGCTTTTGACATAATTTATCATTTAAATGCTTTAGTAGTCTTTATTCTGAAAGTAAATCCTTTGAATTTTCACACTTTTTCTGGAGTTCAGTTCTTCTAGTACTTAATATGTTAAGAGGTTGATTTCCCACCCCCCCAGCCTTTACACTGCAGTTTGGAAAGTAAGCTGTCATACTCTAAAACTGTGTTGTTGAGTACTTGCAGGTGTTGAGTGTAAGAGTCTTCAAGAGGGGCAACAGTGAAATGCTGGTGTGATGCCTCCTGTGTCTCTGCAGGTCACCCCAAAGAGAGGGGGGGAACTGGAATACTCTGCTAGGGTGGATGCAGTCTTGCAGAAAAAACTGTGTAGATGCTGTGCTGTGCTGAGGATCAGGGATCATAACTCTTTCCATTATGAAATGTTTATACTTCACCATAGATGTTATAAAAAGCTCCCTAATGGTGTAATATATAAAAGAATACTGGAAACAGTCAGACAGTTCTAATAAGGTTATGTACAAATGAAACCTGTCCACATTTATTCCCTTTACCAAACAGCATGTGGGGAACTGGGAGTACTTAACCGAAAGAAGTTTTCTTGATTGAAAACTGCTTTTTCAGCTTGCAGATCTCCTCCTCTTTCTCCCTCCACTCAATGGAAAAAACAACAGCCCTGAAGGAAATAAAGAAATATATCCTCTCTTGAGGCCTCGCCCCCATCCCTGTGCAATCTTTCTACAGCTCCCAGCAGCAACTTCTGCTTCCTGCAGCCTGAATAAACTTTGTTTAAAAAAAATAATAATTGAGCTTAAAAGCATTACTTCTCTGTGTGGTAATGAATTGAGTGTGGCAATATACTGTGTTACAGTTTTGTCCTTGGCATACCACCATCTGGAACAGCTCTCATGGAGTACATCAGGGAGCCAATGATCTGTTGTACAAAACTGAACAAAATACCACTGCAAGGATCCTCAGAAAGGTTTCCTGCAGATTTTTCTTTGAATAGTTTTCATTTTCATGCTTTTTTGGAAAGTTCTTGGCAGATTGCCAAGTTCTAATGAGAAAGACCAGAAAAAAAATGATCTGTAGATTTTTGTGTAAGGAAGTAGGGGCATTTCCCTTGAATCTTTTGGAATAAAATGCAATGCACTTTTTTTCAAGTAATTTATTTTAGTTGCTGTCTTTTGTGGTACTTGAAGTTTTGCTTGTACTCATACTGTACAAAACCTTTCTCAATAAGATGGGGTGTTTTATTTTTTATACTAACTCACAGCAAAAAATACTGCACAGCATTCTTTGTAAGATAAAAGTTAGCTTTACTGAGGTCTTATAGTACAAAAATATTAACCCTTTACAGCTGGGTAGTGTACACTTGTTCATTTTCTAATTTTGGTTATTGGCCCTCGAAACGTTGCAATGCTATTTTACTGCCATGTGACATGTCTTTGCAACACCTCAGAGAGCTGAAAGGATGTGAATTAGTCATTAGTAGTTAGATATATATCCCAATACATTCCTAATACATTTGTATATCAGGGATTAGCTGATTTAAACAGCTCCATGGGAAGCCTGCAAGAGAAAATTCTTTCATAAGTCTCAAGTTAACATGCTGTCTTAAATAACATCTTTTGACGTTTTGCATGCCTCAACAGTACTGGAGAACACTTTGACTATGTGGCCTGTTTCATGCTAATATGTTTTTTCTTTTTCACATCACAAAATTCTCCATGAGGACTCATCTTTCTGTAGCTAGTAAAATTACATGGTGCAAATGTGCTTTTATTGTTATTCATCTGTTGAATGTATACAAGTTTCTCCCTGACTTACGAATTTTTAAGTATATAAGAGCTCAAAATCTAGATTCAATAAGTTATTATTAAGAAAAAGAAATATTAATAATACTAAGGTAAACATTTCCAAATTTCACATCTAGGTTATGTTTAGGTATTACTGGCCATATTTTCAGTTTCTTTTGATTAGTGTTTTCCACGTGAGAGTCATAATAGTAGGACTTAGTCCTGCTTGTGCATTTTCTCAGCTCATCCTGTCTCACATCATTGTGTCTCCTTAATTAGGACAACATCAGCTCTTTGGCAGTCCTTCCTTTTTGTATAAATTCAACGTGCTTCTGACTGGATATAATCAAATACTGATGATTTGATTTGATGTAATCAAATGTTGTTGCTTCCATCGCAAAATTCTGTTCTTCACATTTTTTTCTCTCTTCTTCCTACATTTTTTGTCATATTAATCATTAGTTGTCTTTGCTTTCACTTGGCTTCCAGACCCCCTGTCTATCCATTTCCCTTTTTGTGTCTTCTTTCATTTGCTTTGACACATCTACACTCCCTGCTCATAAGACCTCATCATGCCAGTTACCAGGACCAAGATCATGACCTTTGAACATGAAACTGATGTTTTGAAGAGGCACTTCCTTGCTCATGCCTGTGTTATAAGGGTGTTTGCTGTGAACATTCACATTGTTATTGCAATGTTTTATTCTAAATCCTCCAAAAATTAATTTCTATGATACTGGAATATAAAAACCATAAGACAGGTTGCCACTGTGTGGATATTGTTACCTATGCTGCTGTTAGTGGTTCACTTTTACATCCCTGTCTGTGGGTGTGTTTTGTCTTATACTTAAATTGTAATCCTTTGAGGATGGAGACCATTTTTGTCCTGTGCTTTTGCAATGTGGATCTGTGGTCCATAAGCAGAGTTTATGTTATGGTGCAGACAAAGCCCAAATTCTGCACTAAGGCACCTCCAAACCTTATCACAGTTGCTTAACTGCCTTGTTCCTTTGTGTTAGCATATGGTCTTTCAAATGCACTTACTTTAAAGTGTAGACGATCAACTGCTTTAACATCTCTAAAAATACTAGCTTTTCCTTTTTTTTCCAAGACAAATATATAACAGATGCATAAATGAACCACGGAATGAATGTGCTGCAGACATAGAGCCATCATTACGCTCTTCACAATCAAGTTTTTTCATAAGCTCATGTGGTGTACACCTGTGTTAAGTTAACATTGCACTTAGGTGCAGTGTGGAAGACTCAATAATTCAAAGTGGAATTTGTTTCTTTGTTCCTTTTGTGCTCTTTCTCATATCCTCTCCCTTCATTATTTACTGTGCTCTGTTTGCCTTCTGTTTGTACTTACAATTATTTCCCTAATACTTGATTTGGCTGAGGTTCAAATTCACCCACAAGAAATTCAGAAAGTAGTAAGTAGAGCCGGACAGGGATAGAACATAAGGACGATTTTAAAAATAAAATAAAATAAAGCAATAATCAATATATATTACCAAAAATATCCTTTAAGATGCAGTGTACTGGGTATCTACTAGTATAAAGTATGGAAATTAAGAAATGGGAACATACATAAGCTGAAAAATAATTTGACCAGTGAATGAAGAGAGCAAATTGAGGGTTTGACATTCAACAAATAACATGCTTTTACAGTTTTACAGTTTCATTAATATGTATTTCATGTATTATAATCATACTTTCATTTCAAGAAACTTCAAGAAGTTTTCTAGTATAGCTAGAAAGTACAGCTGTATGTTCTTTCATGGAATTGTTCTGCTATTTAGCTCTTTCATTGTCCTGAAAAAAAAAAGGTATTTCCTTCTCATCCCATTGAGAAAGGAAATAGGAACTGTGTAGAAAATCTTTTGGTTTAAATCTAAAATGAAGGTGATGGCAGGGAGAGAAACAATTTAGAACTCCAAAATCTAAGACCATTTTCTCAAGTTGAAGATGTTCACTAGCCACTAACAAGTCTGATTTCTAATTTGGGGATCTAATGAGACTAACCTTGCTCTAAAAGCCATCATTAGAGATCAACAGAGATATAACTGACCAAAATGTTAAATTTTGCTCAAAGAATTCCACAGCTTTTAGGGTAAGATGGTAGTTTTCTCCACTCACTAATCGGCTTGCTCTTAAGCAAACTGCACACTTCTTATGGTGTGCAATGAGGGTCATTTGAGGCAAAAGTTTATTAGAGTTGTGCTCTGCCAGTACTGACTCTGTGGCATCTACTCTTTACTTCTGCATACTGTTGTCCTAAATAAATTTAAGAACTTTAAGGCCTACCTCCACTGTATAATTTATATTCCCTTATAGATCACCATTCTTTCTACGTGTTTTGAGGACAATTAAAAAAAAAATAGTAGAATTTGAAGCATCAAAATTGAAAAAGTCTAAGCAGTAAAATGAGTTCTGTATCTTCTGCAGTATGAATTTTGTGTCTTTTGCAGTAGACTGAATTCCACCTCAGGGTATGATATCTATTTAATTTATTCCCAGCCTAACTCTTGGGCTTACAAATCACCAGCATTTGAGATTGTTTGCTTTTCTACCGAATCCTTTCCAGAACCATTACCAGATTGTGCATCTCAGTGACACTTCTTAATCAAGAGATTTCAATACCTGTTCCTCATGCAGTCAAGCAGTTTCTGCATAGACAGGCATATAAGCATATTGGTTAATAGCACTTACATGGATAACTCCAGCTGATGGCAGGGACTAATTCTTTATTGCATAGTTCATGTCTGGCTCACTTGTGTGATTTACCCTGATGCCTGAACTGCCATGTCTCTATTAGAGGTGGCAAAATTAAAGCTAATACAGTGAAATGTAACTGAAATGCTGATGAAGAGTTCTGCATGGAGCAAAGAGAACAAATCGAACAAGAGTTCTATTTACTTCTTCTCTAAGGCCATGTAGTTTCTTTTTAAACTTGCATCATTTCATAGTTGACAATTTTCTATTTTGTAAGCATAGGAAAACTTACCTCAGACTTATAACTTTATTATGATTTTTAGAATTCTCCTTGGTGAATTGCAGGTATTTGATGTTGCTACAAACAACAATAGGTAAAAAGAATTATCAAAAAAATGATAGAAAGAGACTTTCTTGATGGAAAGAGTCTCCTTGGAATTTGAAGTGTATCCTCTTTTAGAGGCTGAATACCATCTTGATCTCATTACATTTTTTTCCTCTCATCAGAGGCTCTCAGATGGCATTTTGTGGCAATAGTTTATTTGACCCGACCCAGAAGATTCTGGCTATTTGGAATGTGTTGTCATAGGCTATTAGTGATCCATCTATAACACTTGTGCTTCTAGGCTTACTGTTTTGTTAAAGGGGGGAAAGAAACCCAACAAAAACCGCAAAACTATACACCTGGCTGGAAAATAAATACAATTATCAAGTTTAATGATACAAATATTGTTGGTAAGTAAATGTTGATATTTAGCTGCAAAAACACTGAGAACAAGCAGTGACAGTAGTGGAGGAAGACTGACATTCCTGTTTTTCAAATGGTTCTGAACATCTTGGACAATAGTTACTAATTTCATGTGGGAGTCTTAGTGTTGCATGGGATTTGCTAGTTTAATTTTTCACATATTTCATTTTTGTGTCAGTTTTGTGCATATTTCTTCAACACAGACTTCTAATGCACAAATTCAAATACTATGTAGGCTTCAGAACAGCTATTTATAAAGTGAAGGGCATCCACAGGCAAGTTTAAAAAATACCGATAATTAAGTTTGCATCTTTTTTTAATTATTGTGTATAATGCATTAAACAGGAGAAGAAGCAATGTCAAGTGTCAAACTTGTCTACCTGGAGATAGGTTGAAAAGTCAAATATTTAGAAATACTCTTCCTGTGAAATGAAATTAGACGTCTGCCTTCAGGATTGGAATTAATATGATTCACAATAATGATATTTAATGATCATAAGGTAGCAATCAAATGCCAGACTGGTATTGAAGAAATGTTTTGCTGTGTGCTGGATGTAAAGAATAATATAGAAAGTTTTTGCCTCCCTACAATTTATAATGTAATTTAATCTTTACTTCTCTTTCCCTTTGTTTCCTAGCATAAGGCGACATCAGGAAAGGAGAGCTATTTTAACTCCAATTTTAACAGATTTCACCGTTCGAATAACTGCAGCTCCTGCGATTATTTTTACAAAAATTGATGCTGCAGAGAATTTGCACCCAGAGGTTAGTACAAAGTGTCAACAGAAATAGGATAATTTTTAATATGTGGATAATCTGAATATTTTACCATTCCACCATTTGAAGTGTTCAGGTGTGTTTTCAAATTGCCAGCTGGAGAAAGGTCACGAGCTGAAATGTTCTTCCTCTGCTGGAGAAAGAATTTTTGTATAGCATTTGGTATTAAAAGCAGTCCAGCTACAGGTGGATAATCTATTTTCAGTTCCAAAAATGGAAATCCTTAAATGATTTCCAGCAATATTTTTTAAAATTTCAGTGATGGAAAGGTGTTAAGAAGAGGTGCAACATTAACAAAACATTGTATTCACAAGCTTCTCCTAAGAAACCTGAATATGCAATCTGTGTACTATCTATAATAAGAAAGTTTAGCTGAGTTCTCTTAGCCTGGTTTCCAAGATCCAAAGTTGCCACCAAGCATCCACGTCCCTACCTTTGCTATGGGTACTTCCAGATACTCAGATTTAACAATCAGTTTTGCTGATGTGTTGTTCAGCTACTTAACAATAAGTCTGAAGTGAAAGCAAATTACACATGAAAGGTATTGGCTGACTTTTTGGCATTAGTTTGTAGCTCAAGAACATTTTATATGGGGAAAATATCAGAAAATTTTTGTCAGCTCATAAAGATAATTTCCCCTAAAAGCTACCTCCTGGGAAGAGCAAAATTGGTACAGGAGTGTAAAGGGTACTAGATGTGTATTGCAACATGCCGTGGGTGTACATTGTTGGAAAATAAAAGCTTATGTGCATAGAGAGAAGGAATCAACAGTTTCACGTTTTGTGTAAAGGGTCATCAGAAAGGCAGATGGAAAATTATTCAATGTAAAAAAGAAATAGAAAGCCCCACTATGGCTAGGATGAATAGAAGTTATTCAAATTAAAAAAAAAAAAAAAAAAAGGCAACAAACTTGAGCTTTACTAATGGTTATGTTCAAGAATTTCAGCGTTTTCTGTACATACATTCTTCTCGTTATCTGTTCCCTGGATGACATTCCATCATGGAGGGAGAGGTCTAGTTTAGATTAGAGCTTGAGCACTGTGCAAACTTCTCACGAGACAGAGCAGTTCTTCTCCCCTTTTGCATTAGTTCTGTGTTTCATCTCTTTATTGCTTGCCAACAGTGGTGAAGGTCTTTATTTGTGCTAGACACCACCAATAAAACAGTGGCTATTCAGCTAGTGTTGCCAAGGTACTAAGAATGGCTTACAAGCAAAGAGAAATCAATTAGATTGGCTGTCAGTGAGTTCCAACACATGATTTCATTATAAATTAAGCAGACTTTGTGTTTAAACTTAAATTAAAAAAAAAAAAGTGTATCTTTTTCTTGGAAGGAAAGGAGAATTAGAATCCTTGCCAAGGACACTCTGACAGCCCACTGATACTAGCAAGAGATGGAAACAAGGCCTTGTGCATGAGATGCTTTTCTTGCAAAGTTTGCATTAACAGTTCTGCCGTTGAAAGCCATGCAAAGAATAAGCCACATCCTTTAGAAGCATAACACACCAGTTTCTCCTAAAAAGACTACATTTGTACTATATATAATGTTAAGTATTGACTATGGCAGGGAACCACAATACAGTTATATAGAAGCTGAAAATTATTTTCCCAATAGCTGTTACCTAGTATTTTTCCTCAATTTCACAGGAAATTTTGGTCTGTGGTCATTCTTTGGAAGTGAATATGACAACAAATTTGGACTTCTTCCTCAATGTGGCCCAAGTGCAACTTCTTCAGCATCTGGTACAAGCTAATATGGTTGGACTGGAACCTTCCAGCAGCACCACTGAGGTAGGTTTTTCCCTGGTTTGCAACTGGATTTTTAAAAAGTCTGTCTGCAGAGCACTGTAGCTCTGAGCAGGTCTTTGCACCATCTAGAAAAAATTCTATAGGTAAAGGAAATACATGTTTTTTGTGGTTTGTATGGTCAGTTTCAACATGCATTCTGACATTGATTTAAGAATAGAATGAGTGTCAACAAGAATATTATTCAGTAAATGCTATTATTCATTATAGTGGTTCTGCAACATCTTAAGTATAAGGAGAATTATCTTATGTAATGTACAAGGATAACTATGTAAATGATGAAGGAAACAAATTTTTGGGAAGTAGGTTTTTGAGATTATTTGGTGTTGAACTTTCATCAAATCATTCGTGTTTTCTTGTGAATGCACATGCTACACTATCCTTCACTAAAGCTAGTAAACTATAAAACTTTCTCTGTGCCTAGTAACCACTACTCACATTAATTGTCTTAGGGATTCAAGTCCCTAAGATTCAATCCACCTCTGAATATTTTCATACTTCTTTAGCAAGAATGTTGATGGGTACATCATGAGGGATCCTTCATTTGAACAGTTAATCTCTTCTTTTTGTCTGGAATATCAGTGATATCTTTTGAATATCTCTTGAATTTTGTCATTCTTTATTACTGGGTCTTGATACTTCAGTTTGTATTGAAAGCCAGTCACTGTGACAGACTGCTAAGTTTAAATTTCACACTTCCGGGCTGATACCAAANGGAAAGCTTTTGCCCTAATAAAAAAAAGTATGTATTTCTTATCTTCAAAACGTGGAATCTAGTCAGGCTGACAGCATCTGTGAGATAGTAGCAGGTAATACATGACAAAGCACTAATTCCACTGGAATGGCTATTGGACCTATTGAGGTACCTTCACAAATAAGAACAAGAGTTAGGAAAAGACTTATTGAGCAATACACAGTCAACTATTCCAAGAATCTGGCTTTGTGAGACCTGGAGATAATTTTCTCCTTCCTTTCCTGAATCTCACAGTTTCAGGATTGCACGTGAGTCTGAGTGAAAGTGAGGAATGCTCTAGAGCAGCCAAACTATTTACATTCCTCTCCCTTCACCCTGTCAAAACCCCAGAAGTTGTTTGTTTGTGCTAATCTAGTCATCACATCATCCCCCATTCTTTTATCACTTCCCAAGGATAGAGAGAAATAAAGGACATTGTTTTATTAACATTGGGGAACATGTAAGATGTAGAAAAGAAATGTGGTGTATTTTTCTTTTCCTTGGATACTTTACAGACACAGGGCCTCTTTTGGAGATGAGTACTGTAAATTATATATAGAAATATCTTCAATAAATTATATGTAGAGCACTTTTTTTCCCATTGTCAGTGGAATGGACAGAATCAAAAGATTTGAATAGATGCCAAAAACTTAAATTTTGAGTTGGCTTTGTGCAGAAGTGCTGCATAACTTACTTGGACTATAAAAACTTAAAAGGAATTTTCTACAAAATTTCAGAAAGCCTTTTGTTGACTACATCCTTAGATACTTATTTGCTCTTCATTGATAACTCCCTTGCATCACTGTTGCCTTGCATCCCTGAGGTCTACTCTAATGAATAATGGGGATATTTCTGGCTCAAGGTGTTTGCCTTGTCTTTAGTAAACCATAGAGCTACATCTGGATTTACTACACTGGACATAAAAATCCCTTGGTTGATTTTTTTTGTCCAGTTCTTCTTCAGTATTGTGTAGCTCTATGTGCCTAAGTGAAGCCACCCCACTCTCTAATATATGCACATTTATTATTATTCTTATGGTTCTTCTTTAGTCAGCAGAAAAAGACATACTACACTGATTGTATGCTGCTGTTTTTATCTTAGGGAATGAAATCAAGTCTGCACATAGCTTTTTCACACCTGCATATTATTTCATTGCAAGAATCAAAGCATAATTTAGGTTGAAGGCACTTCTGGAAACCATTCTTTTGCTCTAAAGAAGACTAATATCTAAGCTAGATGAGGCTTTTCAGGTTGTTGTTCAGTCAAATCTTTCTTTGCCTCAGAGGAATGACCATCTGGATAATTATCCTGTGCTTAATTACCCTTGCTTTGGCATATTTTTGTCTTTATATCCATTCAGAATTTTGCTTGATAAAACTTTAAATCATTGCCTCTCAACATTTCACAATACATTTCCAAGAACAGTCTGACTTAAACTTCTTCATAGCCCTGCTTTAAGTAAATGGAAACAGTAATTAGATGACCCTCCTTCATCCTTATCCTTCTCTTTTTCTGTCTGAAAAGACCTAGCTCTCTCACCCTCTCCTTATAAATTATGTGCCTTAACCTTTTAATCCTCTTGATGATCCCCTGCCCATACAGGTTTGTCAATCTTTTTTTTTCTGCTGTTGAGCTCAAAGCTAAAGACAGACGTTGACCCACAAGTATCTCATCATCTCACCTCTGATCCAGTGGCTGTGCTGCTGCTAATGCTTCCCAGTAAATGCTCAGGCTCCCACACTACAGGGACAGTCTCCTGTCACATGTTTAAGTTATTGGGCACCAGAACTCTTGAGTTTGTTTCTGCAAAGCTGTTCCGTAGCACTGGCCTCCAGCCAGTTTTTGATTTGGGATTTTACCATCTCACAGATTCACAGAATCATTTAGGTTAGAGAAGACCTCTGAGATCAAGTCCAAACTTTGACTGATCATCACCTTGTCAGCTAGACCATGGCAAGTGCCATGTCCAGGTCCAGGGCTCTGTCCTTCAAGAGGACTTTAGCCTTCATGAGGTTTTTGTTAAACCATTTCTTCATTTTCAGTTCCTCTGAATGGCAGCCTCTGCCCCTCAGTGTATCAACAGCTCCCCCAAGTTTGGTGTCATTTTTCTTTGGATATTTTTTGTGTCATTGCCATGGTCTTTAGTAAAGACATTAAACATGATCAAACTTTGAGGAATGTCCATCAGTAACTGGAGTTTAACTATACTTTGGAACAATGACCATTACTTTCTGGTTTTAGTAACCCTATGTGGTTTTTACCCACTTCATAGTCCATCCATTCAGTCCACACTTAAGTTTTTGAATAAAAGTCAGCTGTGGAAAACTGCCTAAACTTGGTCAACTTTGCTAATGGTATCTGGTACTCTGTCCTCAGACTCAATCATCCCATTGCAGGAGGCAGTCACATTGGGGTAAGGCCTGACAGTCATCAAAGTAGCAAACCCATGTTTAAACTTTAAAGCTGTGATTTCCAAATGGACTGTATTTAGTGGTTTATAGGGCAATGCTGTAAAGATAAGTGTAGACAAAAACAAACAAACAAAACAAAAACAACAACAACAACAAAAAACTAACCCAAAAAGAAGTGATGATTTATGTGTAAATCTTTTTTTTTCTCTTGAAGTATTTTAGTATTTTGTAAAAAGTTTCATGCCAGGTCTCCAGTGCTGTGTTTTTACTTATTATAAGCCCTAGCTTTATACTGTTTTATAAATCTTTGATGTACAGTGGGCCTATTGTACTGGCTTCTTCATAAGGTATAGTCTATTATTGCAAAGAATATTTCTTTGATCTACTTGACAGCTTTGGAGTAAGGACACATATGTGGTGTTTGATAGATTACCTGAGGGGCAAAGAATATTGCTGCCTTTTTGTAATTATTCACTTTTTCAAAATTAATATATGCCAAATTCTTAGAAGAAGAATATATAATACTCACACGTGGAGAACAGAAACAGAAGTGCTAGGAAATGAAATGCAAATGAGTGAAGTGCCATTAATGTCCTGATTTTGTTCAGTGATACATCTAATATTATAGGTGAAATATCAATAAAAGGGCCACATTTCCTCCTTCTTAGAAGAATTTTGTAATATTCTGTTAAAAGTATTTCCAGTATAAATCATAACTAGTTTTACTGCTGATCAGTGATAAAACAGGTGAATTTTCAAGGAGTTCATTTCTTCATCTGGCTAATCTATTTCTTAGTGTCCATCACTTACCACCTGGAGATTTTTGGCAAGACTTATTTGTCATACTATCATTTAGAAGCAGGAAACACAAGAACTTCTCTTTGAAAAAGAAGTTAAATACAAACCATCACACATCTTGGTCTGCTGCTGACAATGTAGGAATGCATGAGTAACATATCTTACTGCAAGTCAGTGAATGTTACACTCCTCAAATATGGCTATTGAGGTCACTGCCAACTTTTACTTTCCAACAAGGTTGAGATTAAGGCTAGACTTTTGAAAAAAGAATTGATGTATATGAAAATAATTTCTTTAAGTTTGTCCTAAAGATTGTTCCTGTCTAATAACTATCTACACTGGAGGCATTGAATGCAAAGAACAGTTACTTTGTATCTTCCTTGAAAAACAAAAACAGTACTTAGAAATGCTTGCTTTTTCTTTGCAATATCCCTGTGAGGATTACGGCTCTAGATGAAGAGAAGATGATTGCTTTTGAAATTCAAGGCAACTTGAAACGTCTGAAGTATTTTCCTGAGGATGTCCATTGAAAGCATTCATTCACTTTCTGTTCCCTAGTGTGTATTTCTCCTTACCCCCTCCATCACAGAATCAGTCACAGAATGGGTAAGGTTGGAAGGAACCACAGTGGATTCTCTGGTCCAACCTTCCTGCTCAAGTAGGGTCCTCCAGAACACATGGCATAGGATTGTGTCTGGACAGTTCTTGACTATCTCCAGTGAGGGAGACCCCACACCCTCTCTGGGCAGCCTGTTCCAGTGCTCAGTCACACACACAGTGAAGAAGTTCTTCCTCATGTTCAGGTGGAATTTTCTGTGCATCAGTTTATGCCCATTGCCTTTTGTCCTATTGCTCAGCAGCACCAGGAAAAGCCTGGCTCCATTTTCTTGAAACCCTCCCTTTAGATACTGATAGACATTGATAAACCCCTGTCTCAGATATCTCCTCTCAAGTCATTCTTAAATAGGCCCAGCTCCTTAGCCTTTCCTCATAATTGAGGTCCCCCTCATCATCTTCATAGCATTCCATTGGACTCACTCCAGGAGCTCCACATCTTTCATGTACTGAGCAGCCCAGGACTGGACACAGCACTCCAAGGAAGGCCTCAGCAGAGCTGAATAGAGAAGCAGGATCGCCTCCCTCAACTTGCTGGCAATATTCTTTCTAATGCACCACAGAATACCTTTGGTATTTTTGGCCACAAAGGGGCATTTCATTGTCCGCCAGGATCCCCAGATCCTTCTCCATAGAGCTGCTTCCCACCAGGTCACTCCCCAGGCTGTACTGGTGCCTGGGATTTTTCCTCCCCAGGTGCAGGAGCTGCATTTGCCTTTGAGTTTCAGGTGGTTCCACTCTGCCCATCTCTCCAGCCTGCCCAGGTCCTTCTGAAGGGCTGCACAGCCCTCTGGGGTATTGGCTGCTCCTCCCAGCTTTGTGCCATCAGTGAACTTGCTGAGGAGCATCTGCCCCTTTCATCCAAGTCAGAGATGAAAAGTTAAACAAGACTGGATCCAGTACCAACCCTTGGGAGACACCACTAGCTAAAGGCCTCCAAACAGACGCTGCGCCACTGATCACACCCCTCTGAGACCTGACATTCAGCCAGTGCTCACTTTGCCTCATCCCTGTTTCTCAGGTTATGTAGTCTTGTTTATTTTCTGGTAACCCAAATGAATGTTTCCATAGGCTACAAGTCCATAGCTATCCTATACAGTCTGAAATTCAGATAGATATCTAATATACTAATAAAAATAGCACAAGCTCTTTCTTGAAAGAATAGCCAAACTCATCATCTTTTCATTAATTCATGCTTATTTGCAAGTTTTTAATTCCAGAGAGGAAGGCAGCACTCAACAATCAGGTTTTGAAAATACATAAATATTTTATCACAGTTTAAATAGAAATAAAAAAAATTGTCCCTTTTGGGTCCCTTTCAGACCTCCCTTGCCCTGGCTGGCATTCTTTTATTTTTGCCTAAGCAATGAACAAACTTTCCAAAGTTCTTCAATGTACTTGCTATTATATTTACATGTTGCTAGCCATTAGAATACAGTAAGTCCTGCACAAATTTGATGCTTAAGAAGTTACTTTCCCCCCTCAAAAAAATTCAAAAAGTCTTCTTATTAAAGTGCAGGAGCAACTGCATTTAACAAGTGAGCTGATGAAGTGTGGACTCAGATGTGCTGGCAAAGCAGTCCCACAAAGAATGATCTGGGACTTGAAGTGTCTGATTGGAATTTTTCTCCATAGCTGATACATGTGTCAAGAATAATTTGCAGTCAGAGCCAATAGGCAATGGGCACAAGCTGTCATTCACCTGGGGGAGGTGTTGAGCAAAACAGGGGAAACCTGATGTGGGCAGATCTTTGCTTTCTTTCAGAAATTCCAGGCATGAGCTGCTGGCTAATGTTTCCTGCTTTGTTAAAGCCAGCTTTTAGGTGTTTGACCTTTGAGCACTCTTCTTAGGCTGCATTAGTACTAGCTACAGCAGTGTTTGTCACCTTGGCTGATGATATTCTGCTTCTAGACCTGGCTCATGGCCAATCTCGGAGTAAACCCCACCAGGAGGTGTGACATGTTCCACAGGGCAAACCCCTGTGTTCTGATAAATTGCAGCAATGACCCACCAGCTTCCTGAGTAAGTGATATTAATACTAGGGGGCAGCAAAAGTTGTTTCAGCTTTGGCATTTTGTTATTTTACCACAAAAATTATATTTGGAGTCTAACTACTATAAATATTGGATATTTCAAAGTGAGCAGCATGTTACTTGTATTCATCCCAAGAGTGGGCTAGGCTGGGGGAAGTACAGCTCCTATCTGCTCAGATAGCCCAAACAAGTTAAACAAATGCTTGAGTGAATAACAAACAATACACCATTAAAGTGAACTAATTAATAGCTGAGAAGCATCCAAAAGGGAGAAGGCATAGAAAACTCATCTATGGCAACCGATTCCTTCCTAGCCTGGCTAAATCTGACTGTGTACTGATTTGTCACATTGGACATACTGCAGTAATATTTGCAGAAGGTATAATTCATTCTCTATTGCTGCAGATGAGGCTTAAAAAAGCTTTTCTGATAAGTTTTAAAGCCCTGTAATATGTTGGCTCAGGAAGGCTGTAAGACTGTGGTGAAGTATTTCTCTGTGCTTTCTTTAATTACGTTTTTTTTTCTCAGGCAACCAATTATATCTGCTTTTAGAGAACAGGTGTCTAAAAAGGTGTTTGTTCTGACTCAATAGGACTTTTATGTTCTTTATTTCTGTTTATGGCAATCTCAACCTGTTGTTACTGTAACTTTTCTGTAAGATAAGGGACATGGTCAGCAGGATATATGTACAAAAGTGCTCTTACAGTTGCATCACACATAAAATTTGAAGGAATGATGGCTAATGGAGTTTATAGCATTTTTTCTTGCTGATGAGACTTGAGCAGAGCAAACTGTTGAGTGATAAGCAATTTAATTACACTTTAGTCAAGGCTATTAATTACTTGTGTGAAACATGAATTTTGTTGTTGTTGTTGTTGAAAATGAGCATAATTTGTTTTCTGTTTGTATTTTGCTTAGCAAAAAAAAACAACAGAAAACTGGTAAAACAAGTTCCAGATAACTTAAGAAGCCAGACAGTCAAAGTGTGACATGGCAGATCCACATGTTGCACAGATGTTGTATTGACTGGATAGTACTCTTATGGAAAGCTTGTGTAATTAGAAGTATTTTTAGTATGTTGAAACTTTGAGAAGTTGGCATTCTCATTTGCCAGTTTCTTTTGAAGAAGCTGTTTATCGTTTGTCTTTTAATTACTGAAATCTAAGGTAAGCAGAGTTTAAGAGCCAAAAGAGTCTTGGGTTTTGTGTTTTATATGGATCAGTTAATTTAGGTATGTCTTGATATCCTAAAATGTGTTGGCACATTAAAAAAGCTAATGTTGTGTAAAGATAACTTCCGGAAGATTTCAAAAGTTTTTGCATTATGCATTTGATATTTGTTGTAGTGAGTGAAAACAGAGCAAACTTAGTCTGTGGTATTAGTAATGCCCCAGAAACAGTAGGTACTGAACTGTGAAACAATAAAATATTTCTCAGAGAATTTTGTTTTTCTTGTAACCTGCTCAATTAGTTATCAGGCCTTCTGTACCTGCTCAGTTCTGCCCATGTTTTAGAGCTTTGAATTTTCGTTCCAGAGAGTAGCAGGTCACACAGCATGTGGTACCATAACTTTGATGTCCTGGGCTATGAGATGCTTTCTGATGGATCTTCACCACCTTAATTGAAGAATCACAAATTTATTGCATTTGGAAGTAATATGTTCAGTGTATTGATAAAATTGTTAGCAACATTCTCATGACCTGGGATTTGTGGACTGCATTTTTGCATGTATAGTTAGTAACTGTACCTTCCTTTTTTTTTATGATTGTACATTTCAAAGAGTAAGCTCTTATAAAACTTCTATCTGGGTTACAAAATGTAAAGTTTCAGATACCAGAAATGAAGTAACAAAGTAAAGAAAAAGTAACAAAATTTGGATTATTTAGATTTGAAATACTTAGATTCTCAAGCTATTTGACAAGGGTTAGTTTAAAATTAGGCTTAGTTATTCTCACTGTGTTTTCGGTTTTATGGATTTGGGAACAGTGAAATACATCCAGAGAAGCATTTTCACAGTGGAGAAGGATTGCAGAAAGTTGTAGTTTCTAAGCACATACCACAGCTACATCCCCAAACTAGCTCTAATTTGTGTCACTGGAGTCAGGAAATACTTCATGCTCTCATTCCTGCACAGTGAGGACACTTTTGTGTGCTTCAAATTGAGACTGTGCCTTGTACATCCCAGATGGATTTGTAAAAGACAACAACTTCCATTACCTAAAAGCTCACAAATTTTTGATAAGGAAGAATTGCATTTCGTGTCAATCTGTGTAATGTCCTTAGAATGTGAAAAGGGAAAATTAAGAGTTAGGAGACAAAGGAAAATCTGTTTTGCTGTAAAGATGTGATCTTTAGCTTCTCTCCTAGAATTAAAAGGAAAAAAAAGAATGTTTCAAACCGATTGTTGCAATGAAAATGGCTTTTTGAAGAGATCTTCAACATTAGATTCTGCAAATACAAAATTAAAGGGTAAAAAAGTGTTTATAGTCTCTCTTTGACATACATAGGAAAATTCTTAACTTACAAATGAAGTGTCTCTTCAATAAGCATTTGGACTTATGTAGTTGAGAAAGATCAACAAACGTGTTAAATAAGATAGATATTAAACTGACAAAGTAAAGAATTCTTAGTATAGTAAAACCAGATTTAAAATTACAGATTCAAAGTGTATTTTCTTTATGCTAGAAAGAAACTGTTTTTTCCTGCTGATTTTTGATGTCCACAAGCACGCAAACTATGGGGAAAAAATATGAGAAGTTGTATCTGATAGCTGTTTAAGCACTTCATGATTCATGACCAGTTTCTGTGACATTTTCCTTAATGTTTTCTGTGACCACTTAAATTAGGGTGAAAAGATGTTCTTGCATATCAAGATTTCACATAAAATATAGGTGAGGAAGAATTTGACCAATACAATAATCTTCAAAGAAGTTCATAAATAACATTCTTCCAAATATTCCTTGCTTCAACACAAGGATATTTTGTATTGTTAATGAAAGGAAAAAATACAAATATTTAGCTAGAATACTGTGAAGCTTCATATCAATAGTGTTTAAAGACTCCCATGCTGGAACAAATCTAATGGGAAAACATCTCATTGGGGTTGTTGTTATTATCTGGGAAAAATAAATTGTAACAGTGAAATAAAAAAGTTACAGTGAGACAGGAAAAAAAGCAAACAAAACCCTTGAAGTGTTGGTTTTCCTCTGTGTTCTCATCAATACTAGTTAAAGACTCAAAGTTCAGGGATTTTTTTGTCTTCTCTTTTGCTATTTTTCCAAATGTTTTAAAATAGAGCACAATGGGATAGAATAACTTTTTTCATGAGTTTTAAATGCAAGTGGAGTTTCAGTCAACTTTTTTTTCTTTTTAGCCTACAGTTCTTGATTATCTGAACCAGACCTTCTTGTGTCTGCTCAATGAACTGCAGTTATTGTTTCATACTACTCTTAGTGAAATAGTCTAACAGACATAAACATTCTGTTCAATGTCTGTATTCCATACCCTGCCTAGCAATATTTTGGAGGTAACTTGTGAATTATTTTTATCATTACCTTCAATATCATTATGAAGTAAATGATAATAACTAAATGGTACAATAAAGTATAAAAAAACATTAATGATACTTAATTTAAAACTTGACCATTTCTGGTCATTTAATGTGTTGACCAAAATAATCTGAAGTGTTCATTCCAGAAATAATAAAAATATTGCCTTTAAATAAGTTCTAAATTCAAACTTTTCTTTAGATTAGAACATATGCAAGAAATCATATTTACTGATTTTTGGGGGGAAAAAAAAAATTAAAAAAACATTAACTGTGTAAGATTTGCTATAGGTTTGCCAAATAGCAAGTATAGTTGGTTGTTGGCATATATGCAGGACAAAATCACTGAAGGCAGGACGGTGGCTCAAGCTCACCGTAAAGAGAAGTGTGAGAGAACACGTGCTGGGACTTTCTCACAGTGTGGACACTGGATGTGTCACAGTGATGATTTGCTAAAGCGTCTGACGAGGAGAGGAAAGTTGCAGTGTTGGGTCACACGATGTGAGACTGAGGGTTCTGCATTCTTTGATCTGACTAATCTTCTCCTTTGAGTCATCTAATGCTTGTACACAGAAGAGTTTGATGCTGTGGCAACATCACCTCTAGACAGCACCAGTCACTGTTTCTTCCCTGCATGGAACATCACCTGCTAGGCAGTGTGGAAAACTTGATCCTTGGCAGGAATTACATACACGTGGATTCTGTAATTTCCTTCATTTTAAAGCAAAATAAGATTTTTTTTTCCCCTGAAAGATAAAGATGAGAAATATAAAAGGAAAGAATAGAAGCCAGTAAAGAATTAGTTGAAGGTATAGTCGTCATTAGTGAGCAATTTAGATTTGAAATTCCCTGTTTTCTTTATGAGAAGAATCCTCACTTTTTTTTCCCTTGGATTCTTCCACAAGAAACAATTTTTTCATGCATTTTAACCCATTTTTAGAAGGAAATAAAGCTAATATAGTCACCCTGTATGTCAGTCTTCCTCAAACAGTATGTAATATTTCATGTTCTCAGCCAAATTAGAAAGCAGAATAGAAGTCTCAATATTAATTAATTTTTGAATCTGTTTTGTAAAAAAAAACCCCAGGAAATGTATGGTGATTAACCAAAACAGGTATTGCCACTGAGGGAAAGCCATTATTCAGTAGCAGGCGGTATTCATTGTTCAGTCACTTGTGATAGTCTGGCTGATCACCTAGAAATAAATATGCTACTTAGTTTCACAGTGGTTTTCTTTAGGATAGAATTCCACTTCAGTACTATCCTGTTTATTAAGCAAGGAGGCATAATTTTCTGAATGTACTGCTGGTGATTATATTTGCTGCTATCCTAATTTTTCAAATTTTCCAGCCATCTATATTCTGTATTCAGATTCAGGTAATGTTGTATCATCTAAGATTGTCTAGTAGAATGATACATTCTGTTATTCATGTCTGAGATTTTGTCAGGAAACAAATATGGCTATTTTTTCACAAACTCATTCTTCTGTTCTGTCAGAAATTCATGGGTTTTTCGTACTACTTGAAAAGTGACAAAAATACCTGCATGAATAAATTTTCTTTTAATTAGTGGTGAGTTTAAACATAAGAGAGGATAGCCTTCTATGTATATAACATTAAATTGATCAAAGTTATCCAGGGGGTCCAGGTTGTGTTATTGACAGAGTTAAGTGGTTCCTGTTTCCTGTGAAATTAATTTGCATGTGTCAAAGCTGCAACAGTATTCTTGTACCATTTACTAGCAGTTATATGCTGAGCAGAATTAGCTATATTTAATAGTTTAGCAATTTTATAGATAATTTTTTATAATTTTTAAAATAACAAAATGAAAGCCAATCTAAAATCAGAAGTTTTTTGTTCATCATACCTTAGTGAAAGAATGTCATCTGAATCAGTTTCATCTGAATCTATAAATCTATGGTCTGTAGCAGCAACTTTGTAGGATGGTGAATGTTTAATTGTAAGGTGGCATACATTTTCTATTTCTGCTATTATTAAAGGTATGAAACCCTGACATGTCAAAGGAAGCTGTACAAATTAATTTGTGTGGTTTTTTTCAAATACATAGTGACATGAAGACATGTAAAAACAGTTAGCACATTTAAGACATACATGTGCATAGAGTTGATGGAGAAAATTTGTATCATGCATAACGTCATTTTCTTAGTAAAGATTGTTCCACAGGTTAATCTAATCCACTCAGATAATAAGTAGGCTTACTAGATTTAATTGCTTTATGGAGTTGTTAAAATTTGTAGAATGGCTAAATTTTTTGAAATGTGTATGACATTAGTCTTCTGATAATATTTGACATCGAGCTGTTCATGTGTTTTAAACATAATCTTGTAGCTCAGTAGTGTCAGAGAGAGTGCCAAAAGTGTAACTTTTTGAGAATGCCAATAAAAACCCTTGGCTGGAATAGCTGAATAATACTTGCATCATTTTCCCGGTAGCTTTACCAGTGCTTGGGTTCCCACATAGCCACTTGTCGGATGTTTTCCTGAAAATAACAGATATTTTGGTTAGTTCAAGGACACTATCCAAATAAAGTCCTTGCCAGTTTCTTGAGTCATTGCCATACCCCATTTCCGTTCTTAGGAAGCTTTGTCTCATCATTTGATTTTGTTGCCAAAACCAGTGGGGAGGTATCTTTTTGAAGGATTGTGCAGTGCTTCTTGATACTTCATATGAGCAAACATTCTCATTCCAGTGGAAACCTAGATGCTGTTCTTATGTTGGGAAAATGGATGTGGTTTTTTGAAGGACTGGAACCTTCAAAGCAGAAAGCTTACTTTTCAATTAAAAAAAAAGAAGGAGAGAGAGATTTAGGGATGAAGTAAATGCACACTAAAGTAGGAAGACTTATGAGGAAGGGTCCATTTTGTGGACATGAAGGCAAACAAGTGAGGATTACTCAAAAGGACATAAGTATGAATATGTATGTGGATGTGCACACATGCACAGAGGTTTCACACACAGAGAAAACCTCTCACAACAGAAGATCTGAGTTCTGTGTTAACCTGGAATTTTTAGAAATGCACAATTTAGTATTATACTTCAAATCTAAGCAAGTGGTGTGTTTTAACATTTTAAATTGCTTTGCAGTTTTATTGCAACAAATTGCATCTATAGTCATGCTATGAGAATTTTGAGATACTTGAATTAAAACTAGATATTTTGAATGGAGGAATATTATTTGAACTTTACACTTCAGCTGAGGATTTCATAAGTAGACAATAGTTTCTGAATGTTAATGTCCTTCCCCTGGTTATCAGCAGTAATTTCTGGGGTGGTGTGGGCTTCTGAGCTTCTCTGAATCCCAATAATTCATTTTGTTCTGTTTCTTGCTTGCAGGGAAGTTCACTTGTGTCAGTAATAATAATTTTCCACTTGTCTTGAACATTTGAATATTGCACTGAATTTTGGTTGAGTGGGGCAGAGAAAGAAGTAGTGTTTCTTCATGGATGCACAGTGTTCAGAGTGGAAGGATAATAAAGAGCCTAGCTGTATTTAATTTCTTTCTAATACATTCAATGTATTCTGCCACCTATCACAAAAGCCAGTCTAGTAAAATTACAGTGAGCTAAGTCTCAGTGCAGCGTCATGGTTTGGTGGCAGGGCTACAAAGTACATGCATAGGGTCTGTGGCTTTGATAAGTACGAGACAATCTGGTACTGTTGGTATTCCCATTTAGATAAAAGAGGTCGTTGTCACACTGAAGTACATTGCAGAGTATTTCTCATGACTATGGAGGAGATTAAAGAGCAAGACAATGCTTCCATTTTTACAGCTAGCTTCCCGCTGATTGAGTTACTGCTTGCTCTATCAAGTGGTGGAATCATAGGTTGATTGTGATAAAAGATTGGTATGAGTCATGCATATGTACTGAATCAAATTCAGATTTGCACCTATTTCTAATTTCTCTGAACTTTTCTCTGCAAATAATTCGCTGCCAGTACCTTTTTAGAGAGAAGACATTGTAAAGTTCTCAATTGTTTATACATTGTATGCAGCTTCGGTGTTTCTGCTGTGCCTGATGGGTTTGCTTAATAATCTTGCATATTAGCACTCTTTTTCCTCAGTGCATGCTCCTAGGCAGTATTTCCAGCTCTTCATTTCACTGAGACTGTACCTTCCCCCCAGATTACCTGTGAGTCATTGTATGAATCAAGACTGGAAGCTTCATTCTTGACTCATCCTAAGTAAAGGTTTCCACTAATTTTAACTTTCTCCATCAAAACATTGGAGGAATAATGATTTAGTAAAGTAAAATATTCTCAGAAATTAGCAGTGACAATTATTTCAGACTATTGTGAGCTGTTTGAATTAGAGAATCTGTAAAACTGAAAATCTGTTAGCTTTACTGAGTAGGGATCCTGTCTACAAGTTTTGTAAAGCTGGTATTTGTCTGAAGACTGGTGAGCTAAGACATTCTTTTAGAAAGTTGGGCGTCTTTTTCTTCACAGAGCTACAGGGATAATGAGGTTTGTGTGTTAGGTCACCTGTTTTCTTGCAGTAGTTTGTATGTCTTTTTTGCTTTTCTGCTAGTATAGGCTATCTGGTCTCTAGAAATCATCCTTTTTGACTGATTCTTTGCCTCCCAAAACAGGAACAGAACGAGATTCAGAATCACAAATAAATTATCTGTCAAACTATTTTTTTTTCAGTGGGAGATGGCACATAACTGTTCTACATTTTCTTGATAAAGTTCATTATAAAGGCAATAGTCCCTTTTCCACACAAGATAAGTGTTCATTACACATTGAACATCTAGAAATTTTACCCATTGTATTTTGATTAAGTCATTGTTGTACAATGTAATTTCTGAGTAGACTGGTCTTGGTTGAGTGGTTCATTGGGTCATTTCCCAGGTATGTATGTGAGCGAGCCCACCACAGCACATGAATTTATGGCCAGTTAAAAAATTATGCTTCAAATAATGCTTAGGAAAGTATTTTAATAAGTATTTTAATAAAAACAGGCAAACAAACAAACAAAAAAAACCCAACAAGGCAGCACTTGATAGTGAACTGAAAGGAACTTCATGGCCCAAAACTGGAAAAATATTTTATATGGAAAAACAGTATATGTAAACAATATTCAGTAATATTCAGTAAACAATATTCAGTAATAAGATGCAGTCTTTTTTGCATCTTTATTATAGTACATCATAGTAATACCATACAGAAGCATGTAAAGGTCAGAAGTGTTTTTCTTTAAGAAGTAAACTTTGTAAACTGTTTGTATCTCGGTCTGCTAATGTTGTTACTATCCCACAATTTGAATGGCTCCAGTGGAATCCTAGCACTGCAGATAAAAGCTTTGAAAATGTCAGACTGCTGCAGGATGTGTTTCACAATAGTTCTCCACTGATTTTCCAGTGAGGTATAAAGTCAAATCTCAGTATGATTTGAGTGCTGGATGCTTTGGAGCAGTCTCAGCACCGAGAGACTGAGGGGACTGGTGAACTGCCAGGCTGGATCAGTCAGAGATGCCTGAAGATGCAGCTCCATGTGTCACCCACCCTGAAGGTGGCTTGCAGAGGTCTTCTTTGGGACCTTTCATTCCTGCTCCAGTGCAGGAATTAATTTCTTTTAATTGTTTTAAACAAATTCAGTGAGCACAATTTAGGATGCAATTTTGAGACTTAAGGTTTTTTCATCCGAGCTGCCATGATCTGTCCATTTCCTTTGCTTTGTATTATACAATAAACCAGTGAATGAAACAGAGCAGGCCAAAAAAACAAGTACTTTTTTCCTCAGGTTTTTTGGTTGGTTGGCTTGTTGTTTTTTCATCCTGGGATTTTTTTTTTTTTTGGATGCTTTTAGACCCCAAACTGGCTGTTTTACTGTCATACAAGGCACAAATGAGGAGAAACAAATTCAGTCTGGCATGGAATTGTACACCAAGGCTGAGGCAAACAGCTTGCTAAAAATGGGGATATTTTGTCGTGGCCTTGTTACCAAAAAAACATATTCTGGAATTCCTAATTTTGTAGGAATTAGTTTTAGTTCACATGCTATTTCATCTGCTTTACTTCCTCAGATAGTCTTTAAAATATTCTCAACAAATTGAAATGTGGTTTAGTCAAAAATCAGTTTAGGTACAAGTTGATACAGGTGAGATGTAGTAACCTAGGAAAAAGAAGTGCAGTAAGGTACAGATAGATAATTTTCCAGACATCTAGCAGCTTTAAAACCTGAGGCACTCAAGATCCCAGCTCATGTTTCAGTGAACAGTAGTGTGCCAGCAGTTGGATATTTCTCACTGGAGACTCCTGCACTGTGAATTTTTTGTTCATGGCATGTAGTCTGACTCAGTCTGACTTATATTACTGGAAATAATGTAGAATGAAGTTTGTTTAGTTAGGGAACATCTGTACATGAAATCTTTTAATCTGCTGTGGCTTTAGTTATTTTAATTGCCTTTAAAATGCTAAAAATGGATAAAGTATCTAATATCTATTGAGAAAAAGATTGTACCATTTGAGTCTGGGAATAGTTCATTTAATTGTACAGTTATTCATTTAAAAGGCTGAAGATAGTCGGTATTATGAAAGTCAAGTACCAAGTTACTTTATGAAAATGACTTTTTATTGTTCGTATATTCATTCATCCTCTCTTAGAAAATGATGCCTAAATTTGTCTTTTGAGGCTTTGTTGAATTCCATTTTGAATTATTGTGAGGTATTTGGCATTTTCCTTCTGCATCTTTTAATTTATTTTACAGAATGCTAAATATTAGTCAGTGGGAAAATATTCAAGTTTATTACAATGGGAGTAAATAACTTGGTTAAATTTCTCATGTTCGGAAGTCACAACAGTGAATTATATTTCTAATATTTCCGTATTTAATATAAATAAATTATTTAAACTGCATGGAAATGTGACCCAAAACTGAGACTAGTAAAATTAGTCTGATACTGAAGTCTTGATACTGAAATGTTAGAGAACATCACAGAATTGTAGAATCAATAAGGTAGGGAAAGATCTCCGAGGTCAAGATCATTGAGTCCAACCTTTGACCAAGCACCACCATGGCAACTGAACCATAGTGCTAAGTACCACGTCCAGTTGTTTCCTGAACACCTTCAGGGATGGGGACTTGACCATTTCCCTAGGCAGCCCATTGCAATGCTGAAGCACAGTTTCAGTGGAGAAATTCTTCCTGATGTCCAAACTGAACCTCCTCTGCCACAGCTTGAGACTGTTTTCTTTTACTTTCAGTATTTGCTTGGGAGAAGAGGCCAACCTTGACCTTGGTACAATCCCTTTAAGGCATTTGTAGAGAGTGATAAGGTCTCCCCTGAGCCCCCTCTTCTCCAGACTAAACAAACCCACCTCCTTCAATCACTCTCTGTAGGACTGACTCTCTAGACCCTTCACCAGCTCTGTTGCCCTTCTCTGGAGGCACTCCAGCACCTCAATGTCTTCTTGCAGAAGTCCAGTTAGGCTGCATCAACATTCATCACTGGGTAGGTCACCTGGTCATAAAAGGAGATCAGCTTGGTCAGACAGGATCTCCCTTTCCTAAACCTCTGCTGGCTGGGCCTGATCCCGTGGTTGCCCTGTGCGTGCCATACGTATATGTGCGAAATCAAGGTGAAGTTTTGATTATTGCTTTTGAAAATGTCCAAATAAAATATGCAAAAAGACTCTCATGGGAAAATGCTTCTTCTTGGCTTTAAACAGGGGGAAAAAAAAAAAAAAAGCCCTCCCCCCCAGAAAACCTCACACACAAAACAAAAACTAAAACCAAACCAAACCAAACAAAACCAAAAAGAAACCAAAAATTAAAAATAAATCAGAAAAAAGTGTGCGAAATTGAGCAAACCCTAACCATGTCTAAAATAAATGTGTGGTTTAATCCAATTTTTTTGTATAAAAGCAAAGATAGGAACTTAAAATTTGAATTTGAATTTGAAAAATAACACCAAAAAAGCTAATGTTTTTAGGAAAAATATTAATGAAAAATGGTGTGGAAAGAAGAACTCCACCAAATTTCAGCCTGCTATTTTTAAACTGAAAGCCTTTATTTGGAAAGAAAAAAAGATTGAACACAAGTTTCTTACTGGCCTTCATAGGGTAGCAAAATAAACATGTTGTTTGTATTAAGATGAAAAAAATACAATTTTGTTGGCATTAGAAAGGATTTAGCACTTGGATATCTGTGTTACAATTGGAACATTTAACACAGCTTTGATTTATGAATATTTGCATCAGTATTTAACAGAATGGAGACTCTTTACTTTCGAAGAGCTGGAAAAACATTGCACAAAGAAGCAGAGTTTGTTTGCTCCTTGCCATCACAACTTGCATGTAATTCCTGCAGTATTGTGAAAACTACAGTTCCCATCTGAAGTAATTCTGTAGGTCCAGAAGCTCATATACACAATTACATTTCAAATTGGCATAATTTGTTTTGCAACAAATTCTGCTTAAAAAGAAAACTCCTTAGAGTGAAAAAACCCATTTGACTTTTATGAAATAAACTACTTCAGATATCTCTGCTGTTTTTGTTGCCTCATTTTGCCTTGATTTAATAGTTCCCTTTTGGAGGACAGCTTTAGGTTCATGTTATAAAGGACTCCCTGCAGTTGGATTGATACAAATAGAAGCAATCTGTCTAGATTTAATACTAGGACTGAAGTTTAAATTTGGAATTTATTAGACTGGAGGACAAAATTTAATAGTCAAAAATGTTTGTATATGTGTCTAATCATATTTTCCATGAGAAATTAATATGTCAATTTGCAAAATAATTTTGATAATGGTCATAATTAAATTCAATCATATTACCCATATGCAAAACCTAATAAAATTGTTTTAGTTGGAGTGTTCCATAATGAGCAATGTGGCAAACAAAGGTCCATTAGATAACATCAATATATTAACTAAATTTCTAAACTGCTGGAAACTTCTCAATGCAGTAGATAAAGTACTTAGTACAAAGGAAGAAATTATCCAGTGTGATCTTTTTAATTTCAGTTTAAGCACAACAGAAGACAAAAACAGAGTATGTTCCTTTTCTGTAACTTACTTTGTCCAATAGGCAAGATTTTGTTTCAATGTAAATATCAATACTTTTTAGCAAAAGGAATAAAACTGGGTCACATACAACAGTGATGGAGCAGATGTGATTGGCACTTTGATTTTGTGGTTTCACACTTGTGAGTCTTTCCATAAGTTATGTAATGTGAAGCATGAGCTCATGATTGGCTGAAGGGTTTTGATCAGAGTTAAGAAATGACTGGAAATTTTAGTTCAATAGTGTCATTATATGACCATAATTAATATGAGAAGCTGGAAAAAATATGCAGATGTAGATGCTTTTCCCCTAGAGCAGCCACACTTCCAAAGATTATATTGCTTACAGTTATTCTATTAATTAAAGAATTATTCTGTGAAGTACCAGAAATCGAACATAAAAATCTTTATAGTGAAATTTGCACATGCTTATTACATTGCTATTGTTGAAAATTCTTGAGAGATTAAGAAATATAATGTGGCAATTCTGCCAATTGTTGTAAAACACTTCTCTTTGATTTGGAAAATGTGTTAATTATTGGTCTAAAGCATTAGGTTGTGTGTTTACTTTGATGATTTTATTCCTGCTCTTTATGGAATGAAAACTTTGAAGACACCACTACCATCTAAGTACTGTGATCAGAAATGGAAAATAAATAAGTCTTACCTTAAAATTGCAGTGACCTTAGGTGGGACTACTTGCCAGTGTTGGAAACCAAATCTATTTATTGATCTTTGTGTTTATGATGTACTTATCTGTGTGTGTTCTATAGGACATGCCATTTCCATGCCCTTTCTCTTGATAGATATATGTGCCATATGCCCTAGTGAACTCGAGAGGTTAAGCTAGTCAAGTTACCTATCTCAACACATGAAAAGGAAGAATTAACCACAGTTCCCCAGCTACCAGTGTAGCTTTTCAACACCTTTTCTATGGTGTGCAGTATTGACAGGATATATAACTGTGAAAGGACAAGAAAATGCACTGAAGTGATCTAAGAAGTAAACTATCATCTTGATGTGTTTTTTCTAGCTATTGAAAACCTTTCCATATTGCAACTTATTCTGACAGTGAAACTGTAGAATACCTCTGATTTAAGTACCATCTGGTTATGCTCAAAGCTTTAAAGCTATTATCTCAGCTTAAAATTTCAGCGTTCTATACTTTTTTCTTCACCAAACTATCCATTTTTAAACCACAAATATTTTTCCAGTCCTTTCAGATTTTATCTAAAAGTATATTTTAACAGTATTTAAATAGTTCTTAAACAATAACAATTTATCTTGATAGATGACATGCTGTGTTTTTTCATTTTATTTTAATTAGCTATTGTGGAACCAAATTCTCTTTTGTTTTATTCCTTTGAATACTGTTTAATTATAGTTATCATGCCAAATATCTTAAAGGTTATTTTACCAATACAGTTTCATTTAACATAAGCCATGTGGAATCAATAGTCCTGTTTCCTAAAGTGAATGCTTGGAAAATCTTACATTCATATGTTAAGAGTACACATCCTTTCCTCATTAGCTGGAAAGTACAGGGATTTTGGCACAGGTTCTGTGTGGAAGCATTGTGCAGCTTTTATATGGATTTTGTTTTTAGCCTTTGATGACACTGTTTAGAATAGGAAGTATCTAATAAGTAAAGCATTTTGTCTAATGTGCTGCCAGTGTGTTTAATATATGCCTGGAGGTCTGAAACATTATCTTCTCCACTATAGTAATATGCATTTAATTCTCTGAAAGCAGAAGGTCGAACTTTTAAAAGGGACTCAAAGTACATTTTCAACTAAAATAATTTAAACCACATGGGATAGGGGACCAGAGTAATGTACGGTTGGTTTTTATGGTTTAATCATGATCATGTTAATGCACACCAGTAGCTAATTAAAGAAAACTTTTATTGTTCATTTTAAATGGGTTATGTAAAGAGTAAGAGAATTGATATTATACAGCCCAATGATAAATGTTACCATTACATTTGCTAACAGCAAGATAATATTGCTGTTCTTGACATCATTAAAGTATTGGCCCTTTCATTCCATAATACAGCAAGGAATCTTTTTAGAGCTGAGACTTGTTCCCTCTCATCTTCTTATCCCATTAGAGGAATATCTAAATGCTTCCCAGGTTTATTACTAGGCATGTCTTCAGGTTAACTTTGAAGCATTGTTGGAAGGCTTGATGCTCTACTGACCTGAAACTGATGCAAGAAGTTCCACTGATACTTCTGCACTTTTATTTTGGGCCCAGTTGTGTTATGTACAGCTGTCTTGCAAATCATTATTCACGTGTTTCAACCTTTATAATATATGTGGTAAGACCATACATAAGTCAAAGTTTCATTGTGGAACCCGGTGGCATGGAAAACCGTAATAGGATATGGTGCCTCTCACCTTTTGTGCTCTGGTTCATATTCCATACTGCTTAATACTGAGCAGAAATTGCCTTCTGCATGCTGTTCAGTGACCTGCATGAATTGATTTGGGGTCTCAGTAAAGTTTCTGTAGTTGAATGTCCTCATAACAGGAAACTCAGCAGTTGGGACCAATTAGCACCCTTGCAGCAGTCTGCACAGAGAACATATAGTCTGACTGGAGATGGAGGCAGAGTTACTTTCTTGCCTTCCTTTCTTGCCTTCCTTTGCATAGACCAGAACATTTAATAAATACTTAATGATAAGAAGAGGCAGAAGAAAACAACTAGGCTTCAACTCAAATCTGTTTAGGTGTGAGAAGAGAGGATCCATTCAGAAACCAGAAGTACTTTGTCATATATGTGTGATGCTTTTCTCCCTGGAAGGTTGTCACTCAGTACACTGTATTTTCATTTCCTCTAGCCAAGTCATGCATAACCTAAATGTCAGCTGCAGAAATTTCTACTGCATAGAGGAGAACAAGAGAATTTCATGTAGTAACCATAAGAGTATCATTCACCATGAAATCGTGCTTTTTGAAAACATTTTTCATCAGACTCAACTGATGTCTGTGTAGCAATTAAAAATTGCTGGGTTTAGCAGCATATGCCCTCAACTTAATTACAGGCAGCACATCCATGAAATGATATGGCAAGACTTTTTCTCAGCTCCATCCTTTCTTTCTGCTGCCCTCGATACATGAGCAATGAAACCGTCTGTACCAATTTTGAAAGTGCCATCAGTGCAGGATATGGGTGAAGCACTTTATAGTTTACCAGGCAGAGGGGCTGAGGTGTAAATAGCCTAACTTTGCTAGGATATCAGGAGGAATGAGGATTTCTTGGCTCACAGTGTAGTGATTCATTAAAATGGTCTCTAGTTATTTTTACAGAGGCAGCATTAAAAGTGATATCACATTTACAAGTCAGTGATATGAGTCTGCCATAGAAAACAGCCGCAAAGAATTTTATTGGTTATTTGAAAAATATGTACATGAGTGAATCTGAAAAGATTGTAACCAGAGCTGGCAAAAACCTTTTCAAAGAAAATCTCAGCTAGTTAATGGTTCTGTTTTAGGATTTCCTCTGTAATACTTTTTCTAGTATGTTCATTCCTTTAAAGAAAAGGAGAGGGGCAAGCTCCCTTTGTTCCATAAAGCACAATATAAAGGAAGGTTTAAAAAGCCTGCTTTTCTTTACCTCCCTCATAACGTAATTTCTTCAATACATGTGGAATCTAATAATTGCTCCATGAAGACCACAGAAATTTGAAGAAATTGAGTTACTGCCATTCATTCCTGTAGTTAAGTTGCTGATAAATTATTTATTTTTAATTCATTATTTTCTTTTGAAGAGGAAGTTAAGGTACTGTCTGCCCTAGTTCATATTTCATTTTTTGAAGATTCATTTGGGTGGAGAAGATAAGAAGAAATTGTTGAAATAAGTTCTGCAGTGAAGAAATTAAATCATTGAGTCAATATGCTGCCAGAAAATCCCAACAAAATACTGGACATCTGGATGGAGATGGAGAAAAGGGCAGGAGGCAGCATTTCACTTCTATAGAGAACTACAGTGGTTCCACTTCTTGGGTGCTTTGTAGAGTACTCAAGGAGGCTATAGTGGACTTACAGAAGTAGAGAAGAGAGGCTGAAAAGACTGAAGGTGCTGGAGCACCTTTTTTGTGAGGAGAGACTAAAAAGGCTGGGATTTCCATATCTGAAGAGGAGAAGGCTGAGGGGGGCTGTGGTCATAGTTTACAAAGTCATAACAACACTAATAACGCTGAATGTGGACCTGAACAATTCATATGTTACAAAAGATTGGGAGAAAACAATGTCACTAGGAGAAGGTAGTTTAAAGCAATTTTTTGTTAATTGGAACTTGTTGCCCCTGAAGGTTGTGGAGGACAGACACTGTCAGGGTGTGTTCAGAAAGGGAATTGATGGACATGAAGCCCAGAAATGGTTACTAAAATGACCACACAAACATATACCCCTGTCATCCTACACGCAGCAGCTGTGGATGCCTGGGCAGGAGGAGAAGAGCAGATTGCAGGAAGTGGACAGCTTCTGGTGTTTCTTAACAGAGTTTCCTCCTGGTGCTATCGAAAACAGTACTGGACTAGATGGGTTATGAATCTGACTGAGTTGGTCATTTCTTATGTACAGAGCAGAGCAGGAACTCTTCTGCAGCAGCACAGATGGAAGTGTTAGGCTGTGGAAGCTCTACAGGGTGAATGTATGACTCTAACCTTCAGATGAATCTGAGGAATTAATCATACATCAATTAGAGAATTTTTGCAGTTTTCTTTTTTGCCACATATTTTAGTATATGCTCCCCACCTTGTCCTCAAGCTTTTGACAGGATTTCTACTTGTTTCATGAGCAGTGTTGAAAGTGGTTTTTCCTGAAATACTTCTTTGTCTTGGGATATCTCTGTTTCTTGAGCTGAGACTATAAGGTCTCTGCACACAGTCTTGCAACTTTTTATTTCACTCTTGCACTCTTTTAGTTTGTCAGTGGTGTATGTTTTCTTTTTGAAATATTTCTATATGCAATGATTTCTCATGTGAAACCCTATGAATGTGACAGCCAATACTCTATGTTGCTTTGGTAAGCTGAGAACTCATACCCATCACCAAGATAGTCTTTTGATAGTTCTGATATTTCATTTACTTCAGTGTTTTATATAAAGTGTTTTATATAAGGCAGCTGCCTTCCATGACTCTTAAGAAAAATATTTTTTCTACAATATATATTTTTATACTAATATATTGTATATTTTTCTATGATATTTTTATGCATTCAGTTTATAATTTCCATTCAGTCTTTTTGTGATTGTGAAGTGGATTAATATTGTGTTCTATTTCATGTAACACAGTACAAAACTTCAGTGCAAAGGTGACTTTTTGAGCATCAGTGCTCAAAACTGGAAAACAATTCTAACTAGGCTTTTATTTACAATACATTATTTCACAGATATATGGGTTTATATTAATCTAGAAATTTCTTATAAATTCTTTAGAATTTTTTAAATGAAGAGTTTAATTTTTAAATGCTTTCTAAGCCTAGAAATCCTTACTGCTTGGGGTTTTTTTTTTCTCTTTCACATACTTTTTTGGCTCTTCAGCTATTGTGAGTCATCATTTCATTGGAACAGACACCTGCTGTGTTTTTATGAGTTATTACTGTGTTAAAGTTAACTTGGCAAATTTTTTTTATAATTCTCTATTTTGACATCATGTTTATGTAGTGATTTTTTGGTATGACTGAAATGGAAATAGTTGGGATATGGATATCAGAAGTTAATGTAACATTTTCCTTTGCAGGTTTCCAAGCAAGAACAGAAGAAGATGGATGTGTCTGATGGAGGAACAGTTGAGACTTCCTCCCGTTACAGCGGAGCACAGGACAGTGGAATTGGCAGTGACAGTGTTAAGATCAGAATCATTCAGATCGAGCAGCACAGTGGCACCAGCCAGCACCGCATCGCCCGCCCCTCCCGCCAGTCTTCCATCGTGAAGAATCTTAACTTCATTCCCTTTGACATTTTTGTTACAGCAAGTCGAATCTCATTGATGACATACTCATGCACTGCCTCACCTAAATCAAAATCAGTCCAAGATCAGAAAGATGGTGAGAAGATAAGTAAAAGCTCCTTGAACCTTCCAGAAACAGTCTCAGGCAACAGCCATGATACCAAGAAACCTAGTCAGCCATGCATCTCTTCTGTCACAGCAGATGATCTTTTGAACAGTAACCCTGCCCCATCTGCTGGGAAAAGAACAGGTCTTTTGTCACTGGAGAGTCTGCACGCTTCCACAAGGTCCTCTGCTCGACAAGCCCTGGGCATAACCATTGTACGGCAGCCTGGGCGCAGGGGAACTGGCGACACAGAGCTGCAGCCATTTCTCTACCTGGTTGTATCACAGCCCTCTGTGCTCCTCAGCTGCCACCACAGAAAGCAAAAAGTAGAAATTTCAGTGTTTGACGCTGGCCTTAAAGGAGTTGCCTCGGACTACAAATGTACAGGTAAGAGCATTTAACATCCAGTCCTGGTTATAACTGTGAAAATGATTGCACATCTCAAAGTTACAGAGGGTGGTGGAAAACAGCTGAGAGAACTTCAGGACACCTTTAAATATCAATCCCTAAATATACATATTTTTAGGATTATACCTCACAGCTGAATCAAGTTAAGTGTATAGAATGTTTGAAATTAATTAAGATCCAGCCTTTTAGCAACCAATTCTTCCTGTTTCTTAGTATTGCTTTCTCATGATCAGATTGTGACAGGGATTGTTGCATTGCTGTAACTTCCCAAAGTTTTCTAAGGAAGTAAAAGGTGTAAGCCAAGGTAATTTCATAAAGAGCATTTTTTATGACTGAATGTCACAATATTTTCCTATACTAGCCTACCAATAAAATGTAAAGATAAACACTATAGAAGCACCTGGTGTTTTGGATATAAGCTGTAAAAAAAATAAAGTGATCTTTCAAACAGCATCAAGTGATGTCATGTACTTTAAGATTTCATTCAGTTGAGCAATAGGGTTTTGCAGCAAATTCCATCACTTAAAAAAATGTCGTTTTTTTTTAGTTCCATATGCAAAGTTTATAATGAGAGATGTCAAAATACATACAAAGTGCAGGGTTTAATGATTGCATGAGATATATCATTACAGAATGTTACCCCAAAAAGTGTAAATGAGTATGCAGAGTTCCAGGTGAACATATAGCCAGAATGATATGGGGTTTCAAATGGTTTTCTGAATGAGAGCTGTAGGTATTGCTACTTTTTCCTTGACAGTATTCCCAGCACAGCAGTTGTGAAAAGTAGTGTGCTTTTCTGTGCAGCTTTACCAAATCTTTGCTGAATGAGATTGTATCTTTTGAAAATTAGCATTACAATAATGTGCTTATGCAAAAGACTAAAAATGCAATCTTAACTGTTCTCAGAAATCTGAATTGTAGTGGAACTTTTAAGAGGGATTAAACAGTGAGAAAGATTAGACAGTGGAAGAGAAGATACTTAAAACAGGGAGATTTGTTTTCTGCTACATTTTATTAATCCTTCTGTTTTCATCTTTCTCTGCTGTTCCTGTTCTGTCCCATCTTGAACAAAACACATCTGTGTCATGAATTTGATGTACTCCAGATTCTCATGTGTATTTCTTAAATACTTTGTAAAATGTGGTCATTGCAGCAATTAATGTGAAAAGAATTCACAAAGCAAAGCTTGAAGGAAGCTTGGAGTAGGTCTAAAATCACATCTTCATTAAGTCAGTGCTTTGGAAAGATGCAATAGGACTTCTTCATTTTTCATGTCTGAGGAATTGAAGTGTGTCCTTGGTACAAGCTGCCACCACCAATGAACTGGGCAAAGTTCTGTCCATTCTGCTTCTACAATTAACTCCTGAAGTCTTTCACCATCTTCATGTCTATGACAGCAATTTTACAAAACACAAGCCATAATAAATTCTTCTTATAAATTGAAAGTGCATCAGAGAGCACAGAAGCATGGCAAAAAAATCTAAATAATAAAAATAAGTAGGAACGTACAGCCTGAGAGCTCCTCAGTCACTGTAGGTTGCTCAGTTGGAAGACCAAAGATTAGCCTTAAACGGGTCTTACCCTTTTCTTTGGCTTTATGTCTCCATGTCAGGCAAATGTAAACAATTGTGGAGGTAGGACTCAATGTGTATGTGAAGGTGGTAGTCCTGGTCTCATCCTGCTGCCTTTGTGGGCAGTAAAGAAATACCTTCCTCATGTGTGTATCACACAGAATCCTGTGTTCGCTGCCAAAGAGTTGTACTCTTTTCGAGAGTTTGAGAGGTGGGTGCCAAAGTGCTAGTACCTAAAAACATCATCCTAAATGTATCAATAAGTTAATAAAATTAAGGCACACTTCAAGTTACGCACTAATTCACTCAGCAAAAGAAGTAGAATAAAGTTTTTATTGTCTCTTAGGAAGACCTGCTGTGCTGGTAATTGCATCATTTGGAATTAATGTTGTCATACTGCTATAGTAATGTTAGTTTTGGAAATTTCTATTTTTCATTTCTAACATGTATTAGAGGGAAAACAGCCATGAACTGTATGTGTTTTATATATATATGTGTGTGTGTGTACATACTACACACACTCCACATATTGCATATCATATAATGCAGAACAAGGAGCTCTTTGTGGCATTTTTTGTGCTGCTGTGGTTGATTTCATCAGTCACACCAACTTTCCTTGATATTGTGACTATTTTCTGATAGTTTCATCTGAAAGAGATGTATCCATATGAAGAACAATATAAAGTTTATTTGTAAGAACCAAGTTAGTTTCTCTCCTTCTATACAATACATATGCACTATGTTCCTCTATTTCTCTGTGTATCAAGGACTGGAGAGTGGGGAAAAAGGCATAAATGATGTTTAAATTGCAGTGAATGTTGCTAAACCATATTTCCAGTTAGCTTCTTGTGTGTATACATATGCATGCAACTAATTCTATTATCTAACATAGAATGGGGAAGAGAACATTCAAAAGATATATTTTACCTGGATTATAAGAACTGAGAGAGCATATTCCCCCTTGAAAACAAAACAAAAAAACAACCAACCAAATCACAGACCTAATGAAAATATTGTGTGCTTTCTATCCTGTGGTGGACATAGGCAACAGCACAGCAGCAGCTCAAAAATTTAGGCCTATAACATTGCAAATTTTGATCATAGCCTAAAAATTGAGACTTGTCTGATCAAAAGTAAAATTACATTGCTATAAAGTTTTGTTGGTGGTCTTATGGGAGTGTTTTCTCATTACTTAAACTAATATGGTTAAACTTATGTAGTTAAGCTGTATATGAAATATTTACATTACATTCAAAACATGCTAATAAAATCTCTCCTGTTGAAATCATTCTATGTATTCTATGCATTCTACAGCATATACACTGCATAAAAGTATTTTAAGAATGTTTTAAAATATTTGGAAAAATTGTTTTTATCACTTCTGTTGTGAAATTCTGAAGACTTGAGTACTTTTTGTTCAACAACCATAGATTTGGGTCTTGTGAAATACTGTGCCATTTCTTACAGCTTTTATAAAAGAAAATATCTACTGTCCTGAAAGAACCCTCAAATATATGCAAAGCAGAAACAAATACAGAATTCTGTTGAGAAATTCGGAAGGTCTTATTTTTTGGTTGACATAAGTTCACAAAGAAACTTCAGGGTAAAGAAAACCTGGTGAAAGTCTGGATCTAGTTGTGTTTTTCATCCCTCACCTCCCAATAGTATATTTCTAAGAAATTTGTTGTTCTGATGTAAGTCAAAAAATATTTTCTAGACTTTAGAAATGCTTCTAGCAGGTAATTTGATGATATTCAGTTTCATGAACCTTTGTATAAAACAGGGAAATTATCTTTTAAATTGTACCAACATGAATTTTAAAAAGAATAATTGTTAGGGGCTGGTGACAGAATTAAGAGTTACTGCTTCATGATGGTTTACTGCTTTGAACATTGTGTAGAAATGAAGATTTTATACTGTTATGAAGCCATATGTATTTTATTTGGGACAAGGGTTTTGTTGTTAGTTTTGAATAGAGCATAAAATTCACAATCTTGCACATTAAACTATCGCTCCCTTTGTGAGACAGAGCATTGTACAGTGGTGGAAACACCAAATTTCATCCAAAGAAAGAACTTGGCTCCTCTGACACTAGCTGTGTTATTCAGTTTTAGCTTAATTTCTGAAACATGAAAGAAATAAGAACCTAAGCATTAAATAGGAGGAAATAGGCTATTTAAAAGCTCAGTATTCTTAATTTATTAATTAGCAGCCAGTAGCAGTGCATTTGCATCAGACCAGTTTCTGTATATGGTAACATTTGCCTGCCTGGGAGCTAAAGACCCAATGGTTGTGCTTCCTCAGTCTTCTCTACAACCAAGTCCACTGGCAAGTCAATTTGTAGAAGCAGGGGATTTATTAGGTTGTTGGAGTGTTAGCTCAGTTTTATTATGGTTGTGCTAAACTGCTTCATTTGTGTTTTGTAATTGTGCAGCTTGATTGCAATTATGCTACTGCAAGGTACAGGAATTTGAAATCAAAGTAAATAAATTAATGGAATAAATTTTAACTCCTTAATAAAGGAGTGGCATGAAAAAGACTAGTTGCTCCCTGAGTTTACTTGTGAGAGTCTGTAAAAATAGACTGAAAGATACTGTAAAATGACCCTTTTTTACTAAATGCTCATCCTGTATTTAACAAAAAGGCATCTGCTAACTCTTAGTTTTTGCTAACAGAGTCCTGGCCATTTTTACTTAAATAAAAGTGGGTGCAATTGTTTTTAATGTAATCTCATAAGCTGCTTTTATAAATATATTTTTTTAAATCTTTATTTGCTTTGTTTCAGGTAATGTAATCCAGATACAAAATTGCCTCATTTCCTGACCACTGTACTCTGGGCATTCTTGAAAAATCTTTTTTCGCTTTGTTTGTTTGTTTACCTTCAAAGAGGAGGTTGTGGTGCTTGGTTGTATCAAGGGAGAGAAATTTCTCAGTAAATAACTGTTATGCATGGAATTTCTTCCACTTCCGCCAACAACTCATTTACGAAAAACAGTCATTGTGAGGCCATCCAGAATTATTCTTGATTTTTATTTTATTTTATTTTATTTGACACCCACGCCTTTGATGGCAGGGGGTCCATGAAGAGCAGATGCAGTAGCTAAGACCACATGTAACCTCTGATCTAATGGAAAGCCTTTTCCAGGCTTTTGCATGGAAAGCAGCACAGGCTGGCTCTGGCGGGAGGCCTGATTCACTGCCTCTGTCAGTCCATGCTTGCTACATGGCAGAGAGAGGATTTAAGGCTGTTTCCTAGCATAGCGTTGAGGGAGTTCTGCTGGAGTGTCACCTGTTCCCCTCTGGGTATATTTATTGTCCAGTACATCTGCAGTCATGGATGAGGGGGGAGCAGTGCAGCCCCCACCCATAAAGCCAAATTAGCCGGGGAATGTGCATTCCTCAGGTTACTTTAAGTGCCCATTTTTGAGCTTCCTGACACAGCACTTGTGAGTCCGCTAGCAGAAATGATTTTCCACTTGTGTTCTTTGAATTCCAGTGGAAACCGTTTTGAAAACAAGACCAAACGTTCCACTTTCAAATGCAGCGATGATTGCAGCATCATTCCGGCTTTTAAAATTGACTGCAGACCAAAATGTGATTCATCCATTGAAGTAGAAGCACATTGCAGTGTGCTCGTTGGGCAGGGTAGCATTCCAAGCCGCCGTCCCGCACACGCGCTCGGTAGCCCCGTCCCCTGCCTGGGGCTGACGGGGGCTCTGGGATTTTTAGCTCCCCACCATTAAAGCTTCCCACAGGCTCTGCCCCCTTAGCTGGCCTGGCTGTCAGCTACAAAGAGGAACAAAGACACTTTATGGAGAATGAAAGTCTTCAAGATGCGAAATTTCTCCTGCCTTCCTCGTTTCCCCTTACTCCCTGTTCTCCTCACAAGTTTGGGTTTTGCTGTCTGCTGTTAACCGAAGACCAAGGGGGTAGCAGTGAAATCAAAAGCTTGCAAATACAAATCAAGTTTAGGAAGATATTTCATGAAGTGAAGTTTGGAGCTGAGGTTTGAATCTCAGCAAGCCTAAAAGTGGCTTTGGATATTTGGGTGAATTCAAAAATAGCCAGAGATTTTTTTGTTATTATTTTTATTTTAGAGGGGAGGGAGGAATGTGAATGTGGGTCTATTGAAGGCTTCACCTTTTCAGTCTTATGGATTTAAAATTACAGTCTTGTAATTTAAAGTCTTGTGAATCTGTGATAGTTGTCTCACCATTTTTCTTTTGCTGCCACAGACAAATTTTTCACATGATGTAGAGGATAAAATTTCTGGCCATCTTCACTACTCCTCGCTTCTCAGTCCTTTCTTTTCTCTCTCTTGGCTTGCTGTGGAGTAATTCTAGCCTCTCCTTTTACTTATATATGCATCCCCTGGGTTTTCTCCAGCATTTTCTTTATACAAATAACTGCAAATTTAAGTGTTGATTTTTGGGAGAATCATAGAAAATGGAAATGGAAATGACCTATTATAATACATTATTCAGAACCAGTTCCCTGCTGATGCATAATTGTTCCCAATTGTATATTTTATAGTGTTCTGTCAAATGTATTTTTAAACATTCTGAATGCTTCCATCATTTCCTTGAGAGACAAGAGTCCTTTTTCTAATAGCTGTTCTCATCATGAATTCCTCACTTTTCATTCTAAAATTGTTTTTTTCATGCTGTTGCTTCTCTGTTTCCTGTGCTTTTGGCATAGGGATTGATTGACTGATATTGCTTTATTCCTTCCCTGATTCTTGATCCTATGAAAATGCATGTGCTGTTTTCTACCTTAGAAGATATTTTATTAAGTATACACATAATTTAGTTTTTTGACCTTTGAGATATGTATTTGTCTTAGTCTCATACATTTTTTTTTGGAACTTCCCTCAGGTTTTTGAAATACACAAGCATAGACAGTTTTGAAAGCTTTCTTATCATTACATAAAAACTTATAACTGGCATATTTGGTTGGACAGCCAAATCTGTTAACCAGGTTCCCAATTAACTCTGTGCCATCGGCTTGAGGGTACTGAAGCTGGCTCTTTGCATGGCCCTTTGATATTATTAACTCTGATGCAAAAATCGTCAATACAGTACTCCTGCTTCCAAAATTAGCTCAGTTTCACTTGAACTTAAAAATGCTTGAAGTCAGTAAGACCAGTGCTGGGTTAGAAGTAATGTATTTTGTTGGACTTGCGCTTCTTTTGTGCATTGAGGTTTCTTCATGTTGTGTTCTTAATATGTAAATTTTGGAGTCCTTATTATTCACCTATCCCAGTCCTGCAGTGCTCCAGGTGATGAAGAGATGACAGTGCTGCACACCCTGGAGACATGACAGCAAAACAATCTCCTGAGAGTCCCATGGTTGCTTTATTTTTTGGTTCTGCAGTGCTGCAGTTCCCAGTGGCCTGAGGGCAGTTTGTGTAGTTAATGAAATATGTCATGCAGGGATTTTCTGCTATGTAAGTTCTTTTCATCAGAGATAATTTCAGTTTGAAAGAGCTACAACTTTGAAATAATAATTAGGTATTTAATAACATAAACACACCTCAGGATAATAATACTACCCATAAGTGTACTTTACAATACAAGTGTTCAGTTGTAAATGTAGTGGATTTTCTGAAAAGCTGGTGGAAGACGTAGGTGGCTCTATACTGTATGTGATGATACCTTCCAGAAATGAGACAAAATGATGGCATATTGCAATGTTTTGTGCCATATTGGTACACCTAAATGTTTATATTAATACTTATAGAAGAACAGTAGTTTAGAGATTAATTTAATCAGTTCAGTGTTGTTCATTGAGCAATATTCAGTAATTTTTACAATGCTTTACACTGTATATTCTGAAAAACATTAGAATGTTAGCTCTTTATGATGATCTACCAGTATAAAATAAGATATTATTTTATAGATCCAAGTCAGAGATAACATCCTTGTTCAGAACAGCTACAAATCTGTGTTTTGGAAAAAATGTGTAACTTGGTGGTAAAAAGGGTGATGACGATGAGTAAACAGTAGTAGTAGTAGTAGTAGTAGCAGTAGTATTTCCAGTATACTAGAAAAATGCTAGACACAAGATATTTCCTAAAACGGTTACTATAGAAAAGGGAATGTGCCACACCACTCTATTTATTGTAATTAAAAGAAAAGGATTAAGAATCATAAAAATGTGGAAATTCTCATGGAAAGCATACAAATCTCTTATATGCAGTGACAACTCTTAAATAACTATTGAGAGCTGACTTCATAAATGTGTGGCAAGAATAGAGGGGAGGAAAAAGGCTGTAATGTATATGCCATACAGTACAAATACTGCTGTAAAGTCATTGCCTGAAAATTGATCAAATAAAAACAAAAGAATGTGCTAACTTTTGATCTTTCCCATATAGATCTAAAGTCATGATCAATTGGTTTCAGTAGGTTCTTTGAAATCACATAAGGGTTCATATGTGCCAAGTTTTATATGAATCACATGATAAGGTCAAGAAACACAAATTCCAAAGCTGACTTTATATACCAAGTCCACATATGACTGTGATACCACAATACCATATGTTGAATATAACACTGAGTATGTAAATCCTGTTCCTGAAAGGAATTAATTCAGTAACTCAAAGCAATTGTAGCAATTTTTAATTGACGGAAAAGGAGAGACTAGCTTCAAGAAAATCTCCTTAAGTTGAGGATGAAACATTCATTCAATAATTAACAAAGTAGACTCATAATAAACAATGACTGATTATTTATAATTTAAGACCATAATGCCAGATTTGAGAATGCTCATAATGAAGGTCATGAGTCCCTAAAGATTAGAAAGCCTTTTTACCCAACTGTTTTTGCTATGTGTGACGCGTGGAAAAGGAAGACAAGAATAGCGCTTGGATGGATTTAATTTTAATGTTCTTTTGTAGTATTACAGACTGATCAAAGGAACACCATTCAAGGTGGTACCCAAGAATAGCTACTGATTAGCTGTTGAGTGAAGCTCCAAAGAGAATGATACAACTGCACTGTTGTCATGCTCTGTTCCTGAGCTCTCACAGCATCCTGGGTTTTTTGCCTTTGTAATTTACCTTTCCATTATTTACTCTATGAAGCAATGTAGAGCATTGCTCTACAATCTTGTAGCAAGTTTTGAGCACAGATTCTCTTGCATGGAATCCTTAAGCATCATTACTTAATCATTAATTAAAGCTGAAATTGTGTGCTATTTACAGTCATCTTGTTTTATTGATGTATTTTACTCATATTTTACTTGGTATTTTTCCATGGTTTCTGAATTTTTTGTAATTAGAGCTTTGTCCTCTTGCCCCTGAGTGCGTGCAGTATTCCATGCATGCATCTATCTGTAGGTACAAATGCTATGTAAACCAGTTATATTAGGTATAATATTTACCATATTACATTTAAAACTCTTTAATTTTGTCTAGTCAATTTTGTATGTAGCATTTTGGAATATATCATATTCCTGGAATATAATTAATGAGTATGGTGATTATTATCTGTAGATCCTGGAAAGACTCTACCAGAAGCTCTGGATTATTGCAAGATTTGGCTGCAGACAGTAGCAGGAGAGGTAGATGCTAAAAGTGGTATTCCACCTCCTCTTATCACTGTGCAAATTAAAGACTTCCTTAATGGACCAGGTAAGTGCTGCACTTCAATCTTTCTTTTCTAATGTAATCTGTAGATGTGCACATACAGACACAGGATGGGGCCTTGAGCAACCCGATCCAGTGGAAGGTGTCCCTTCCCATGGCAGGGGAGTTTGAAGGAGATCAGCATTAATTTCAATCCTAATTATTCTATGACTCCATATCAGATAATCAGAAATGTGTTGTATTCCTCTTTTGGGAATGTGAAATTCCCCTCCAGCAATTACCCTGAATGAAAGCGAAAACTGGGCAATGGGCAGTCCTGGACCAGTCATTGGCTTAAGGTCTAATTATTAATTTTCTTCCCATAGTAAGTTTAGAAAGGCTACTTTTGTCAAATTTCCAGTAGAATGAAGCCTACTTGCCTCTAGTCCTAGAAAACTGAAATGTTACTGCAATTGTAATTAGAAAATATGACTTTTATAATGTTCCTGAAGATTTTTCTAAGTCATCTTCTCTTAGGTTCTTTGAAATCTGGATACCTGGCACTGGAAATTCCAATCACCCAAAATGCAGATACTGTAAAAATTAAAAATTACTGATATTATGTTTCTTTAATTAATATAAGTGGTGTAGTGTAGAGGTTTGTTAGCATTTACGTAACATAATGTGACCTGAAATTCCACTCCCAGAGCATCAGAAATTCCTGCAAATTGCATTCTCTATTTTGTGAAGAATGTCTTTATAGCTACATTACAATGTAGAATGATTGAGGTTATAGTGAAAGTTAGAAAATTCATTGTAACTATTTTCTCATATGCTTATTTGTTATACTTCGTTGAATTATTTAGCTTAATTTTTTTATTCTGAGTATCCTTACTTCACACAGCACGGAGTGAGTGATCAGATATTTAGTGAGAAGCTCTTCAGTACTGGATTTTCCTGTTCATTCAGTTACCTGTTCATACAATCTTACAGCACACATCTAATCCTGGATCTGCAGCAGAATTACCTTTTCATGCCTCACAGCTGTAGCATCTGAGCACTACAGAAATACTAATTTACCTGCACACCCTTCACATGGATGATGGAATACTATGCCCCTACCATTTCACAGAAGACAACTGAGGCACAGGGACATTAAATGTTTTCTCATTTTATTAAGGTTACCAATTTAAAACACACAATTTAGTTTTCCAAAGTACTTGAAAACATAGAATTTGATGTTGGAAACACAGCTCTTACTGGCTTTGGGTGAAGCAGTAATCACTTCTGAATATCAGAGCCCAAGATATCAAACTGAGACACATGTATTTGACCCCTGACTATAAATACTGTGGTTAAGTGTCTTGAAAAAACATTTTTGCACACTGGCAGAAGTTTCAAGGAAACAACAAAGTATGTGAACAACCTCATCATTGCCCCTTTTTTTTTGGTTTTCCATGCTATCTAAGGACATCATTTTAGGGCAGACTTTTAAAGCCACTTGACAATGCAGAGCTTTTCTTGTATTGATCCATATTTGGGTACATTTATAGGTCTTTGAATCTTCAGGCCTATTGCATGTTCTGCTGCCATTTGAGAAAAAAAATGGTTAATTGATAGTAACAATGGCTTTTCATTCTAATCAGGAACAGCACAAGAGGGGTTAAGATACCTACCGTCAGGGACCTTTTGATCACTGCTCCCAGAATGGTTTTCTTTTATCCTTCTGCCTCCAGTTCTTATGCCTTCTGTCCCCATGTTTGTCAGATTTCCTTATTTCCAGACCCTACATTTGTGCATTCCACTTCTCTCAAGGTTCTCACTGGTGCAACCTTTATATTTAATTTATTATACACCTGAGGGTGTTTCCCTGATGCTGTCCTAGGACTGATTCCTAGCTAAACTAGCAAACATGGCAGCTGGCACCAGCTTGCAAATTATATATTCATAAATAGTCTAAGTGTCCAGCCCAGTCTCACAGTTTCATTTGTATCTTGCATTAGTGTAAAATCTCTCCCTTCCATGGTGTTTTGCTGAATAGCGAACTGGAAAACCATAAATTAATGCATCATAATCTTCAATCTGTTTATTCTTGCAAAGCATTTAAAACTTCAAAGATTTCTTCCAGGATCTATTCTTAGCCAAAGAATTTTTTTCTTTTTTTCATCATATTTTTACTGCTAATTGGAACTTTCATTACACATGACTCAACGGTAATTTCTCTGAATTTTAATGAAGTGTTTGCCAGTGTAGTATAACAAAACAGCTCCACCGTCCCCTGCAGATTTTTCTAACCTCAGCTGTTACCACTATGAGATCCTCTTCAAATAAACTAACCTTTACCAAGAAGCCTTCCTTGGGGATGCAAGTTTCACTGGATGAGTAATGGAAGGTTCCCTCTGCATGTGATTGCATCAGAACAGCACATGCAAAGAGTTACAAGAGGCTGACAGCTCCTCAGCAGGCTACTGGAAAATGAGTTAGTAACTCCCCTGTGGGACAAGAAGTCCCCTAACCACAGCTTCTTCCAGGGTGAGGTAGCTTGGCCGTCAGCAGGCCTGGAGAAAGTGTTACACCACCAGATCCTAGCTCAGCTGGCAGCTGTTCTTTGAGGACAAGAGCCTCAGCAAAACTCCCAAGAGCTCTTGCAAGGTCAACAAACAGTATGTGTGATGGGAGACAGCTTAGCTAATAAATTGAATAAATAAAGGCACCAATGGGAGACAGCTTAGCTAATAAATTGAATAAATAAAGGCACCGCTGGAGTAGAGTTATGTTGCAGGCCTTGAAGGCTATTCTTTTATGGTGAATATCTGGCAAAGAATGCTGCTACTAAGTGACCTATGTTCTAATGACATAGTGTGTGTTTTCACAGTCATTTATGTATATGTAGTTTATAACTGTAGTAAGTAAATTGCTGAAATGCACTGGATGTACTGGTAGGTGCTGCCTGTTGGTTATAGGTGTAAAGTCAGCACATTTTTGAAAGCTGTGCCTATGCAGACAAAAATATGTAGCAGTTGGGATAACTATACAGTTTTCTGTGTTGATTTTAAGTGTTCAGAGTTCAGTGGTTTAATTGTAATGCCATCTTTCTCTCAAAATACGTTGCTGGTGTGCTGAGGCTAAATTTCAAATATAAGAATCAAACGTGCCTGTGTTTTATAATGCAAAATACTATAGATCACCTAACAGAAAAAAATCTGCAAGTGGTTCCCAATGTTTGCTGTGTTAGATAAAACCAGTACTCCTTGCAAATAGTTTGTCAGCTGAAGTAGATAAGTAGATGGTGTTCCACAGAAAAATCGTATGGTTTCACCACACAGGAAACCAGGTTGTCAGTCTGTATTAGCTCGAAGATCAAAAAACTACAGCAAGTAGCTAAACTTGGAAACCACTAATTAAATGAGAATAACAGGATACATTAATGCACTTCTTGCCACATGAGTTGATTATTTTGTACATTTTTGGCAACTAAAGAAAAACTATATTTCTTCCAGATTTAAGGTAATAGGATCCTAGGAGAAATAAGCATTCATCATCAGGCCTGTGGGAACAGACCTCAACTTTAACCCCAAAACGTATTAAAGGACTATTCTTTCTCTTTTTACAGAAACTAATTGTTTAAAATTTTTAAAATTCCATTTACATCACTTTACATGACCCCTTATCTTTTATATTCAGTCTGTTACTGGATTGTACATCTAATTTTTGTCTAATACATGGAAGCGAACAATTTATTGCTTCAGCATTAGATATAATTCATTATGTGGGGACCAAATATGACCATCTTGTTTTAATAAGTTTTGAAAAATTACCATCTTTACCTTCTAGTCCTCCCTCTGTTGTTTTTTGGGGGGGTTTTTTTGCTTTTCTTACCTATAAAAGCTGTCTTTGATGTAGTCTTTCTGGGTGCAAATGATATAAGAACATAATTATGAAGTACAGCTTCATACAAATTGCCTTAAAATACTTATACATGCAAATTATGAATGCTTTATACTTAAGTCCTCTTTCTGCAGTAGTTTCTTGGGAAGGCATTGGGTTACATGTAAAGTAATGGAGGTCCTTGATAATTCACCTATATAAATAATTTATGCAGAAGACAATATCCAAATAAACTAAGAACTGTTGTGTCCCACTGAAAGATAAAGTGAGAACTGGGGACCTGGTGGGTTTCTCTTTCGTGCCAGTCCCTCCACACATGATCTGGGGACCACAAGAGGCACAGCAGGGGATCTAGGCTTAGGTATAAAAAACAATAATCAGAGCTGCACTATGGCATTCTCTCCAGCCTTTTTTCCCCTTTGTTTGCATAGGCAACAATTGTATCCATTACCAAGGTCAGTGGTTTGGAGAAACCTGGAAAATAGCAGCTACCAGAAACCCACTAGAATAATATCTCCAGCAGGTGATAGATTAGTTGGAACAAATTGGAACCATTGCACTTCAGCAATCCTGGTTTCTTTCAAGCTGTTTTAAAAATGTCGTCATTTTAATACACAATATCAGCCCTGCGGAACAGTCCACAGCAGGTTAATTTGAATCATATGATGTATCACTGCCCTCAGCTGACATGAGCTCCGTTCCATGTGTGAAGCCATAATAAATCCATTCCCAACCGAGGCAAATTCCCTGTGAGAAGGTGAACTAATCCAGGCCTCACACTGGCATGTTAGCCCTCCATAATTGAAAGCAGGGCCACCTGTTCCCAGCACAGTTAGCCTATAGAGAGAAAATTAGCATTAGATCAGATACTTAATATATTGAAAAATCATTCATACTACTTGCAAGTTCAGCTGTGGGCTGCTTAGCATGACATCATATATAAACCTAGGAATGTGCCCACTTGATCCCAGTTTAACAGTTTTGTTAACCATGGTGTTTGTTAACTTTGAAAGGAGAATTTTTTGATTTAATGAGAGCTGACACGTGAGAAGAGGAACTAGCCAGGGTGCAGACTTTTCTAATTAACTCTGGGTCATTTGCAAAACTTTTGAGCTTTCTAGTAGGGTTTTTTTTTTTCCTTTGCTCTTTTACAAACAAGTTTTTAAAGCACTGACACTGTAGCCACGAAATTGTATTTATTTGATTAAGAGGGCAACGAGAAATATTCCAAACAGGTGTACCAGCCTCTTAAGTATTGCTTTGGATTTGACACATCTATTCTCTGTAACATCAGTGTAATAATGAGTAAAACCATCAAAGTACCTCTGTAAAAACAGTGTCTACAGCACTTACTTTAAATTTAGTTTCTTATATGCTTAAGTACAGAAAATTAAAACTGCACACTGGAGCCACATGGATAAGTTGGAAAATATTTTCTTACAATCTTTTTCAGTATATTGGCATTCTTCTAACACTTATTTCAAACACTTGCTCCATTTTCTGAAACCCTTTTTTTTCCCCGATGTGTGTCTTAATATAGATGTATTATTCAGCAGCTAAGCAGAAAATAGAGTTAGTATTTATGGATTCTTTTCTTTTCCACAAACGTGCTCCATGACCTGGAACAATTTATTTCGTCTCAGTGTATTGTGCTTCATCTTCCCTGACTCTGTTGAGAGAGTTAATGTTTCCTTTAGCCAGGGTTTTCCTTTCATGATAGTGCCTCCTGATGCCCCCATTATAGTTTTTGGCCCCACCACCCAGCCCTTGACACACTTCTGAGCTGTATTTGGTAGCCGCACAGTTGCTTAATTTCAGTCAGCATCTACTGAATAGCAGTAACCCTCCATTGTTTATTAATGGTATCTTCAGGCTTCTTGACCTACAACAATTTATCTTGGTTTACTTGAGACAGTTTTAAAATTTTAATAGAATTGCATCACTCTGAGCCTTGTCTGAGATCTCAAAGCTGGGCACTGGCTAGCTGGAGCTGTTAATGTCTGAGTGTCACCTTCGTGTAATGCCAGTGACACACTAGGTCATGGAGGAAGGTGGTGTTCCCGTGGGGGAGCACCTGGCACAGCCCAGGGTGATTAAGCTCCCTGAAGGCTCCAGTTTGCCATATTGCCCTTGGAGAGCTGCTTCTGTGGGGCTGCAGCACGCAGACAGCAGTAGGTAGAAATACAGAGCAATGACTACCAGTCTCTTCTAGAGTAACTGGCATCTGTCTCACAGAAGCAGAATGCAAGATGGACTGCAGATGGCCTCTGCAGGAGCCTTGTCTCAAATTTCTTCCTCATTTTGCCTTGATCCAAATTGGGAATGATGAATTAGAGGATAAAAACAATTCATTTGGATTCTTCTTGCTTTTCAATTTCTCTTAATTTGTGTCTCTTTTGATGCTTGACCAGACAATTGAGAACAGTACAACTGGTCTTTTCTTTACATGTCTCTTTCCTATTTTTATAAATTTAATTTTTGCAATTCAGCTATTACCCTTTTGCTGAAGGGCCACCCTGACTCCAAATCAAAATCAGAGCTCAAGATTACCTTTACCTTCCTCATATTTCCTCTGTTTAAAGTCCCTACATCAGGATGGGTGGCTGAGGGAGAAAGAATATCACTGTTGGTAAAATGTTTCATGCCATCGTCTGCTCCTCTCCTGTTTAGGACTAGGAAATTAAATAATCTTAAGAGTTATGGGTAAATAGTAGTTTTCAACAGAAGTAATGTATATTTTAGCAAGTTTAGTATTTTACAGCCTTCTTGGGGAAGAGGAGAGTGAGATCCATATCCGGCCTCAAGGAGAAAGATCTGGCCTTTTCTGTACTAGTTGTGAAAAGTAAAAGATCCACTGCTGAATGAGGATTATGAAAAATGAATCAATTCTTAGAAAATGGTGTATTTTTCTCTGTCACATTTCAACATTTCTCAGTCTTTGAAAAGATCCCAGTCTTATAAATGATAGAATTATTAAGGTTGGCAAAGACCTTCAAGATCATCAAGTCCAATCTTTGACCTAGCACTACCATGGCAACTAAACCATAGCACTAAGTGTGATGTCCAGTCATTTCTTGAATACTTCAAAGTATGGTGACTCTAAAACCTCTCTGGGCAGCCCATTCCAATGCCTGACCACTGTTCCAGTGAAAAAATTCTTCCCGAACTGGACTTTCCCTGGCGCAGTTTGAGGCCATTTCCTCTTGTCCTGTTGCATCGTAGAAGAGGCCACTCCCCACCTGGCTCCAATCTCCTTTCAGGAAGTTGCAGAGACCAATAAGGTCTCTCCTGAGCCTCCTTTTCTCCAGGCTAAACAACTCCAGCTCTCTCAGCTGCTTTTCGTAAAATTTACTCTCCAGACCCTTCTCCAGCTCCATTGCCCTTCTCTGGACACACTCCAGCACCTCAATGTCCTTTGTCACGTGAGGGGACCTGGACTGGCCAGAGCGCTTGAGATTGGCCTCACCAGTGCCCAGTGCAGGACAATCACTGCCCTGCTCCTGCTGGCCACACTATTGCTGACACAGGCCAGGATGCCACCGGCCTTCTTGGCCACCTGGGCACACACTGGCTCATGTTCAGCTCCTGTCAACCAGCACCCATGGGTCCTTTTCCAAGAAGCAGCTTTCCAGACACCTTTCCCAGCCTGTAGCACTCTAGTGGATTGTTGTACCACAAGTGCAGGACTCACATTTTGCCTTATTGGACCTCATAGAGTTGGCCCATTGATCCAGCCTGTCCATATTCAGCTTATGACTAATCTTCATGGCATTTACTTTCTGGTATTTAAGACTAAGAAAATACTATGGTAGTTTTTAAGTCATAGAAGTAGTCACATTGTGTACATTAACTTATGGCATATATTAGAATAAGTCCACTGAAGCTTCCAGCTCCAGTAAGAGCTGGAATTTATCTGGAGCAACATGCTAGGAGCTTTTGTTATTTTTATGTTGCTTATTCATCCTTAGCCCTCTGAATAAAAAGTCAGTTTGAGTAACATCATTATCCCAAGTTCACACATGAAAATTATATCTTCCCAGTACAAATTTGAATGTTATGGAGAACAAGGGTAAAACACTTATAACCCTGACATTTTTTATCTGAAGCTCTAAGTAATAAAATGACAAAGAAAGAAATTGTTTCAGACAGAAATTTCAGAATGCTGCTCATAGGTTTTCTTTTATAGTTGTTATGATTTAGTTCAAACAGACCATATTGAATCCATTGGGTTTTTTATAATAGATTTCAAAATACATAATAAATGTAAGTAATATGATGACTAATGGGTCAAGTGAAGTTGGAACTTTTAAAATGAGAAAATAGCTGGAAACGGTTTTCAGGAAACTATTCCAGTTGATTTTTGGTCCCCCACAAGGTGTACATTAACATAAAACTCAGTAGAATCGCCTCTGGGACCTGAATTCCCTCTCTGATTTCATTATTCCAAAGTGTTTCTTTTTCCTCCACTGTTAAGTCATCTCCTGGTGTGGTGGGAGCAGATAATAAGTGTAATTTATTTATATTTATCTAATCTCCTTTTAACTCACTAGTTATGTCATCATTCTGTTTCCTAGTTGCTGTTCAGAAAGTTGTGACAGCTAATTAGAAACTAATAATTGAAATACATGGATTTACTGGGTAATCTAAAGAGAAGTAGTGAAGAAATTGATGAAGAGAAAGAGCAGTTCAAATTCTTCCCTCAAATGCTATACTGTAATCAAAAATTGCTTTGATGCCATCTAGTTCAGTTTGCTTTAAGCATAACAGAAGTAACTTAGTTGATGCAATCTATTTGCAAGCACAGTAATTTCTTCACTTTCTTTTTGCTGGAAATAGGTAACATCTGGCAAAATAAGTTATTGCTAATACATCTTAAAACTAAAGAATGCATTGGGTTATAATTTTGGCAGCCAGACACTAGCAGGCAAAGGAGAAGCTGATAAAATTGAGGAGTTAAAGGTGACATGGTGCTACCTTTTGGTCTGTCTTGATTCTGATGTAATTTGGGGCAGTTCAAAGAGTTTGTTGAGTTACAGGAAGACTGTGTTTTCTTATGGGTATAGAATCTGCACAGTGTTAAGTGCTGTTCTTCCAGGGTGTTTAAAATAATCTAAAAAACCCTGTTACACTAGGATTTTGCACCCCAAAAATTTTGTTTAACTTGAATCTGTGTAAATCATAGATTTTAAAGCTCTTTTTAGCCCATTTTGATTGTCTGGTAAAGCTGTTGAATATCTATCTTAATCAACTCCTATGAATAGCACTTCATATTTCATCAGTTTTCATTGTTCTACCCATCACTTAAATATATTTTCCTTAGAAGGAATGTTTAAGTTTCTTTCACATTGCTAAGGATAAAGTATAAAAGAGGTCAAAGACTAAAGATTGCTCAATTGTAGGGGGTTTTTTCTCTTTTAGAATGTTTTACTTAAAATACCAAAGAATCTCTTTACATAATCTTTAACCAGTTGTAAAAATAACCTATATCATTATGAGATAGTTAAAATACTTGCTGTGAAGGTTCCTGAGTTACATTTTCTGAAATTATGCTTCTAGCTGCCACCACAATTCTGTCAGGGCTGATTTACTGGATGATAATAACTTCATACAAAACTTTGTCAAGTTATCAGTCATGACAAGATTTTTCTGTGTTACATGCACAGTTTCCAAACAGAAAATAGGGAAATCATTTGCATTTCTCTGGTGTCCTGGTGGCTCTTTTTTTATTGCCTTCTTTGATGAGCGGCCAAGAGCAGTGATAAAAGCACAGGCTCAGGTGCCAAGTATGTTCCACCACTGAGCTGCACAAGCGCCCTGTGTCTTCTCTGCAATGGCCAAAGGAAGCCCCAAAAAGAGCTTCTGCCTCTTTGTTCATCTCCTTTTCCATCTTTCACACACAGTTTGGATGTGTTAAGCTTTGGGTTAAGCCCTTGACACCTCTTGAGTCAATTAGGTCTAAGTGGTTTTGAGGTGTCAGGGAGGTTTGTTGGTCTTTTTCCTCTTCTGGGCTATATTACCATAGGAAAGTGATGACAATTAGATGTGTATTAGATAAAGCACTTAGATGTGAAATTTGCCACACCCAAGAATAAGAGTCCTCCTTTACTAACTTTTAAATGTAATTATTTAGCAGAAAGCAATAAATAACATCTATTCTATTTTACTCCTTTATTACTGCATTACTAAGGGAGAAATTTAAATTGGTAAGACAGTTGTTTGGTTGGTTTTTTTAACATTTCATTTCAAAAATACTCCTTTTCATCTGAGTATTGTAAATAAATTAATATCCTAATGTCACATCTCTACTTTCTTCCTAACTCCTTTCTCTATTCAAGGGAAGGAGAAGCCCAGTGATGTCTGCATAAAAAGCAGGCAAATCTTGGGGTATTCCAAGTGCCAAGAGTGTGGGAAGTTTTTCCAAAGTATTATAATATTTTTTCTTCCCATGGTTTTAATCAAAATGTCAGTACATAAGGATTTTGAAAAATCTTCAAAGTTGATCTTGTGTGGTTTTGGATGCCTGAAAATCTTCACAGGACCACTGAGGTTGGAAAAGACCTCTGAGATCATTGAGTCCAACCTTTGATCAGCACCACGTCAACGGGACCCTGGCATTTAGTGCCATGTCCAGTTGCTTCTTGAACACTTCCAGGGATGGTGACTCCATCGCCTTCCTGGGCAGCCAATTCCAGTGTTTAACAATCCTTTCCAATCCTGTTTTCTTCTAATGCCCAGCTTCCTAGCTTTGGTATTTGCCTTCCTGCCAGGTCCACACATTAGCTAGCGTTTTGCTGATTCCTAGTTTCGTGTGGAAGACTTTCAGTGCAAGAGAAAGCATTCTCAGAAAACCATTGAAATTGAAATAAATAATAATTGAAATTCTAAGTTAAAAATAGCTTTTTAGTTTTAAATTTCTGTTAGCTGTAGCTTGTGGAATAGCGCAGACATTTTTCTAAGATTGTTTTGGTGTTTTTAGTTCAGCTATGACAGATCTTACGCAGCTATTGATAAATTTCAGTTATCTTTGTAGAAAATGTGCCTGATATTTCTGGGGGGAGGGGATCAGAAAAGTACTTTGTCACATGCGTGTGAGTCTCTGAAGTCAGTATAAACCTGTGCTTAAAAGCAGCTCTGAAACTCTACCCCTACAGCCCATTACCATTGATGTAAAAAATTACCTAAAGAATGGGAGAATCTAGCCCACTAGTTTGCATCAATGTTAAGAGTAAGATGTGATCCTGGACAACTTGAAACTAGTTTTGATGAAATATTCATTAATCTGTGTAAAACCTTCAATAGTGTTTCCTGTATATATTTACAATGAAACTCAAAACTAGGTAGTGCTGTTTGAACATTTAATCTAGTTTAGATATATGCACAGAATTTTAATCACTTTTGGTTCATGGGGTTGGGGTGGTGGCAGTCAAAGAGCAAAGGGAAAAGCACTTTTCCTCCTAACCATGACAGCTGTCTCATTACTGGTCAAAAACTGAATTTTAAATGAAAAACCCCAAAAACTAAGTTAAAAGCTGGGCTTCTGTAAGGAATTGTTACGTACTGATACTGCAACATAGAAATAAGTTTCAGCCTTCATAAAATCCTGTTTCCTATCTGTGAAATAATTTTAGCAATTCCTATGTCTCAGCTACCAAAGTATCACTATTAGCATGTTTATATTAATTGTGATTCCTAAAAATCCTGTGAGCCTTTTAGTAGTCTGAGAAACACCAAAATCCTTTTTGGTGAGGAGACAAAAAACATTTTAAAAATAATAATGATTTTTTTTTTAATTTTAAAACTACATTATTCCAATCTCCCTGGAAAATGAAGAAATCTAAACATACCTCAGTTTTTGTATTTGCTTTTTATTTCACATTTCATCTTGAAAATGCATTGAAGACTGTTGCATATGAGCTGTGTAGGAAACAACACAACACACATGTTATTCACTCATTTAAATGTGTTGAAAATGTTCACTGTTGGCTTTGGAGTTTAGTCAAGTAGTTCTTCTGGATATAAAACTCAAGAGAATGTGAAGTATATTTTTATTCTGACACAAAAGAACTAATGTATCTACCCTCCTACACACTCAAATAAAGTGTGTGTCTTTCAGATAGCTGTCGTGATCCCTGGGAAGAAATGAGATAAAATCCACATTATGCCATGTTTCCTCCTTTAAAACTGTATATAGTGATGGTTGCTTATAGTATTTTTTATTATATTTTAATTCAGATTTGTTGCTAAAAATATTGTTTTGTTATGTTTTAACATTGATTCAGGCCTTGTAATGAAACATGGTGGGGATATGATGGAAAAACTATTTGCACTCAATACCTAATATTTGCACATAGCTTGAATAATTGCACTATAGCTTATCACATTTCATTCTCCAATTCTCCCCTACAGCTGACATAAATGTGGACATATCAAAACCTTTGAAAGCAAATCTCAGTTTTGCCAGACTTGACCAAATAAATCAGTTCTTGAAGAAAATCATAACCACAAATGAAGATGTGCCCAGGAAGGAGGCTGCTCCATCAGCTGGTGTTATTCCAGATGAGGATGTCACTTTGCTATCCAGACACCCCAGTACGAAGGACTTCCTATCTGCAGTGCACACCAACACTGTGCAAAAGGCTTCAGTGCAAGAAAACTTGTGGCAAGCCCTTTCCTGCTTCCAGAAAATTTCCATTCACACCGTTCAGATGGTTGTTTTGATGGAAACCATCCCACACCCCAGTAAACCTTGTTTGTTAGTCTCTTTCTCGAGCCTCAGTGGGAGCCTGAATATTAAAAGTGGACATAAAACTGCAGGTAAGAGGGGTTTTTTTGTTGAAGTTGGAAGAGCTACCGCTTTGTGTAAATGGTGGTCTAGTGACCGTTTCAAAGTGTGGGGCATTGCAGGGAACTGCTCCAGCCAATATCATAAATCTACAACAGAAAATAGCAAATCCCTGATAGACACTATTACCTGAGTTTTCCTTTCTGTGAGGGAGCACCCAAGAATGATTAATTCTGTAGTTAATATCCCCTAGCTTGTAATTACTAATTTATTGATGGAATTGTGGCTGAAATAGTGGTTATGAGAACCACTCCTCTAGTATTCCGATAATTTAGCACATAATTCAAAGGGCAGAATTTTGACAGTTTTCACTATGTAACTAGATTTTCTTGTTAGGACCTTTGTTTCTGCCTTTAAAAAACATAAAAATAATTGTTCAGAGCCCTGACAGGTGCTACTATGTAAATATTGGGTCATGCTGTTATTCTCCTCCAGATTTATGAAGTTTTCAATTTTTACATGTTTGCTCTGCACACCTGAGAGTCTCACAGGGAAACCAGGCACTCTGGCCTCATTACTGAAGCACTGCAAGGGAACTTTACACTTCGAGTACAATTAACCAGATACCAGAGACTCATTTAAAATGGAGATATTTTGAGTGTCACTGTAAATTGTTTTATTAGTATTTCAGTGAAATTAGTAAGATGGTATATTTCCATGCTGTGGAGATGAGCCAGATGTAGGTAGTTGGAAGAGTAGCTTGTGAGGTAAAACGATCTCTAGCTGAGGGGAACAAGCTGTTGGCCAGTTGAGTTAGTGATTTATTTCTTTTTCATCAGAAATATTTTTCCTCAGGCCAGCAAGTTTCAGTTCTTCGTTATTGTTTTAAAAGTTTAAAATGAAAATTTAAGGTTCATAGGACATGAAAACCTGTGAAAGTGCCAGGGCCTGAAACTTTTGATTTATCCCTTAATAAACAGCAGTGCAGGCAGGAACAGTGCCTGTGTTCCCACGCTTTTCCATTCGGATCCCAACTCTAGCACAGAAGGCACTGCAAATGAGTAAAAGCCTTTATAATGTGCTTTAAACAGTTTTAGTTTTGTTTCTGTGTAATAATCCTCTTCCTTCCATCAGTTCCCCTGTATCGTTTATGCATTATCTGTCCTGTGGTACGTAATGGTGTCCACATCATGCTTCCACACATCAAAGCCGGGCTGCTCCGTCACTGTTCGATAAAGCAATTTGGCAAACTCACACTGCATTTCACTTACCCTGGAGGTTTTCATCCTCCCAGAAGGAGGACATACTTTGCCTTGCATGTTAAGCCTCAGAAACATTTTCGGCTATGAAGTTCTGTTTCTTAATTCTGGCAGTCCAAGAAAATCAATCTTTATTTTACGTGTTATAAGCCGTACATGAATCTTCAGTATGGTCATAGTCTGGCAGGCGCTGTGAAGTGGAGCAGTAGTGATGTCAAATCTAATGAAAATGACATTATTTATTCTAAATAAAGAACTTCTATAACCAGGCAATTATAGACATTAATAAACACTTTTCACTTTTTTTCCCAGGTAAAAATGCTTTATCTCTACTTTATTTTAAAAAAAAATCTGCATAAGGTTTTGCATATTGTTGTGATGGTGCAGTAAATTAGGTTTTAATTAGAGCAAAAGACACACTTCCACCAAACTTACTGAAATTGTCAAAAAATCTTTTAAGAAATTGCTTGGATTTATTTTTTTGCAATTGTTAATCTGAATTTAAAGTGCTGATAGTAACCAAAGTGGAAATTACAACTTCGGGAGAGAAGATAAAATACTCGGTGTGGGGGAAGTGGTATTACAATCTTATGTTAAAAAATCCTTTAGAAGAATACCACAGTTGCTAACTAGATTTATTATTACAAAGAAATTATGCAAGCTAATTCAAGTTTTAAAACTTTGTAGCTGTGTCTTAAGAGGAAGGAACATTTAAATATCTCAGTTCTTCACTACTGTTCTTTTTATAAAAGGTTTTATAGATACACCTTTTGAGCTGAACAGGGTTAATGTCAGGGTTTTTTTAAAGAATGAAACTAATACATGAATACTTCACTGTGTCTTTGATTTTACAGTCAAATAACTATTGTGACCATCTGCAGCAGCTGCATTTTACGAATTATTTGCTGAACCGAGCTAAGCGCAATGACAAAAGTAGTCATCTCAGATGTACTGTTAAAACAGAGGAAGAAAAAGGAGCATTGCTTGCCTTTTGTACAGTATGGCCATCTGCTGTACAGATGTTATTATATAGAATGACTTCAGATACAATAATTGTAGAAAATTTTCATTAAAACCTCAACAATTTGCACTTGTTTACTTGAATCTGCATAACTCCCCAGTGAGACAACACAATACGCTTGGGGTTTCTTTGGTTCTCACTAGCTTACTCTTTGATCCTTTTTGATGTGCTGACTTTAATAAACATAGTTAGAAACACTGTTCAAAAACATCATGGAAAAAACTACAAAGGAACAATTACAGCAGTAGAAACTACTCTAATCCCTTACTTACGCAAGCTATTTTTAGTGAAATATGGGGTTTTTACACGTTTTATGTGGCAGTGTTTTATAAACAATGTAAATGACCCCTTTTCCAGATGAATTCTAATGCAGGAGATGAAGTTGTTTTGAAAGGAATTCTATTTGCTAGGAATTACTGAGCAAAAAAAAAAAATCACAAGAATATATATTGTCGGCATTTTTCCTCCCTTATGGGGGAAAATAAAAGTGCATGACCTTGTGTATTGCTTTCATTTCTTTTCAGCTGAAATTAAGAAGAAAGCTTGCTATTCAACTTCTTTTTTTTTTAATTATCAATTTTCCCTCTAGACTTTACTGGTTTAATCACGGAATCTTAAAGGCATTCTGGTTTCATTTTTCTTCTTAATTTCTTACAAAACTAAAAAGCTTTAGCTTCTGAAAAACAGAGGGGCTAATTAGTTGTGAGTGATTTCACTTCTAACGAAATAAATTATAAGTGTTGAACACTCACATTGCAGTTGGATCAAACTAAAACACCTCTATTTCTCTATATATCCTGCTGCGCCGTTGTACGACCCCAAACTTCTAGTGTGTCAAGGGACTTCATTTTTTGGACATTTTTCAGGTTTTAGTACAACAGTTACTTATAACAACATGGTTACTATTTCTGTTAGAATACTTATGTTCCCCTCTGTACTCATGGTTAAATACTCAGTATTTTGGTTTTAGTAAAGCAATACTGTTGTAGACTCCGTTGCAGTGTACTGGCACAAAAAGAAAAAATAATAAAGCAAAACAAAATCCCTTAAAAAATACTTTAAAAAGAGGTTACCATCATAGTTTTCCTGATGCCCTTAAGGGTAGGACTTTGTCATATTGATGTTCAATAAAACAATTATATCTGGTAATTTTATTTTTTGTGGCTTGGAGTTACAAGTTAAAACTTGTACCTATTTTTTAAATACTGAACACTTAGTTTGGAAGCTTGTTTGTACTGTTGATGAAAACCCCAACTGCAAGAGCTATTTTAGACCTGGTTCAGTGATTTTTGTCCTCTGAAGTACGTGGCACCTTCTACAAATGCTTAGAGCTCGAGTCCCATGTACCCAGTCAGATCTGAGATGCTTGAGGTGTGTGACTCACTCCTTAACTGTCAAGGGCATTAGAATTGTAATAGGTTTTAGGAAGAAATACTAGAAAACAGAACGTAATTCTAAACACATGGCTTTCTGTTAGTTTAGGTTTGTAGTTGAAATTAGCACTATCTACCTGCCAAAAGAGCAGATAAATTAAGAGAAGTTGAGGACCATTCTTTCCCCAAAGTGAAAGACAGCAAGAAGCCTGTAGCCTCTCAGTGGAGCCTTATTTTACTCCGGCTGGGCACGGGAGGGAAGTCGTGCTGCTCAGTGTCTGAACTGAGAGAGTTACAGACATAAAATATTCCAAAGATCATACACAGAATTCCCCAGCCCTTTCTCCCATTTGTAGAGATGATTACTTTAGCATATAAATAAGGAGGGAAAAAATAAACACTAGTTGAGCTTATGATAATTGCAAGTATTTTTACTAAACCTGAAAATAATTACATACTTGAGATACTTTACAGACCTTTTAGAAATTGAATGCAGATATGGATTGGTATAGCACAAAGACCAAACTTCATTTTCGGAGTTAAGTAACTCCCTCGAGAAAACTCTGCTAAGGCGTTGTCATAGCCTTTGGATGCTGCAGATATGCAAGTTAGCCCATGGGGAAATAAAACTTTAAATTAGATATGACTACCTAAAATAATATGCAGCAGTAACAAGCCATTTACAACACCCAGAAGGCGTTTGTTACTTTTAGAAAGAAATATAAACTCTTTCCAACACTTGAACAATAGGAAATTAATTCTCTGTCAGTAAAAGCCAGAGGACAAACTAAATATTTAAATGGCCACTGAGGACTGAGGTGGAAGTGCAGCTTGTAGACAGCTATACAAAGCACTAACAAACCTTAATGAATATTGGGTGTGGGCATCAGGGTCCTGTCAGATTTGACACAGTGTCCCAAGTAGCTTAAACCCAACACTCAGGGAAAGGTGGAGACCTCATCAGGTCTCCAACATCTGGGATTTTATTTGTCATTTTGGCATATCCTGCAAGCGCAAAAGAAAGAGTAAAAGGGGATTATCCTGACAATGAAATGAGTTACTGAATCTTGTGATAATGAAAAGCAGAAGAATTCTAATTCCTTTCTATAGTCCCTGAGGTGGAGGTGCGTTTATAGTTCTGCAGGAGTATAATGTAGGAGGGAAGAACAGATGGCCTAAAATCCATGAAACAAGACACCATCTAATCCCAGGACTGAGTACCACTATTAATCCTGGTCAGATTCCCTACTGATACTTTGTAATGGGGTTCAGAATTGCTACTGATGAACTAGCACCTTCACAGACTAAAAAAAATGAATAAGAAGTTCCTTGTAAGTTTTTTGTTCAAGACAGTGTGCACTAATTTTGTAGAACTGCATTTGCTATCTGAGTAACTCAGCTTTAAAAGTAATTCAGATTAAGTTTGATTCAGAAGAAATATGTTTGGGTTTTTAATCTCTTCAGCTTTTATTGTGAAATTAATTACATATTTTTTGAGACTGGAATTTCTTTTGATAGTGGGATCCCAGTCCTGTATGTGGCAATAGTAAGTGATACAGTATTTACATGGAAATCAATTTAATAGACTGTTTAAATTCATGAGAAGATTGATACTACAGTGAAAGCTGGATGCTTTCTTTATACATTTTATGCTTTCTGAGATGTTCTTCATTCAATCTTCATTTTTCAGTGTGAGGAATAGAACACAGAGGTTAGACATTATTTCCAGTCTTAGGGACCAGTTCCTTAAGCTGTTTAAATTATTGATATACTGACATGTTTCTTCTTTTTCTATGCCAAGAATATTTTTATGGGCTGGAATCACCAGCTTGCTGCCCAGACAAAAGGTGCAATTTCATAGGAAATTCAGGGTATTGTAGCCACACATTTCCACACGCTGCCTTGTGCTAGCTCAGTTACTCAGGTAGCTGATCATTGTGTTGAGTCAGGGCACTCTTTTCTCTGAAAACTGACCTAGTAATAAAGAAATGTTTGCAACAAGATTGACTCCTTCAGCTGGCTCACTGGACAGGTAGACCTTAATGACCGTGCTGGCACAAACGAGAATACAAAGGAGGAAGGATTGAAGGGAGAAGACTGGAATAAACCTGGACCTGGACTGTCTTTGATGCTTAGGAGCCACACCCCAAGAGTGCAGGGAAACCTGTTTGGTTTGTGTGGCCTGGGTGTATCTTGTCAAGCCTTGAACTCCCACAGGCATAATTGACTGGGTTATAGAGGCCCAAATAGAGTTCAGCTGCTGCCAAGGACTATCTTCAGGATGGTTTATTTATAAAGAAAAGTTACCCTCTAGTTCATGGATGATTTAGTTTACTAAAGCAGTTAAAATTTACTGAATCATGTATAGAGCCAGAGGAGCAAGACATCAAAGCTGTAACTCTAACTCAACTTTGTGGTGATTATATTGGGATACATTTTGAGTGGCATCCACTATTTTGTAATTCTTCATTTGCTGGGCAACCATTCAGTGTCTGATTTTTCAGTTGTGCTAAGTATCTACAACTTTAAAAATCAGTGACTTTTGTAGGTACCAGCTATCTCCTGAAAATAAGCCAAAGTTTTCAACCAGCCACCTAAAATTAAGATGTGAAAATGCACAGATCTTTTTCTAAATTGAAGAACATCCCCATGTCCATTTGTAGAGGTGAAACCTGGTGGTATCTAAAAAGAAAATGTTTATTTAAAAAGAACCAAGTACTACTCATATCAATATAGCACTCACTTTTGGAAGCTGGACTCACAGATGCAAAATGAATACTATTTTTGTTGGTTTATATTGTGTATTTTTCTCCACCTAGCTGGAATAACATAAGGCAATATGGAGCTTTACAAATATATTCTAAATCATTGTACTCCAAAGACAGCCTTGACCAAAAATTAAAATCCCTTTGGATCTAAACTTTAATATGCCCTCTGTGATCAGGCATCACAAAATCCAAAATTACTAAATCACCAAGTGAATTGAGATTTTTCAGTTATTTAGTATGCAGTAGTGTAATTAACATGATGTACCTGCCCAGTTATTCTTTAAGGGAGATGAGCTCATTTCAAATAGATAACCATCTTTGACTTCTATTCTGATTCATCACTGACCTGAACTCCATTTGAACCTTGTTAGACACAAAACAAGCAGGATTCCTGGCCTGAGCTATAAAATATAATTAAGCCCTTTTGAAATGATGTGTAAAAGAACATAGCTTTACCCCTACTATAACTACTACCACCACCACAACCAATAAAGTTAAATCAACCACTGCCTGTAATGGATTAAAATAATAAATGTTCCTGGATTTTAGTGTTTGAAGTACTTGAAGAAAACAGGCTTCCAGCAGCCAGTACCACTGAATGCATGGGGACATTTATTAGTGATGAATTCAAGGGTTTGGCCTGTTTAAGATCATTACTTTCTGTTTACCGTGTGTTACACATCTCATGTTTTTACACAGCCCATATGTGTCCCAATGTAATGCTGAAAAGCTCGCTTTCACTAAAGAATAGCTAATTGGTAACATGTAGGTATTGTTCTCATGGGGAGAATGAACCATCACAAGATGCAGCTCGATACTAATGAGAAATCCAGTGCGGTCAGTGGATTGTTAACTAAATCTCTCCTGGAAAATTGTTCTTAAAATTGTTCTTTACTATGCCTCACCATTTGTTTGCTACTGCTGTTGCCAGACTTTAGTAAATTGGCTGGCTCTTAAATTAACTGCAGTGTTTCCCTGTAATTATTTTCACAGCTTTGTTACCGTTTCTTCTCAGAAGATGGTTTCTCAAGGATACTTGTCAACAGAGCATTGTAACTAGTATAACTACTCAGTTTGTGATGTATCTACAATTTTCATAAGAGGAAAGAATTGTGTAGATAGTTGTACCAATATATTAGACATAATGGCATGTTCACATTTTAATAGCTCTCTTAATATCACTGACAATCTGAAAGTAGCTACTGAAGTTACAAATGTGAAGAGTGAATGTTCAGAACCAAATATCAAAGATTATCACTTTAGTAGAAGGTAGTAAGGAAAACCACTTGCTAATTGATCTTCAGCAGCAAGATTTTATCTCTGCCCCCCTGGGAGAGCCTGGACTTCTTCCTTCAGAGAGTGCCATGATCCCTTGGGTGGGAATACATTCGACAGGCTGCTGCTGGTGGCGAGACCACATTGCTCACATGCCTCTGAACCAGCATGTCTGGATCTGTGTGCTCTGGGACACACTCTTGCTTCTGAGCTGCCCCAAACTCAGACAAGCAATTTTCTTCACAGTGCTATTGTTTGTAGCAAAGCAACTGGCTTTTCAAAAGAGAGCTAAGTGCCAGTTCAGTGCCATTTGCTACCTTTGTTAAAATAAATGTGTTTTCATTTTCTTAATTCTCTTGTCCCCTATTGAAGTTTGCCAATTAATATCATGCTCTGTGTTGCATTAGGTGATAGTGCAGTGAACCAAACAGCATTTGCACCTAAGGAAGAGCAAATGCACAGGGAATAATAGAAGAAAAAAGCTCCTTCTATATTTCTACTCATTTCATTTGGAGTTGATTCAAGTATCAGCACTGAAATGTTTTTGAAGAGATTGTCTTTCCCTCTGATAACCAGTAAAAACAGAGCTCTTTCTTAATACCTGTAGTGCTTAAACCCTAAGTGATTGTTACTGTAAGGCAAGGATTATTTTTATATATTTGCTGCATCTATTAAAATAGGCCAGCTCTTTCTTTTTTCTATTCATACAAATGGATTTATGCACACACAGCAGTTTAACAAGGATGAAGCCTCCTATTATTGACAAATGCTAATGCAACTCTACTATAATTATATATAAACCCTAATCTAACTCTTTGTAAAACTGTGTAAGGGTATTCAGATTCTATGAGATGCCCTTGTAAATCTTAGCATAAATCAAATATGTACTTGCTAAAAAAAGATGTTAGAATATCAAAGTAAATGTCTTTAGGTAGAATTTTTTCTTTGTTCTATTGTAATGATCTCCACCTTTAATTTTGGAGCATGGTAATTTCTTGAATGTGACAAGCTAGCTATTTTTAAACCCTCCTACATTATTTCCAGCCATATAAAAATACCTGGATATTCCTTTTGAGCAAATGTCATCATAAAGCTAATCCTTCCAATAGCACACAGAAGCCTGGTCTAAGTTCTCTTTTGCTCCCTTAGTGTAGATGTGTTTTGTGGTGCTCTTGTGTTTCTGGCTGGAGTCTGATAGGGGAGGGCTGGCAGCATTTTTTAAACACTGTCCAAAGCAAGTGCTTCATATTTATTAGTCTCTTGGAGGAGTATTTTAAAAGTCATGAAACTATTTGTTCCTAAAAGTAAATTATTGCACGTACTGAAAAGTGCATTGGTGTTCATGAGCCATAATCCAAACAGCACAAGTTAACTTCTACATGTCACAGCAATCATTTATGAAGATATATTGCTTCTTTGTGCTGCCATCTCAAGTTGACTTCAAATGGAGACTTTGATTTAATCTATTTCAATGGAAGGTAGACTTCTACAGTAGAGATTTGTGAGAGATACATTGAAGAACTGACTGAAAATAGTGTGTGGGAGGGCATAAACAAGGGAAAATTATTTTGCATCTTTACTTTTCTGAGGAGATTGCTTTAGTCAGGGAAAGCAATTCACTGACTGAACATACACTTTTAGGACTTCCACAGAAATAGTACTGAAACTTCTCTCAAACACAGAAATCTCTTTACTTACTATTCCTTTTTAAGGTTTGCGCATACTTGTTCTTCATTTGTTTTCTTTAAGCTTCCTCAAAACATCACTTCATGCAAGTTTGTGTAAATGCTTTCTGTGTTGCATTTTTTTAACAGTGAACAGTGGTTTTTGTATACTGAATCACTTCATCCCTGAAAGGACATGTAGATGCAACTGCTAGAAGGGACGAGGGTGTAATTCTTGTCTACACAAGAGCAATCTGGGTCACAGCAAGAAAAATAAAAATCTCTTACTGAGTTCTTGAGCTTTTCCTGGTATTTGTAGGACACAATCCATGGATGTGTCTTGTAATATTTCATGTATTGAAAACTAACCAAACACTTCCTTATTCTTAATTGTTTCTTCATTTCTCATTGTTTGCTTAGCATTTGAGAAAGGCACTGGTGATTTTGAACCAGCAGTCTTATGTGCTGAATGCTCAGTTCTGCTTCTAAGCTGCTGGATATTGCGTTTTCTTTGTACTTTGTGTAGCTGAGATGACAACACAAAGAGTCTGCAAAGCATAATCCTTCCAAGTGTAATCCCAGTGAAAGAAAACATAAATAAAACCACTTGTATTCTGGCATTCCTTTCCCCCTTTTGTTATTTCTGCAACTTGGCACATATTCCAATAGAACTATAGGAAGAACATTTCTCTATATTGAAGAATTGTGCAATAGTTACCAAGAATTTATTCTCTTTAAAATCAAAATTCCATATAGGCTATGAAAAAAAAAAGAATTTCCAAGTATTTTAGTGCCTCTTAAAATAACTAGCCATAGCAGGGTGTTGGTGTGTGTTGATGCTAGTTTTCTTGATTTTCACTGAAATTCAGTGTCAAAAACCACCTTGAACAGATCTGTCCCATAAGCCTGTTACCCATGAGAGCAGATGCAGGATTTCAGAAGCCAGCCTGAATTAAAAAAAACCCCAAAGCAAGGACTCCTCGCCCAGTCCTGTTGATTGGCATGGGACAATGGTGTGTTTGAGCCTCTGATCATTCTTACTAAACTCCAGCTGCTCAAGGGAGAATTGGTTTAGGTTTGTGGTTCTTTCTCAGGTTGGAACACAACTCAACACCATTATTACTATGAGCACTGTCGGACCACCTTCCTAGTGTTTGCTGGTTTAAAAAAAAAAATGCAATGTATTTCCTTCTATTACAAAAAATTAGTGCTTAGTATTATGAAACTGCAAGCCCCAGGATGCAGACACACTTCTTCCCTGGATACTAGGAGAGATTCACAGAAGTTTTACTGCATGGATTCCAAACAGTGAATTGTGTTTTGGGGGGATTTTTCTACCAGCAAAGTTCTAAAAATATAAAATGAAACTTGAAACACCTGTGTGTAAGCCTTAAGTGTTTTTTTAAAAAACTTTTGCTTTTTTTAAATGTCTAGTTTCATTAGAAAAATAAACTGTGTGCATTATAAAGTAGGGTGACATCCAACATTCAGGGTGTTGAGTCCAAGTATTAGCACCAAAGGAGAGAAAAGTTAAACCAGCCTCAGATGTAGTACTTTCCATGTAAATATACAAAAGAAATAGAGATATTAGGTATGGTTTATTTTATTAAACAGTGATTTGAAGTAAGTTATATTCACAAGAGCTGGGATATTTCTAGATGATGTTTCTATCCTCAAAAGGTTTATGTCTATAATGAGAGTATGTAAGTTCTGTCATAAATGTAATCTGCCATTATCATTTTTAGGTTTTATGAAGCAATGTAAAGTTCAAAAGGTTAGGATATGAAAACTTTAAACTCTTTTCTCAGGAAATGTGCATTATATATTTTGAGATAAGCATTTGTTTTGAATTATTTGAATTCAAGAAGTACCCTTTTTCTGCTGCTAAGTACTCCTAAGTCTAGCAAGATGCTGTGTTATAGTAATTAACCTGGACAAAAGCAGAAGAGAATCGTTCAAAATCACTATTTCCTATCAGTTTGAAATATAATCAAGTGAAGCAGATGTTCTTGTTCTTAATAGACTTTTTTGAAAAAAAATTCCTAGTTTAATGAAAAATGTCTCTTCTCATAAACCTTAAAATACTCAAAATGCAAAAAGTCATGCTTTGGCAAATGGTTCTTTGTTAGGAATGTGGATGAGACATACCTGCTCTGTAACCGCAACATGGTGTAAAGCCTGGTTGATAGTGTGGGAAGAGCAAGCTAAGTAAAAAAACAGGTAATTTTTTAAAAATTACAGATCTTGTTGCCCAGCTGTGATACCCTTGCTTGGAGAGGAAAGTGATTGTCCACACAAGTATTTCCGTGAAAGTCAATGGGACTACTTGTGTGAGTAATGGCTTGAGGACAGGGATCCCCAGGCTCATGGTAAAGTGAATTTAGGAAATAAGTACAAAAATGTTGGGAGAATAGCTGCCAGTGGGATTAAATTTCTCTCTTTCCTTTTAGGAATCCATGGATCGTCTTTAGTCCTTGACATAAAAGATTTCTTACTTAAAACAAGTCTCAAAGAAAGAGCCAAATCTCTGGTAGGCCCTTTTTGCTGCTCTGTTAACGTGGAAGCCAAGTGGTGTAAGCACAGTGGTGATCCTGGCCCAGAGCAATCAATTCCAAAAATCTACATTGATTTGAGAGGAGGACTGCTGCAGGTCTGTATAAGAAGCTTATGGTTGTGCTGTTGAGCTGAACTGGCTTTGGATGATTGAGTTTTCATAAATAAATTGCATGAAAGCTTTTGAATCCTACAGCTGGTCACTAGGTTGGGGATTTTTGCATGTTTGATTTGAGTGGTTTTTATTTTACCTTATAAAATAAGTATCTACTCTTTCATGTAAACTGTTGATTGAAAAATTGTGTACACTGTTTTGGGTTTGATTTTTTTTTTAATACTGCTTAAGCCCTGTATTTTAGCTGTATATGTGTGTTCCTTAAAACTATTGGAACCAATTACTAGCACTTAATATCTAGGGTCCTGTTCTGATGGGTGTGTGTTTGTCTGTCCATTATCTATGTGTCTGTAATGCCTAGGGGTAGCCTTAAGAAGTACATATCCTTTCTTTTTAAACTTACACGAGTTTCTCCAGGTAGTAATTGCAAATTGTTGTTTGTAGCAATTAATACTCAATTTTCCGTGCTATCCTCACCTTTTTGGAAGTGCCCACAACTTGAAATTAGTCCAGGAAGCATGGGAGTTATTGAAATGAAAAATACATTCTGTGGGGCTTAAACAAGTGGGCTTTAGGATATGTCTTGTTTTAATTATGTTTATTATAGTATCTATACACACCAAATGTTTTAAAATAAATATATAAATCAAGTATATAAAACACAAAAAGGAAATTTTGATATCTAATTATGTCATTAAGTTTTTCCTCAGAATTGGCATTAGAAAGTCTTAGAACCGTAGCACTGAAAATAGGGTTAATCAGATAATACAAATTTTTAAAAATATATATATTATTGAATAAAGTCAGTTTGTTTCTTTGCTCCTTTTTTTATTTGCTTTTCACAGGTACTTGGCTGACTACTTCTATGTGTTGGTAATAAAATGCTTTTTTTTTCCCAAAATTTTGAGTTTTGAAAAGTACCAAAAAAAAAAAACTATACATCTCAGAAAGCCATTTATTATTAGAGTATAATTAGGGACAATNGAGTTTTGAAAAGTACCAAAAAAAAAAAAATCTATAAATCTCAGAAAGCCATTTATTATTAAAGTATAATTAGGGACAATGAGCTTTTGCAGAAGATAATTGTTTGGTCTGGCAAAATAGATTTGAGAATGATGACAAAATCATTATCAGTTCTATTTCAAATTAACTTATTTATGGCTAATGATTTTACCAGCTCTAAACCTCATCTATCCTCATCTATCACTAATTAATTTGTATTGTAGCAGAACTTTGATAGGTTGTGTAAAATCGGTGCTCCACCTCTGAATATTGTAGTAGGAGTTCCATGCCCTGGAGTTCCCAGCTGCCTACAAATGGAATGAATAAAAGTGTGGGGGGAAAAATGTTCATCCCTCCTCTATCAGTGGGGAACTGGGGCTTCTGAGATTGCCTTAAGGTGACAGAGAGCTCCTTTGAGGTGATGCTGGAGTAGGTGTGAGACCTTGAGACCAGAGGTCCTCTAGAAACGATAGTGGAGATGCCCTAAATTCAGGGCATGACCTGCCTAGCCTGGGAATGTTTAGCTCAGGACTGGCTGTGGCTGTGTTTCAACAGGGTCTTGCTGTATTCTGTGGGTTTACTTGTAGATGCAGGGCAAGAAAAATCCTGCCTTCTTGGTGCTGTACCACTCTGCAGTTAGGCATCTTTTGGGGGTTTTTTTTCACATTTGAGAATTGGTATTCCCCCATTGGAAAATTTGCACTACTCCTTATGTGCTCACCTGACTTGTTTACTTTAACTCACACCCTTACCATGGGCTTTGACATTACTGTCTGGGGATTTTGATTTCATCCCACACTAGTTCCAAGTCTAATTCCTGCATTAATTGCTTGTTGCTTCCTTGTCTTCTATATGCTTCAAGGCCTGCTTCTGCACATGAAGTCTAAAGAACTTGTTCCCATTAATACAGTTCTTTCAAACGGGAGCTTGATATGAAAAAAGCAGCAATGCTTGTCAAAGCTGGGAGAAAGGAATGCCTTCTTGCCTTTTATTTTGCTACAAAGTGTGTGAATCTTGTGGACTTTGCATGCCCAATTTTATTAGATGTTTTTCTGTGTTTCTGTTTTAAACTTCAGAAAACTTTTAACTTTTTAACCTCACTTGGAGGACTTACAGAACACCCAATTCATATGCTTCAGTTTTGTGCTTAAGATGATATTTCATATGTCTTCTGTGTCACATTCTTTGCTGTGTCACTGAATTTTAAATGTATTCCAGAATTCCAGTTTTGGAGCAACAAGCTCTTTGAAGAGTTTAAACTTTGTATCTTTGAGGGGGTTTTTGTCAATTCTTAAACTGAGAAACCTGTAACCAGTCCTAGCATTACATACAGTTCTTGAATATAACTTTTAAGATCTGTGGTCTTCCAGGCAGCATCACTATGAATTGGTAAATGGGAGGAATTAATTAAAGAACAAATTTGACAAATGGTTTTGTAAATATATTTTGTTGCTTCTGTTCTTTATTTTAACATTAAGAATGCTTGCAAGCAATTAAGGTCTAAGTAGAGCAGACTCAAAGCTATATAAAGTTCCTGTTGTTTTGGGGAGATGTTTTTCCCTTCACAAATGGCTGAATATTTGTATTTAATATTTTCATTTTCTCTCTCTCTCTCTCTTTTTTTTTTTTTTCCTTTTTTCCTTTTTAAAGGTTTTCTGGGGTCAAGAGCATTTGAACTGTTTGGTTCTTCTCCAGGAGCTTCTGCAGCAGTACCTGACTGAAAAGGGCAGTGTGGAGCCCTTGATACCTGAACATACACACCCCACTTGTTTTTCTGCAGAAAGGAACCAGGCCTCAAAAACTGAGCATACCTCAGATGATCTGAGGACAGGCCTGTTCCAGTATATACAGGATGCAGGTAAGAAAGATATGATTTTGGCTCTTTTTTTCTTTCTTTTTTTCTAGATTATAAAGTAAAAACAGTGGTAACCTATTAGACATTATTTGCCTCTTACAATAAATATCTTTATATTTTTTGGAAAAGCAGTTGAAAAGACATCTGCTAGAATTAAGAAAAAATACTTTAAAAGATTTTTTTGATTTCTTTCCATTAAGCTCTAATGTTTTAAAAGTCAGGGAAATTGCTATTTTTATTTTCTCTCCTTTTGATCCTGAGGGATTTATTTTTAATCACTTTGGTTTCATAAACCAGTATGTTCCTTTCTAGAAATTGTATAACAGATTTTAGCTTTCTTTCATTTGACAGAAGCACAAAAGCTGCCCAGTGCCTATGAAGTCGTGTTTTACAATGAAACTGAGGACAGTCCAGGAATGATGCTGTGGAGATATCCAGAACCCAGAGTGCTCACTCTTGTAAGAATTAACCCTGTTCCTTTTAATACCACTGAAGACCCAGATATTAGCACTGCTGACCTTGGAGATGTTCTTCAGGTGGGTAATGATTTTTTTACTTTCAGTAACAATTGAAAATGTTGCTGCTGTAAAGTGAAAGTTTTCAAACTCAGATTTATTAAAAATGAGCACAAAACAAATGTCAGGAGCTCTGTAAAACCAATATGAGGTACATTGCACAGCTTGAGCATATCTTCAGTTTCAAAACTACTTGTATAAACCTTTTACCCACTTACCTCTAAAGCTTTTATGTTGCAAAATAAGCTATAGCCAAGTTTATCAGTTTTAGTTTGTGAGCATACAGTTTTTATTCTTTCTTTTTATGGTTTCACTCATCAGTCTTTGCTTAAAGAATTCATTTGGTTTGAAACTGAAACATATGAGGAAATACCTGGTCTGAAATTCCCAAGATCTAGTGGAATCATTGAAGTAAAATTTGCAATCTGGCTGTTTTCTCCTGTTTCTGTGGTGGCAGATGGCTGCGCTGCTTCTAGTAAGATCTGCAGGGCAGAGGGAAAGGATCTGTTTTCTCTCTTTTTACCTTGAGAAGGTTGAAGTGGATGGTGCAGTTTGACTGTGTGACATTGTGAAACTTCTTTTTGAAGGAAGGCTGCCTGCTGCAGTCTCCATGCCCCAAAAGAGACCTCAAAATTACACTAATCCTTAATATGCTGGAAATTTTGCTTTCTAATGTATGCAATTGAGTAATTACATTTTCTCCTGTCTAGTGTAATTCTTCTTAAATTCACTTTTTCCTTGCATACATATTTTGATTTTAGCTCAATTTTAATTCTGGTAATCTCCAGAATTTCCCTTTTGTATTACAAATTGGACCTGTCATTTTTTTTTTTAAATTTCAATCTGTTTGTTAATTGGCATAGTGTTGCGAGTCAAGGGAAATAATCAAGGGAAATAAATATTTCCCAGTTCTTCCTATTTGTTCAAAACTGTTGAATTATATTTCATTATTGCTGTGATGTTAAAAATTGCTTTTAAAATTGAATTATTCACCAATATGCTTTGAGTTATGAATAAGTAGGATAATCTTCCTCAGATAAATGGTATAATGTTATTACTGTGCACATACTGTCGGTGAGATCATGTAAGTGTCCTGCCAATTTCTTTGCCCTCTAGACAGCCAAATGTCAGCTCCTTTCAGTTACATGAAAATTAAAATTAAATGGAAAAAAATTAGCTCCACTTGGCATGAGGTTTGAATCAAAGATCAAAATGGTGTTATTGCAGGCTGTCTTGATGATCCTATTAGGTTGCTATGAAAGCCAGCATTTTGCCTTCTTTCAGGCTGGTATTTTTGGAGCGCAGCACGCCAAGGTTTTGGTTTAATTACATTACACTCCCATTATAGATAACAGACATCATGAACCATTATGTATGTGGCTGTGGAATAATATGACCCTGTCCAAGGGGAATATCAGTTCTTCAAGTGGGCATACACAGCTGGACTTCTAGTAGCACACAAGGTCTACTTCCATACCATGGTCTAGAGAAGAGGTTCAATTCACTATGATTGCCTCAGAGAGTGAGAAGCACGCAGCTACAGTGATCAGGTTCTGTCAGCTTCTACTGATGTTGATGTAATTCTTCAGATTTCTACCACAAGAGAAAATATAGAGGTATCATCCAAATTAGAGGGCATCTAGTAAAAAATTTTGCTTTGGGCACATGATGTTCAGAAATGCCTGCAAAGAAGATCCACACTTCAGTTGTGGCCATTAATTATGGCAGTAATTGTTGCCTGGCTCAGGGTGGTGATTTATCACATTTTCCAGAGATGAACAGCCATTTAAAACATGGACAGTATGCATTTTCATTATTAATCTAACAGAAGTATGTGAGTGGAATAAGTAATACAGTCTATTTTTAATTTCTTTAGGTGAATTGCATTAACAAATACTCAAGTAAAATTTCAGATTCGAATTTAAGTTAATCATGAGGCCTTTCATTAGCTCCACTTCTTCCCTGTATGCATACATGCTAATTAATATACTGTGGATTTAGTGCATATGGAAAATTCATTAAAAATAAAGAGAAAAAAGAAAAAACAACATTTATTTTGTTCAGTTCTTGAAATGAAACATTAGAGGAACATCTGCAAGCCAAAGAATCCAGCTTCTTTGAAAAAAAAGGATCTAAATTTAAAGACAATAATGATACCAAGCAATATTAAAATATACTTTAAAAACTTCCCCAGGATTGTGTATATGTTCAAATGCAAGGAGGACCCATAATGTCCCAGCTGTGTTACCAGTCTCCCTTAATCTTCTGCTTCACAAAGATACAGCCAAAGGTGCCCTTCTGTAGTTTGTCTTGAAATCGAAGTTTTCCAGTTGCATGTTCTTTTTTTCTAAGTTGCTATGACATTTCATCTAGCTTTCTGTCTTTGTTAAACTTTTAGCATAATGTTTTAATCATGGGTGGGTTTTAGAACTCTCTGTTTTTATGGCTATTATTCAAATTCCTGGAACTTGAAAAAGCTTCATCATAAAGAGAATTTTTCAAAGTATTGAAGGTGCGTGTTATCTGGTACAGCCAAAGGATAGAGAACAGCTTCAGGTTATAAGAGTTGATATGAACTGTGTTGTTTCTGTTGAACCTTATCTTGCTGCTATTTCTAAATTGTCCCAAGAGCTGTTTTCTTGTGCTGTACCTTGTGTTGTTGCAAAGGTAAGCAGTTTCACTGGTCAGGTTTCTAGTACTTTGTTTTTATAGTCCAAACATTGTTGTTTTTATTTGTGGAGGGAGCAGGAATAACTGATGTCTCTTCCATAGCATACCACATGGCATTTCTTTAGCAATTTGAAATAGAACCTGGATCTAATCATTTGAAGGGAGAATCCTAGATCCAATTGCAAGAAGTTGTATCAGGATTATATTTCTTTGCAGAGATGGAAAGTATCTGAATTTGTTGTTCTTCCTGTTTAACAGACATGGCAAACGCTTTCTATTTAGCCTTTAAGCCCTTATTGTCTCATTTTCCCATGTTGCAAATGTCCTTTGGCTCTGTGTGATTTACCATTCTTTCAGATGAATAGTATTTGAGGAAACACCTTTTTAAGGTGTTTCAAAGGTGTAGAACGGTATTGACTTGAGAATCATATGTCCACCTCAGGACTATAGGGAAGTGCAAACGTGGAAAAATTTCACAAAGTTTATTCAAAAGGTAAAAAGCAAGATGAAGTATCAATTCCATTATTTTTAAAATATTGAAGATTCATATATTGATAAGTAAAAAAAAAAGGAGTGCCATCTGAGACATTTTCTGTTATAACAGATGAAACTTAAATCATTCAAGTTGACTGCTGGCAAAAGGAAATCTTGTGGTTAAAGATATGTGGATGAGCAACTTCAAAAGCCTACTTTATTTTGTGCTTGAAGAAAGACATGGATGTCTTTTGTTTATGTACACAAAACCAGAGAGATAAAACTTACTGATCTTGCTCCAAAAATTTAGTTACTGCTATGTTTAGGTCACTCTCATGTGCAGATAATTTCTGTAATAAAAACTATGCAGGTGTTTATAAATTTGTCTCAGTGAGTATTCACATGTGAAGACTTAAGGCATGCCACAGTTTTCCAGTTTAATATTAAACTATAATCTGTAAGGCAACCAGCTCATCATTACTGGGCAAAGGCCTTCTATTTGCTCTGTGATGTGATGGTCTCGAGCTGTGGCAGTTAAAGTTGCAATCTGTGGGCAGTGATGATTCTCATTCCTATGAAATCTGACCATGAAATGTCTTTCTCCAAGAACTTTGAAGCGTGGTAATAGCCTTCAAGCAGATTTTGGTTTAGAATGTATGTTGAAATGTCTTCTGCAGAGATATTAGAATTGTAGAAGATACGTGAGCATCTTTAGGAACAAAAATGGGCTGGACAGTCTAAATTTCAGATTAAGGTCTTCATAGTGTCTCTCTTCATGTCCTAAATGATGAGGACATTAGCTTGATCTGGCTACTAGGACAGTTGAAAGAGAATTTGTGGCAATTTCCTCCATCCTGGTTGTTCTAGTTGCCGTGAAAGTATGGCATTAGTATGAAAGGAGTAAGAGCAATTTCTGATTTCAGACAATAGCTTATTATTATGCAGATAATTCCACTGTCTCAGAACATAAAGAATAGTTGAAGAATACATTCTTCATCATCACAAAGGGCTGTATTTCAGAACTGTTATATGATGCTAAATTCAACTGTGCTTGTACAGTTACTTGGATCTGTCAGGTCCATATGTGAAAAAGGACAAGTCATCTTCGTTTCTGTGATATTTTTAAAATTCAAAAGAGGGAAAGCAGGAGAAAAAAGCTGGGGAAAAAAATCTGTTACTGATTCAGTAGTGACTTTCACATTGTGCAGATACAATATGAAGCTAGCTACATTTAGACATTTAACCTCAAAGAAAGTTCTGTTGAATATTTGTGCTGCGGGGCTTAGAATTGTACTTGCACTGTGTGTCTAGTTTCCCCAAAGTCTTTGTGTGTCTTCTTGCAGTCTTAAGAATCTCAGATTTATGTTTATCTTTGCCTGTGATGTTGTTATACTTTTCTGATGTAATCTGGGTTTTATTTTTATATCATTTATCTTTACCAAGAACAAGGTTGACAGGTTTAGGTTGGCAGGGGAGAGAGCAAAGACTGGGAGGGGCTCACCAAGGTAGGAAAACAGTTCATATGCCATCAGGGAAATATTTGGCTTTTCTGTGCAGGCAGGTGAACAGGACACACAAATTATCTCCTGTACAGCTGGAGGCCTGTTTTATCTAGTGAACCTTTTACAGAGATTCTCATTTACTGTCATTGTAGACTTATCTTTCCAGTGAGAGATGTTGCTGGCACTGCCCCATATCTCAGACAAAAGCTATGCATTGTCACAAGAGCATTTACCCAAGTGGCATGGATTTAAAAAGCAGGAGAAAACCAGATTTATCTAATCAAAGTAATCATACAATGTGTAGTGTTCCAAATTCTGAGATATCTGATTTATATAAGATGCATTACTAACACAGACTTAAAATTCTTTCTCTTGGATTGTCATCCAGTGGGAGATGCAAGCAGTTAAACAAAAGAAAGATAAACTACGGCATTTGCTCATTTCTCCATATGAAGTTAAAATAAAATATCTGCTGAACTATAACCCTGACAGGTTTTTGTATTTGAGGATGTTTCCCTTGTGTACCTGCCAGGATTCCTATTGCACACAAGTGTAGTCAGCATTATAACAGCTGATGAAAAGATGAATGTGTGCTGAGGTCTCCTTTTTTGGCCTTTCTTCTTAATACAATGTCCTAAGATACAGAGCACAGTTTATAAAAGTGGTGATTAAATTAACCAAATCTCAAAGTCTACTGAAGAATATTTTAGGGCAGTGAGTATAGTTCTGAGGTTGCAAGGGCTTAACTGGGATTTAATAAGGAAAGACTACGTAAATAAAATCACTGTGGTAAAGTTCACACAGAGCATTTCCAAAAGTGGTGAAATCTCTTTTAGGAGAACATAAAATATTTCCAACTTCAAATGCTGGGGATTCAAAAAATTGTCTGTTGCATTGCCTTACATGCATGTGCATTTGTGTATCTAAAAAAAAAGCATTTGCAAACTTGCTAGTCTGGAATCTGATTTTTTCGACACTGTCAGCCAATAAATAGTCATTTTCTAACACCTTGTAGCTGTTTAAACAGTGGCTTAAGGAAGCATGAGCTTTAGAATGACTGACATTAGACCTACTGTAAGTCATTATTCCAGGAAGGATTTGACATGACAGTCAACAGGAAAAGAATTATTATCAATGTCTAAGACATTCATTTTTCCTTTTAACAGAGAATACCTCATTTTTGGCTGACTCTGCTTCCTTTTTACTTTTCATTCCCTGTTGGGGCTACAATATTCAGCTGGGCATTTGAGAGTCTGGGAAAAGTTCTTTCTGGGAAACCACAAATTTTTGATTTATTTCTTATATTCCCAAAGCAACAACTATTTTGGAAGTCCAGATGATTTGTGTGTGACAGGTTAGTGATTTAAGTTCGTGGTGTTACTAGATAATAAGCTGTAAAATTCAACCATGCTTCTTGATAAACCTGTTGGTTTGCAAGTTATAGAATCTACTGCCAGTTCAGTACTATCTTCAAATAATGAGACTTTTTAGATGGATGGAGAAATAATTTGTCTGGCTGTTGTGAATTGCTCAGAAGGCAAATTTGGTGCTTTGTCTGCTTTTTAAAGCTTGCATTTCTTGTTAATTCTACTTTTGGATGTTATTCAGTATTACTGAATACTAAAATTACTGTAATAGTCATACTACTATATAAAGATTCTGTACAATGTTTTTATTATTTCTCTACTTTGTGAAGATTTGTAACAAGCTTGAAAAGAATGAATTATTATTGAACATACCCGATCATAAACCTGTAAAGTGTATGTTACATAAAGTGTAACCAATGGCATTTACTCTAATGTAGGGAACCTCTTTAGATGCCATGTTTCTGTTCATGCATGAGTACAAAAATGGGAGCAGCTCATCACCTAAACACTGGTCTGTGTAAGAGGCCTGTAGGTTTGCTTGTAGCTTGAGCCACTGACACTTCAGATGATCTGCAGGCGAGCAAATTCTCTGATCCGAGTTTTCCACATGTTTTCTGAAGTTAAGACTCTGGCTATTAATTATAAGTATTGTCCTCATTTTCTTGCAAGGAAGGAAATAGGGACTAAAGAAGTTAGAGTCTCAAGTAGATGTTGAAGCAGAGCCTGTTCTCTTAGGGAATTCCAGCTTCAAATATTACTTGTGAACTTCCTTGCCTGAGAGTAGGATTATCTCAGACTTTACTATTTTGTTACTGGTTTGTGTGTGTATAATCTTAATTATTTTGCTGTGTGATCTTAGTGTTCCCTCCATCAAGATGAGACTGTATCGTTTGTCCTAGAGTTTCTGTGCAGTCTGCAGGGAGTTAAGCGTAACTTGTTGGGAATGTTAATGGAAGTTGTGCATAATTTGCCTGTGCATCACAGTGAAATTTACCCTTAGGGGTTACTGAGCCAGTGAAAATTCTACCGGGTGCCAGAGGACTGACGAAACCATCAGATTATCTTAATGACAGATTTACACTCTCCTTGTGTTCTGTACTCTTCAGATTTTGTGACTCTGATTTATGAAACTTTGCAAACCCAAGTCCTTACGGCTGTACATTGACTTTGTGGTACTTCTCATAGGAGTCAGGCATTACTGTGGTGAGAATATGTTGTCAAATTAAGCTCATATACTGAAAATTATAAGGTACTTTATGTATTAATAGACTGCTAACCTCAGTGGTCAGAGGTGACTACGTTTCAACATCATAGTGCTTATATTATTAATAAATAGTGAAGCCTAGAAAATTAAAAACCTTAAATGAAATGTGGAAGATAGTTCCTGTATCAGAAAGAGACAATAAAGGGTGCTGCAAGAAATAGATGAGTCCCAAATGTAAGATCTCCAATCTGTATACTTTTGTTTCTCAGTACTTGAAACAATACATTAGGATCTAATGAATTAAAGAAATATTGTTACTTTTGCTTTTCAAAAAGCAAGTGATTATCACATAAACTCAGTCTCAAGGTGAATCACAATTAGTAGAAAAGTTTGACACTTAGCAGTTCATAATTTTCCTGTTTAAAGTTCTGCAGAAATCTCAGTTATAGCCCAGCGCTATTCTGTGCTTTCTTACAAAAAGCTGTTAGTGTGTTTAGAGTAATTTTTCCATAATGAAAAAAGCCAGTATCTGTGACAGATTACATTACTCCACACACCTGCATTTGCTCTGAACCTGCTAGCCTGATAAATTGATAAGTTGGTCATATGTTGTTTTTAAAAGGCAAAGAACATAGTTCCTAATAAAAGAATGCTACATATTTCTTCTAAAAGGTTAAAAAGCATTTCTCAGGGCTCTTAAATTACCATATTCTGATACCAAGGGAAAATAAAACCTGGGCTTAGAGTCGTGTTTGTACTTAGAGGGCTTTCCGGACAGGAAGGCAATCTTGATGCAATTCAGTAAGCCACAATACCAGTGGGGCACTACAGGTGAAAAAATTGCAGCTGTACCCCTCACCACAATGTATTACAACTGTACAGTGGAATATTTCCTGTACAGAAATAGGGCTTGGTTAACTTTGTTTCCCAAGAGTAGATCACATTAAAATGTTATAAAATCATGATTTCCTGCATTTGAATACTTGTGGTTTCTCAACTGGTTCCAATATTACAAAAGGGTTTTTATAGCTTCTATTAGTTGAAGATGTATAGAAGCTTTTTTCCAAAGTCAGCTAAAATGAAGTTATGTATTTTTAAAGAACAACTTTTTTCAGAAGACAAGAGTTTTCTTTCACATCTCTTTATTACAACTCTATTTGATGTTTATTTTATAAGCTGCAGGACAGATGTAAATTTAAATAAAATGAAATAAATATACTATTAGGACTATTAGTATATGTGTTAAATGGAGTTGAAAGAGCCGTGGTATATGTTATTATTCAGATAGCCAAATAGTAGTTATTTTCATTAGTCAGCCAAAGATGTGACTATAGATAAAGGTAAATATTAAATTAAGCAGATATTGCATATTAAATTTTAGGATGATTATTTGTAATTTGAATATCTTAGCTTTAGGACCAAATTTATTTTTTAAAAATTCAAAGAGAAGTAAAAGAATTCTGGGAAGAAACTATATGACATAATTTTGAAAAACATCTCCTGTTGGGGTGTCTGATTATCCCGCAGTGTTGAAAACTGGGAGTGTACCATAGTGGAATAAATTTTACTGCCTGAGATATACAGGTTTGTAATACTTCAAACTCCTGTCAAAGTACAGAAAGCTGTAATGGAAATACAAAGGAGACTGAGGTGAGTGGGACAGCAAATACTCTGTATAACTAAATGATTTTAATCCTAGTACTACTGCTAATCCTAAAACTACTTATACAAGGCTATATTTTTACCTCACTGTAAGCCATCCCTCTTTTTTTTTTTTGGTGGTTTAGTTATTTGGTTTTTTCCTTCATGAACTGGGGATATTGGTGGTATGTATCTGTGCCAGCAGAGTCTGTTTTCTACATAGATACAATACCAACTTAGCTCTGAGGAAGGTTAAGAAATATTATCTAACAGGCAAGTGGTTTGTAGCATAACTTCACACTGTCAATCACATAAAATACACAGGAATGTGAGTGTTGAAGTATCCTGCATTTGCCCAAAATGTAGGTGTTCCACTGGACAGATTGAATTGTGTATGTTTTGTGAACAGGCATATTACAAAGCACTATTCTATTTAATGTTATTTTTCTTTGGGACATATTTTCTACATATTATATTTTTCTGCAGAGTTCTTTTGTTAGTTTTATATAAATAATACTTCAAAATCAAATTTAAAAGTAATGTTCCTGGTAGTTATTGCCAAGACTTTTTTCCTTATAAAAATCTGGACAAAACTTTTTATTTCCTGCTACTGGAACTTCTGTTCACCTAATGGGAGAATTGTGTTTTTAAGACAGTTGGCCCTAAACCAGTGAAATATCTTAATAAAAGAATAGCTTTATTGCAAAGCAGTTTATTCATGCTCAGGAAGCTGAAGTCAAAATCTCAGTATGGGTTAGTGTCTGACTCAGTGCTAGTTTATGTTGTGCTCTGCCTCATTCACTGAGGTGGCCCTGCCTGGAGAAGATAAAACACACACAAACTTCCTGTCTTCTGTGTGCACTTTTTTTGTACAGTAGTTATTTCTGGACCAAGAATAGCTTAACTTCCAAGAGGAAGCGCCCACGATCTGAGGGACTGAGATTCAAGAAATGAATATACCTTCTGTAAAAGCTTCTTTTCTAGCAAATACATCAATCCAAAGGAAGCATCACTGAAAGAAACACTAGGCACATCCTGTAATCCAGCTGTTATTATCTTTCTTTCTCAACAGGAAGTATTTTGGAGCCTAAGAAATCTGCATGTATATAGTTTTAATGTTCATTTTTTTATGCTGAGTTTTAAAATCATATGCTTCAGTATTTAAGCAATAAGACATAATACTATTATACAGCCTTCATTCAACAACCTCAAATAAATAGGCTGATGGCTGTAGCTTTTTCCTACAGACAAAAAAGGTGCTTATGAAAAAGATGGGATTGGTTAAGAAATGGAGATATTTTAATTATTTTTCTCCTAGTTGGAAATTATGTCCATGTTAGCATTATGTTAGCATTCTGACAAAATGTATATTGAATAATAGGTATAATCATTTATGGTAACGTGGCAGGTTGTGGCAGAGAGATGTTGGCTCTCTGCTCAGCCATAGAAATGTGCCTGTAGACAGGTAAGTGGTGTGCACCAGCACTTTTTAAGGCCAAATTAGCCAAGTAGTCTAAAGCTGGGAGGATAACATCAGCTCACAGAAAAAATATAGAAGCATGTTATGATCTTGAAATTCTTTAAAAAGCACTTGTGAGTCAACACTCATCTCTGTCTCAAGTCTTAATATTGCACAAAACCACAAGTGGGAATAAGGACTATCTGTAAGACACAAGGCTGAAATTAATAACACAGCATTAACACACTGTGTAGCATTTCTTGACCCCCCAGTTTCCAAGTAGGAATTAAATTGTTCTGCTACTGATAATGTGTGACACAATATATGATGAATAAGAAAAAACACAATCGCATTGTAGTGCTTTAGTGGGAGTACTTCATGATAGACTTATACTGTCTTGCTGATAGGTTAACAAGTATGAAGGAAATTACTTGAAGGATGCAGGGTTTTAAGAGGATTTTCAGGTTTCTCATTGTTTGGATTTTTTTCTTTTCTGAGATGTGTATGTTGGAGGTTTCACCTCTGCTTAAATCAGAAATGTTTTTCATATGTATTAGTGTGATATACATGAAGATTTTCATCTTAAAATAGAGTGAAACAAGATTCAGAGAAAACAGGAATCTCCTATCTTCTACTTAAAAAGATATTTGCTCCAAGGCAACTATTTCTGAACAGGTGTTTGTTTATGTACATTGCCAATACACCATTTTCCTTCTTCTTCCAAACACTGCCATGCCATTTTCAGATCTCCAGTGTCTATAGTTCACAGCAGTAAAGAGAAAAAGGAACAACCCTTCAATTTCTCTGCTTAGAGTTTAGGCTGTTTCATACAGCTTTTCATTTCTGCTCCTAATCTCTGTTATTAAACAGAGATGCTGCTGAAAAATAAAGCATTTGACTGTGGTTTTGCTCCTATTGCCATAATCATCCTTCTAAATAAGTATGTTTGCCAGAATGTGTGGTTTTCTAGCAAAACAGAGCTTGGAGGTCCTTGGTTAAATTTCAGCTCATGTTTAAATAACACTTTTATGCACACTTAAGTGACAGGTGAATACAGCTATGGATGAAGACAAAAACCTCCAGGGAAGTGTCTGCTGGAGAACCAAGCTAGTTGTTTAAAGAAAAAAAAAAAAAAAAAAG